>NQII01000593.1:504456-556713 GCA_002778355.1 Clitarchus hookeri
CCCCCACCCGCAATGAAAATACCGCCTTATTGCAGACAACTTTTTACTGTCAGGAATTATGAACGTTTGATACTGGCCCTCTTGCTTTTTGTTGCAATTGCACAGGACCCACTGTTTTCGTGTAGAACGCACACAATGCTTCGACTGCAGCGATACAGTGCCTATGAAATAGTCAATGCTTCGTACATACGTCTACGGTATGATGCTGTGTCCTTTGCACAGAAGATGGCGGAGGACACTTTTAACACTTAGTGTGCACAACATGTCACTTACATTAATAAGCCTGCGGTACTGGAGCTCCCTGCTTGTTTCTGGCGACAGTCGGTGTGTGATTTCATGCAGGAAGTACTCGTGTCGCCTACCCTTCTGAAATTATAGCTGCGCGGCCGAACGTTTTGCGCGCGTTTACGAAGCGTCCTGCGCAAATGCAACAACGGGACGGTTTTTGTTAATTAGGTCATACTGCTCTATTTACCAGCATCAAACGTCCATCGTTCCTGATGGTGAAACAAGTTGTCTACAATAAGCTCTTAGGTTGAATATCCCGATAACATAAAATACTGTTCAGAGAATTACAATTTAATTTCACTTTGTTTCCGATATTTCGCAGAAATCGTGGTTGAAATTTCGATTTTCAAGAGCTCAGATCTCCCATAATATCCTATTTAGGTAGAAAGCGTCCAGTATATTTTCCACTTGATTTTGCACAAGGACACCTCACGAAGTTTGAGGGTTAGAATTCCGCCCCACTCTGTATATGTGCACTACATTACCTCTCCTACATTACTGTCCACTGAGTACATAAGTAACTGAGACAAAATGGCGAGGCAGTCCTTCTAATTCTGTAGTACTCATTGCGACGCTCTGGGAACAGGCTATGCGTGTAATTGGCTACTATATCGCTTATTGGCGAATGACTTCCCACCACGTTGCTGGGGTCACGGTGGTGTAGTGGTTAGACTATTCGCCTCCCGCCTACGCGAACCGGGATCTTCGCATGTGGGGATAGTGTCGGACGATGCCGTTGGTCAGTGGCGTTTTTCTCGGGGATCTCCCATTACCCCCCGCCCTTGCGTTCCGGTGCTGCTCCATACTCACCTCGCTTCACTCTCGAGCTCCAAGGCTCTGTTCGGCGAATCACTTGAGACTGACGGGACATGGTAACAAATGAGACTGATTCCATTGTAAGGTCAACCGTCTTCCATGTTAGAGTGTAAGTCGTTCAGACCTACGAAGCTTGACTGTTGGGCAGTCAAGTGGAGTGGCATGGTTTCCTAGATGACTCAAGGTAGTAATACCGGACTGTCCATAGAAATTAGGCTCTGAAAGTTGTCTCCTGTGATACCATGGTGGATCTGGTACAGGAGGGGAGGAGGTGCGGAGAGCCGGACATGTTCCGGAAAACATGTCTCCACTCCACTCCACCATGTTGCTGGGAGGTGAGGCCATTTGGTGGCGTGCGCGACTGCAGTTCGCGGCTCGAGCGGCTGGTTGCGCCTCTGTAGTGGCGCGTGGTCTGCGGCCTGGCAAAACCACCGGCCGCCGAGGCGAGGTGAGTTCGTCGACCTCCGCGACGAGGATGGCGGGCGGTCGGACGGTGACAGGAGTGCGGTCGCTGGCTGCCTCCCGAGTGAATGACTGACGACAGACATCCGTGCGGAGCTCAACAGCTGAGGTATATATGTAGTATATTCACGGTTTCTGCACACCTTTTTAATCAAACCTTTGAAAAATCACCCCATGTATGACGCGTTTGGTTGGTTCCTAAATATGTCATGTATCACTAGCGTTTTGTACTTATGTTAACATAAAATATTTTATATTGTTTAAGCTGGAATTTCACATGTACTTTATCAATAAATAAAAATATTTAATGTATTAATAATATGAACAAGAACGGGGGAGAAAATGGTTGTGTTGGTAATGGCAAGTAATAAATAGTTCCACAAATGCGGTGCGTTTTCCCTTTGGTGTAGTTTCATAGACTTACCGATGGAGTCAAATCGACATGAAGATGCAACAGGGACGAAATGCAGTTGGGGAATACCCCGAGAAAAGCCAGGGGTAAACGGCAATGTCCTCTACGTTTCCTATATATGCGAATATCAGATTCATGACGCCTGGAGTCGAGCCCGGTTCGCCGCGTTGGAGGCCGAGATGTCTACCCCGGTGATTCCCAAAGTTCTATGAACTGCGACCCATTAAANGCAGTTGGGGAATACCCCGAGAAAAGCCAGGGGTAAACGGCAATGTCCTCTACGTTTCCTATATATGCGAATATCAAATTCATGACGCCTGGAGTCGAGCCCGGTTCGCCGCGTTGGAGGCCGAGATGTTTACCCCGGTGATTCCCAAAGTTCTATGAACTGCGACCCATTAAAAAAAAAATGCCAAAGTTCAGGACCCACTTTAATGCCTTATGCGAGAAACGTACCGTTTCGCTGTTCCATCATGTTCACATTGTATTTCTTACGTAGCGTAAGGAAGTGAAGGGTAGTAGGATTAATAAAATAGTTTAAAAAGTTGAAGTATTAAAGAACAATCTTAATGAAAAAGGTATCTAATCAAACAACATTACACAAAGTGTTATATTACTAATATAGTTTTAAAATCATTTTGGCGGCGAGTGACGCCAGCGGGGGTGGCGGCGTGGCGGCGGGGGTCCCACTCGCTGCGCACTCTGCGTAGTATGTCACGTCTGAATGACAGTTGCATTGCATGTGCGTAGGTTCTAAATTATAACATTCATAACTCATGCGTATGTTTATGTATGAAATTATATTTTTCGGGGCCCACCAAATTTTTGTCTGCGATCCACCAGTGGGTCGCGACTAATACTTTGGGAAATACTGGTCTAAACACTACTGGCAAGTGAGTGTTACGCAACAGTGAATAAGTAAAGAGATTTGAGCGGCTCTTTAACAGCGAGGTCTTGAGAGCCGATGAGGGTGAAGCGAGGTGAGAATGGACTAGTGCCGGAACGCAACGGCGGGGGATTTGCCCTTTATGGCTCTTTTGGGCGTCTGATCGCCATAGCTCCGACACGATTACCATATGAGAAAATCCGGGGGCGACCCCGCCGGGAAACGAACCGGTGGAGAGTAGCCCAACCACTACACCACCGCGGCCCCGTTACGCAAAAGATTCGTTGACTGTTCTTCTGTGAGAAGGCCGAGTATTATATGGATAGCTACCTCAAACTGTTCCTTACGTGAGAAATCCACAAACATTCGCGAGCAGCATCCGGACTGTACCGAGGGTGTCAATATGTTTATAATTCCACAGAGGAATGGGATTTAAAGCGAGCGCGCTTAAAACCGCACATACGTATCTTACAATTGTGACTTAATCTTAAACTTGTTTTCAAGGATAAATATAACACAATTTAGTTCTATAATTGCAATACTAGTTGGAAATACGCTACATATTGAACAAAACCGTATCGAAATAATGTATATTATTCCGCCTGCAAAACTTAATTTACAAAATAAACATGAAATAAAACTAGCGCTACTTACAGACAACATAATTAACACTACACCAACTCAAAAATAAAGATAGTGTGGGAATAAGATATTCGGGAACAAATAGTATGGTTATAAATACCACACCACAACTTTCGGCAAATTACAGTTTTCTGTCGGCTGCAATTAAAACAATAATAATAAATTTGGTGAACCATTTTGCCTGCATGCGTTCTCTCATATAATTATAAGTTCTCAAGACATTGTAAATACTTTTACAATAAAGTATATCTACAGGAAGTTAGGAAGTTGCGTAATAAACATGAAACACTAATTAAATAGTATATATGAAGCAGTAACCCGGAAGCACGAACCCTTCTGTCGGGACAGACGAAGTTTGGGAGGTATCAGTGTCACTGTTATTCCCCAACCACACCCCCCTTTTCCCACAGGGGTGGGGGGGATAGGGTGTTGATACATACAGGAAAATAATTTAATTAAAATTGGCTTAACCAAGTCTGGCTGAACTGCGTGGAGAAACCTTTAACTAAATTCCAGTGCACAAAATGCATGGTACGACAGAGATAGGAAACACTTACCTTACAAAACATTGCTAGTTACTAAAGGACAGTCGATGCTTTAAACTCTCTCGGTTTGTACGTTGTGCGACTGCAATAATTCATACCAATTCAGTGAGTTCCGCGCAGGACGAAGACGACGAAAAATTATGTCACCCTTAGCCATCCTTGATCTCTACCTCATAATGCAACATGACACTGAACATACACACACACATATATATATACACAGAATGATTCTAAAATCATGGGACAAACATTGAGGGGTGGTAAAGCTCACTAAAACAAACAATTATTGTATAGGAATATATGGGCGGAAGTGACGCGTTGAGACACAAACACAAAAACATAACACATTAACGGAAACATAAAATGTTCATTGGCAGCATACGTAACGAGTGATTCCGTACAGAAAATGTTAAAACAGTTGCTGGAAATGCATCCACCAACAGTCACGCATGCTTAGCGACCTCTACATATGGCGTGATTGGCTGACAATGGTGGCGGTAGTTGAGGGCAGTCAAACGGTGCGCCAGTGACCTGCTGCATCAGCATCACTCCACCTACGCTACCAAGCTTGCATTACTGTCGGTGGTAGCAATTTTGAGCAATTATTATAGACATTGCTGTAAAAAGGCATTTAGCGGTGGCGTTGTAAATAAGCACTGTGTTACATTTCATGTGTTATTTTTGTTTTTGTGACTCAACGCGTCACTCCCGCCCATCTTTTCCTAAACCATAATTGTTTGTTTTAGTGAGCTCTACCACCCCTCAATGTTTGTCCCATGATTTTAGAATCAGCCTGTAACAACAAGTATCGCACACATTCTTCCAGAGGACTTGTGAGGAAGAAAACGCACAACGACACTTGGTATTAATAACGGTAAATTTACATAGGAATCTCTGTAAACGACAATTAATTAAGTGGTTCTAAGCACACTCTGCTGTACAGACGGGTTGGCAGGTTCATACTACGGGATGTTCAGTTTTGAGTCCTAAAACAACCAAGGTTGAAAGTTACTGAATGGTTTGTAAATGATTCCCCTGGCCATTGCGCCACTAACACACTGGCCTTCACTGAGAAGATTTATTTGCTGGAGTAAATGGCAAGGCGTGTGTGACTATTATTTTACTAAGCAAGTTTCAAACCGGCTTACTAGTAACCTCCAGTAATTGAGGGGAATACTTGGGCGTATAATGTGCCTAATAAATATAATGGTGTTAAGCTCTCCCAGGATTGCACTACCGTCAAATTTAGGGAAGGGTGCCAACAAACTAATATTAAAAGTATTTTAAAAGTACAATGAAAAAAAATTTACACTCAACCTTTTAGCGTGTGCAAGGGAGTGTTGAGTGAGAAATACGACTGACCTTCATACATATTCGTCTTTAATACTGCCTTGCTCACTCTGCATGCAGCCGCGAAGTAAAAACAGACGAACACAGGATCACAAGAAAAGACCCTGTAATTCAATAGGGTAATAAGTACCTATTTCTCTGTTCAGCTTTATCCATTGCTGCACGGAGTAAGTGAAAAGAAAATTTCAGTGAAAATACTACGTTTGAGTGGAGAGGAGAGATTTTTTAGGCGGCTCTTAACTTCGAGGTCTTGAGTGCCGATAGAGAGCTAAGCGAGGTGAGAATGGAGCTGCGCCGGAATGCAGGGAGGACAGAAGATCCCCGAAAGAACCCGCCCGACCAACGGCATCGTCCGGCACGATTCCCACATTCGAATATCCGGGAGCGACCCCACCGGGAATCGATCCCAGTTCACCCAGGTGGAAGGCGAGTAATCTGACCACTACACCACACCTCTCCCACTAAGTTTGACATTACTTTTATATACGTATGACTATTTTATACTCAATAGTTTTCGGTGCCGTTCAATGATATCGAGACACTGCCGTTGGTAATACACAGCAATAGTACCAAGGCTTTTCGCGATACAGTAACTCAAGCTGTAGGGTGTGTCATAAGGCTATTGTGTAATAAAGTTAAATTATTATTGTGCATACTGTCAGTGTACAAGCAAACAGGAAGCTCTTAGAAGTCTCGTGACATAAGGAAAAATGCAAGGGAATATCAAGCTATATGCTTTGTTGTAGGCTGTCCACGATTATTTGAGCACTTTTGAAATCAACCCTTTAAAAACGCCACTGCCCCTACCTGCATGTATTCTAACGGCTAAATTAACTTCTATGCGCACAGTAAAGTTGGTAACGACGGAAGGAAAGTAGTGCCACGTCTTAACATTAAATTNGCTAAATTAACTTCTATGCGCACAGTAAAGTTGGTAACGACGGAAGGAAAGTAGTGCCACGTCTTAACATTAAATGTAATATTTTAGGTAAAAGTTTGTAAAAAAAGAAAAAAAATTCTGTCTTTTCAGTGCATTTAAGGATAGGAATTAACAAATTTGTAAAACAATTACTTTTTTAATAATTTCAATTTTTACTTGACCGACCNTGCATTTAAGGATAGGAATTAACAAATTTGTAAAACAATTACTTTTTTAATAATTTCAATTTTTACTTGACCGACCCATGAATAAAGTGAGCAAGCCCACGCCAATGTTAAACTTTACATATGGTGGAAGTATACACAATGTGCATACAATTAGATCTTTAGCAGGGCTTTCAAAAGTGTCTAGTTTACCGTGAACAATCCTTTACCAACTGATACGGCTGACTTACATGCGGTAGTTGGTTGGAACATTAACTTATTGTGCGAAGGATTGTGGTTTAGAATACTCAGTAAGTTTTGGATAACAGTAGAGGTATTATGGGTACTTTGGCACATCGGAACCTGGGACCCGAGCGTCGGAGCTGTTCANAGTTTTGGATAACAGTAGAGGTATTATGGGTACTTTGGCACATCGGAACCTGGGACCCGAGCGTCGGAGCTGTTCATGCTGTCATTACGGTCGACCGGCGGCCATAACGGATCCAGGTAAACTTTACCTTTGACCTTGACCTTTAACCTTGACACCGGTAATTTTTTACCTTAAAACCTAGAAAATCCAAAAAAATATTTAAAAAAATACTAAAACATTATTTATAAATGTATTTAAAAATAAAAGAAATTTAATTTAGGGAGATCCCCCTCCACCATACTCACTCCGCCATCTTGATCGGTGCAGTCGGCTATCTTGTTCGGTGCAGTCCGCCATCATGGTAGGCTACACAGCCACCGTCCGCCATCTTGGTTATTTAATTTGTNAGTTTTGGATAACAGTAGAGGTATTATGGGTACTTTGGCACATCGGAACCTGGGACCCGAGCGTCGGAGCTGTTCGTGCTGTCATTACGGTCGACCGGCGGCCATAACGGATCCAGGTAAACTTTACCTTTGACCTTGACCTTTAACCTTGACACCGGTAATTTTTTACCTTAAAACCTAGAAAATCCAAAAAAATATTTTAAAAAATACTAAAACATTATTTATAAATGTATTTAAAAATAAAAGAAATTTAATTTAGGGAGATTCCCCTCCACCATACTCACTCCGCCATCTTGATCGGTGCAGTCCGCTATCTTGTTCGGTGCAGTCCGCCATCATGGTAGGCTACACAGCCACCGTCCGCCATCTTGGTTATTTAATTTGTCATTTGTTTAAACATTACTGGAGTTTGTCTCTCACCTTCGTTCAACCACCATATTGGTCGTCTTCTACGGGGACGTCGTCTGGGCTGCTCGGCGGACCTTGCACCAACCCCTGCGATGCAGCGTGTCGGGAACCGAGGTGGTGCAGCCCTCGAAACACTCCTTGCACTGGAGGTAGTTCCGTATGTCTTCGTCCTGCTGCAGGAAGGCCGGCAAATACTTGAATACAGTCGAAATTTTGTAAGGTGCGTAGACCAAGAGAAATTCTTTCGGCAGGTTCTGTAACTCGTCCCGTCTGTCCAATGCACTAAGCGAGTGCACCCTTCCAAATGCCAAAAATGGCCGAAAGCATTTTATGGCCGCTCGGACAACACGCGTACATTTTTAAGAGATAGAAATATTACTGATTTCCTGAGGGGGCTTGGGGTGCGTCTTATAAAGTGTTTTTAAGGGGGGGGGGATAGTCCACCTTCGCGATTAAAGTACGCCACCGATTGGTCGGAACGAAGGTTTCTGAAAAATCCCGAGTAATTAGCCAATGAGAAATATTGCGGAGCAATTAAATATATTGGAAGGGGGGAGGGGAACTGTCTCATTTGTCAAACGAAGGTTTCCGAAAACACCCGATTAATTAGCCAATGTGAAACATTGCGAGCAATTAAATATATTGGAAGGGGGTGGGCAATTAGCAAATAAGAATTAGGGGTGGTGCAATTGGTCAATTAAATATATTGTAGGGGATGGAGAGGGTTTTTCGTCTGCTGGGCGCGGTGCTGGACACAGCACCAGTAATGTAAAACAAATAACAAACGAAAAAAAAACAAACAAAATGGCGGACGGTGACTGTGACGCCTACCAATATGGCGGACTACACCAACCAAAATGGCGTATGGTGGCTGTGACGCCTACCACGATGGCAGACTGCCCCTACCAAGATTGCAAACTCCATCTACCAAGAAAGTGGAATGAGTATGGCTGGAGGAGGGTGTGGGGGCCTTCCGAAAATTTAAGTTTTTAAAAATAAATTTTGAAAATAAATTTTTTTATAATTTTTTTTAGATTTTTGGGATTTTTGGCTTTTGAGTTAAAGGTTACTAGGGTCAGGGTCAAAAGTCACCAGAGTCAAGGTTAAAGGTAAAGGTCACTTAGATACATTATGGCCGCCAGTCGACCGGAATGCATATGTATATATAAACATAAGATAGGAATATGCATAATTATGTATATAATAATTTTAAAAAATACATATTTGTATATACATACACATACAATTATATTTAAATAATATATGACAGTATCTGTGTGTTTTCTTCTGGGAACGATAGAGTATTTGGGTTTTCTCAGAGTGCTCCCATATTATTTATTTGGAATGTATGGCAGAAGGCCTTGTGGGAGAATAAGACGAGCTCTTAAAATAGCAGTACCTGAAATGTCCATCCAATCAGATGGATAATTCACAATGTGTTTCGTGACGCGATTCGAGAGGATAAGATCGTACAATAGACGAATTGTTAGTGAAAAGTTTTGCAAAATGCATCGCAAATGGGCGACATGCTTCTGGGCATCGACGATGTTGGTGAGTGTGTGTCGCTGGTTCGAGTCCCGATCGAATTGTGCTATATTGACTATCATGGGCATGCTCGCGA
Source organism: Clitarchus hookeri (assembly GCA_002778355.1). Taxonomy (NCBI): domain Eukaryota; kingdom Metazoa; phylum Arthropoda; class Insecta; order Phasmatodea; family Phasmatidae; genus Clitarchus; species Clitarchus hookeri. Next base: position 513,747 of record NQII01000593.1, read on the forward strand.
GTGAGCGGCATCGATGGTGAGTTATCCAGCGGCAGTTCGTTTAGCTCGAGGATTCGTCGGGCAATAGTTTGAAAAACAGCATCGACCATGCGCCATATGAAAAATGACTGATATCAAGCACCCGACATGGAGGGTGCCGACAGTGCAACTGATACTTTANGACAGTATCTGTGTGTTTTCTTCTGGGGACGATAGAGTATTTGGGTTTTCTCAGAGTGCTCCCATATTATTTATTTGGAATGTATGGCAGAAGGCCTTGTGGGAGAATAAGACGAGCTCTTAAAATAGCAGTACCTGAAATGTCCTTCCAATCAGATGGATAATTCACAATGTGTTTCGTGACGCGATTCGAGAGGATAAGATCGTACAATAGACGAATTGTTAGTGAAAAGTTTTGCAAAATGCATCGCAAATGGGCGACATGCTTCTGGGCATCGACGATGTTGGTGAGTGTGTGTCGCTGGTTCGAGTCCCGATCGAATTGTGCTATATTGACTATCATGGGCATGCTCGCGAGTGAGCGGCATCGATGGTGAGTTATCCAGCGGCAGTTCGTTTAGCTCGAGGATTCGTCGGGCAATAGTTTGAAAAACAGCATCGACCATGCGCCATATGAAAAATGACTGATACCAAGCACCCGACATGGAGGGTGCCGACAGTGCAACTGATACTTTAAAAACATAAACAAATATGGCAGCCACCTGGTTGCTAAATCGACAACTCATCAGGTGGATGAATTAATACACTATCCCCACCTAGGTGTTGAAAACATATGAAATCCAAGATGGCGTCCTACAGCAATGTATAAACAAATGAAAAACGAAAAAACCCAGATGGTATCCTCCAGCAATGTATAAACGACTGGCAAACGAAAAAAACAAGGTGGTTGCATACGATAGAATGGGCATAGGTGAGGGGTTGTGGTGGTGCGGGAACCTCCGGAAATGTAAGTTGTTAAAAATACATTTTTTAATAATAAAAAAAAAAAATTAAAAATTATTTATAACAAAANTTAAAATTATTTATTACAAAATGTAATAATTTTTAAATGCATTTTAAATAAGCTTTTAAATTATTTTTTTAATTTTTTGGAAATTTTTTGGGTTCAAGATCGCCGGTGTCAAGATGAAAGGTCAAGGTCACCGACATCTAACGTGGCTGACGAGATGGACACTGCTCGACCTGGCGAGGACCGGTCATGTCGGGAGCTTAGTCAATCCACCTGACGTCAAACCCCGGACCTCCTACATGTACGTCTTTAAACAATTTTTTTAAATAATTTTTTAATTTTTGAAAAGGTTTTATAATTGTTTGATGATTTTGTAATTTTTCTGCATTTTTTGGATTTTTGGTGTTAAGGTCATCTAAGGTCACGGGTACGGGGTCAAGGTCAAGGTCACTGAGACCCAATATGTCAGTTGGGTGACGTCACATCATGGCGTTCGGCCTGCACCGGTGCCAGTTTTGTCCCATTTAAAATACATGGTTATTAATGTTGACCACGTGACTTTGACAGTTGTATTGGTGTGGGGGTAGGTCAACGTTGGGTACATGCATAGAGAAAATCGGTATACCACATCTTTAGTATGGGCAACGGTGGTGTAATGACCAGATTACTAACCTCCAACCTAGGCGAATCGGGTTCGATTCCCGGCGGTGTCACTCCCAGATTTTCGCATGTGGGAATCGTGCGGTACAACGGCGCATGGTTGGCAGGTTTTCTCGGGGATCTCCCGTTTACCCAGCCCTTTCGTTCCGGCGCTGCTCCATACTCGCCTCACTTAGAACTCGTCGGCTCTCAAGACCTCGATGTTAAGAGCCGCTCAAATCTCTCAACTCATCTCTGACCTAAGGTCACCTCAGCCGGCGAGGACACGGAAAGTCAGGGTCGATAAGTGCCGGACGAACGCCACGTCCCGTCCATACACGGGCGAGGCACTGCCGCACCTCCCACGCAGTAAATCAAGTTAATGGCCTGACGAGTCGCCTACTGGTTACGGTGCGAGGAGAACGCAGTCTGCTTCGCCGGCTGCTTTTAGGCCGTGCCTACCCGTGTTTGCAAGGTGACCGGACCAGTAATGGGACGTCGAACAGGTTCTGCGTGTGAGCTGATACATGCCAAGGGTGATAATAACATTAACTAACAGTTTATTGTGTGTAAAAAGGCCACTCAGTGGGACGTTTGCGTGAGGCACAAACCCGATGAAGAGCTAATGACGACGCCGTCTGCTTCTTATAGGTTGTTCAAGATAAACGGAGAACTTTTGAAATAAACATTTGAAAAAAACTGTCACTGCCTTTATCTGCGTGTAATTTAACGGGAACAGTGATTTGAATGCGTCCAGTAAAGTTAGTAACAACGAAGGGAAATTAGTTCCATATCTTAACGTTGAATTGAAAGTGTTAGGAAAACAGCTATAAATACTGAAATATTTATTTTGCTTCCCGTCTTTTCTTAATGCATGTAAGTGTAAGTTTCGTNAGGAAAACAGCTATAAATACTGAAATATTTATTTTGCTTCCCGTCTTTTCTTAATGCATGTAAGTGTAAGTTTCGTTATATTTTTACAGTTTTGCTTGACCGACGCACGAAGGAAGTGATCATGCCCATGGCATTTAATGCATATGGTAGAAGAATACACAAACTGCATACAAGTAGATCTTATGCAGGACTTAATTTACCATTAACAGCGTACACAATGCTGTACCGCGGATAGGCGTGAGTTTTACGTGTTAAATAATTTTAAGCGTGTTTCGACCAACTTTCGTAATATCGTTTCATACAAAAAAAACACATTGTCCGTCTTTGCCCGGCCCACATTTCCAGAGACAATTTTTGTAAAAAGGTTAATACCCTGGAAATTGCTGGTAAATTAAGTTTTATAGACCTAACAGAAATAGAAAAACATATACTCTTATTAATTGACCCCTACTTACTGTCTTGTAGCATGAGGGGCCGCGATGGCTGAGCGGTTAGACTGCTCGCCTCCCACCACGACGAGCCGGTTTCAATCCCCGGCCTTGTCACCCCGGATTTTCACAATTGGGAATCGTGTTGGACGATGCCGCTGGTCAACGGGTTTTCTCGGGGATCTTCCGTTTCCCCCGCCCTTGCATTCCAGCGCTGCGGCGCTGCTCCATTTTCACCTCATTTCACCCTCATCGGCTCTCAAGACCTTGTTGTTAAGAACCGCCCAAATATCTCAACTCAACTCAACTCAACAATTTGTAGCATGGTTCTTCTTTTCAAAGGGCACAAAGTGTTTTTTGNCCAAATATCTCAACTCAACTCAACTCAACAATTTGTAGCATGGTTCTTCTTTTCAAAGGGCACAAAGTGTTTTTTTGTTTGAAAGCGATATCGTGAAATGTGACTGAATCACGCCTAATATAATTTAACCCATAAAACCCTATCGCTCAGTTAGTCCCGTACTAGGCAGTTACCTTAAAAACNCTCAGTTAGTCCCGTACTAGGCAGTTACCTTAAAAACTGTGGGACTTCGAGCAGTAATCGTATAATTTTAGCGGCAAAAAGTCTATTTCGAAATCCAATGCAAGTGTGTATCCTAATTTGGCACTATCCGGCTAATATATTTTCCATTCAAGCTGCCTGAAAACGCAGTTTATTTTAATTTTTTTACAAAAGGACTTCGAAACAATATGTTTTCCTAATATGCGTGATGTTGAAAGTGGCATTTCCTTGTAGTCTGAAGTACGTTTTCTTCTTGTAGATCAACACACTGGATAACAAAACTCTCCACAACGCAGTTCAATCACCAGGTCCGGCTGATGGGCCAAATGTCTCTAATTCGTTAGCCGGCGTGGTCAGGAATTTTCAAGGCGTGGTAAATTTCCNGGTCCGGCTGATGGGCCAAATGTCTCTAATTCGTTAGCCGGCGTGGTCAGGAATTTTCAAGGCGTGGTAAATTTCCTTCCTGTGCTCAGGACCAGGTGTTGCGATCTCTTTATCCAGTCGAAGAGACAGAGGTAAACCACTGTCGAACCATCCTTGGCGGACTCATCACCGCGGTATATCTGAGCTGACACCCAGTGAGTAACGCATCAACTTCGTTTCTGACTTCTTTCGAATAATGTCCACCAAAGTTATAGATAGCTACCGAGCGATAAGTGGTTAGACTACTCGCCTCCCACCAAGGCGAACCAGTATCGATTCCCGGCGGGTCGTTCCTGAGTTTTCGCACGTGAGAATCGTGCCGGACGATGCCGCTGGTCGGCAGGTTTCCTCGGGATCTCCCGTATCCTCCGTANGTTTTCGCACGTGAGAATCGTGCCGGACGATGCCGCTGGTCGGCAGGTTTCCTCGGGATCTCCCGTATCCTCCGTACCTTCATTCCGATGCCGCTGTATTCTCGCCTCACTTCACCCTCATCGGCTCTCAAGACATCGATGTTAAGGGCACCGCCTACCGGTTGGCAGCTGCGAAATTTAAATAGGAAATCAGATGTTAAGGAAATTTCGCCTCGGTGCGTTAATTTTAAAAATTTGCGTTTCAAACCAAATGCATTCTTAGCAAAATTTTTTAGGAGAAGATCCTTACGAGCGTGTGTGTTCAATATAGACACGCAGTATGTATTGTTACAAAAAAAAAACATACATTTTAAAAATTGCTTGCCAACAGGCTATAGGTGTTATAGAAACACCTCCACTGCAGGGAACTTCTCCTAAAAAAAAATTGTGAAGACTGCATCTTGTTTGAAACGCCTATGTTTAAAATCACTGCGCTGAGGCGAAATTTCCTTAACGTGGGGGTTCCCTAATTAAATTTCGCAGATGTCAGCCGGCAGGCAGTGCCCTTTAAGAGCCGCCTAAATCTCTACACTCAACGCCAGAAGCGCGCTCGGCATAAGTACATCGCACGTGAAAATATTCCGCGCTTGCAGCACCCGAGTTCGTCGTAAACGAACTCGGGACCGGACGGGTTATAGACCATTTCTTNTATAATTAACGACGGCCCGCGGGCACGCTAGCGCATCTACTGCACTCTACCCGTCGTCGTCCACCCACCTCCCGGACAGGTGGCCATCGTAACGTGGAACAGGGAAACTACTCTCTCTTCCCGGTAGCACCTTCCCAGTTTGGTGCATGGTCAACCCCAAGATTCTCTTCTTTCTCCTTCTGTATTCTCCTTTCTGTCCTTTTTCCACTTGTTCGTTTACTCTTCATCCTGTTCCGCTCGACCACGCGGAATGAAGCCACCTGAGTGCTGGATGTTTACTATCGGCTGCGAGTTCTGCACGGCTTACCGGATGAGCGGAGATCCTGTGACAAACGTGACTCTTAAAATATATATATGCTGGCTGTCCAGTTTTGGTACCGAATTATAACGCGTTAGTTAGGACCCATTGTTGACTTGCTGCCACAGTAGAAGGCGATGGTTTTGCCTGTATTTTATTGTGCTTATTATTGGCTCAGAGTTCTCCAGGGAATGTTAAATAACACTTGGATCAATATACATTTCGTATACTGGACAACGTGCACAAATACTTTTTTTCAAGTCTCACGGCTTTCCTTTTTATTTTCCAGTTGAAATTATTTTATTATGATATTTATACCATTATTAAGTATTAATAAATCCACAAACAAGCACTGTTACTATCCTAATTACTAGTGACAATTATTGTTACAAGATACAAATAAACTATCTAGCAGTATTTACAAACAAAGGTAATAACATGTTTTTTTGNGTGACAATTATTGTTACAAGATACAAATAAACTATCTAGCAGTATTTACAAACAAAGGTAATAACATGTTTTTTTGAAATTCAAGCGTGCATTTTGTTAGACGAACAAAATTAATTTGGTTGTTTTTCAAGTTTTGTTTACTCAGCAAAATATTTTGTAAGGGCAACAAAATATATTTTTGGTCCTATACGAACATATTATATTTGGCTGGCTTTACTCTCAGCGTAGTAGCTAGTCAGACACAAGGCNATATTTTTGGTCCTATACGAACATATTATATTTGGCTGGCTTTACTCTCAGCGTAGTAGCTAGTCAGACACAAGGCCCGTTTCCAGAGCCTCGCGCAGCCAATCGGAGAATGGGTACGACCACGTCCAGGAACAGCCACGCCATTTCGCCTCTGTGTACCTACCTACTCTGTGATACAAAGCAAACCTTGGCGAAGATCGGTTCCCTAGATTCGTTAGTGTTGGTGTTCATTCCTGTAGGTTCGGTTTGCAGGGTAGCAAACACTTTAATTGATGGGCTTTAGCGAATATTTTCATGTTGGGAATAAAAACGGGACTTGTGTATAATTTGTAGCTCAAATATAATAGCGCGACGCACTGCATTGCAACGTCGCTTCTGTACTTAGTTTCTCTATGGCCGTGACGTTGACTGGGTCACCGCGTGCTACAATGATAGCCGTTGAACTGCCGTTGACTCTAATTCCTTTCACCCACAACGGACGACGGAGCGATCGCCGCTTTTGTTCTGTTGCTTTTCGCCATCGAATTTGTACGCGCTTTTCAGCGTTCATTCAAAGGTGTATGATCCAGAACACATTATTTTTCTTGCATCAGTTTGTGTAGGTGTTCTGAGAAAACAATTTTCTGTATAGGTTACATCGCGTTTTTGTAATTATTTGTGACTAATTTTTTTTTTTTTTTAAGTGAAAACAACTTTGGCGTCTGGAACTACAAACACGCACTTCATTGAGTTGCGGTGTATGTGACGCAGATAACTTGACCAATCACAAGCATGCTACCGCTCTACTGTCGGCCGGCTGCCTGCACACCACCAGTGAAAGTTAGAAGTAGGAAAACGCCACTGGCAAGCCCGGGCACGGCACAAACGCAGAGACGTCCTGGTCACGTGGGCCAATCACATTTCAAGAAAGCAACGGCAGTCGCCGGCGCAGCTTCTCACCGGCTCATTGTAGTAGGACTGGCAGGACCTCAAAGATGACGTAGACCAATTTTTGTCTACTGCGCATGTACCCATTATTAGCTCATCATTGCCCCTAACATTGGCCCCATCCATCGCCAACACAAATGTCGAAGTCGCGTTAACAGTGGTGAACGCGTTTGTTTAGGTCTGATTTTTCAAACAGACCCCACCCTTTTATAAGCATAAATTACGTTGAATAACATGAGTAAGCTCTAGCTGTATTAAAAAAACAGATCAAAAACACGTTTCAGAGGAATTACTCCCGTATTCGGTGTTCTAAGTGCTGTTAGCAAAATAGCAGTCCAATGTTGGAACTCGGGAAATGGTTACTGCGCACTTGGCGTGCGCAATCTATTCCATATCCTCTATACGGGCCCGGCCCCCACGGTAGATGGACAGCTGTCGTGCGGTGAGGTTGGTAGCCTTGTGAAAGGCAACGGAAATAATTCTCTGGGATGGTTTCTTTTTGTGGCCGCTCGTGAGGCCCTCGGCTACTCGGGCACGTGGACCTTCCCCGGCTAAAGACTAGCAGGAGGTAGTNGGGGGGGGGGCTGCTTTGCCGGCTTACTGGGTCTGCGGCACAACGCCCGAGAAACAAAACAGTTATATTATAGTCGGTTATCGATCAACCCTTGAATACAAAAATACTATAAAAAGAACGACGTGTACTTCGTAAATTTTAGTACCTACTGAAGTCTGCCAGGTTGAAGGAGGGAAAATTTTCTTTATTTTATTTTCAGACAAAGTGTTCGGCATGTAAACGGCTTACAAAAAAATCTTGTAAAAAAAAGTGGTCACGTTTAAGCGAGAACTTCAGAATAGAGCGTTTTCTTGAATACGAGATTTTATTGGCAAAACATTTCAAGTAAGACTACCCGATGGTTTATTTAGGCGTTTTTTTGCTGTTTCAGTAGATCGCGTTTTCTTTAAACGTGAAATAGTAACAGTACTTTAGGTCGACTGGCAGATCAGATCATTCCAGCGACCACAGGAATGGTGGCTGAATGATTACGGTAGTTGGAATCCTGATGTCGTGAACACGTACATTTACTCTATGCATAGTTTTATGCATGCGCTGCAAATTGTTTTGACTTAGTTTACACGTGATAGGTAAGATGGAACCTTTCAGCGTTTATTACTCGTAGCACTGTCTTGGAAAGTTACCAGGCGCTGATTAGGGAACTGAGTTCCGACATGTTACTGGTCAGTGGCGCCATTTTGGTAGCGCGTACGCCTGGATTTCGCGGAATAAGAGGCTATTTCACCTCTGTATACTTCAGCACTCTGTGGCCAAAGTCTTGAAAATCTGGTAACTTTTTAATCACTTAGTCACACCCAACATATTTTCTTGTATTTTTTTACAAAAACTGTCGCAAATGTTTTAGGTGTTACTACAGTATAATAAAAAGTTGTAGATGTATTCACCGTCAAATAAGGTATTTTGGAAATCTGCAAAATGTCGAGGCCGTGCTACAATTTCCGTACGTATTTGGCAAACCACTTTTTGTTTGACTTTAATTTAATAAATGTACATAATGCTATTTCGTATGCTGTGTGAGCGCTGACACTATTTTAAGATTAAAATGTGTGACAAACTACTTATCACAACTGTACTTCTATGTTTGATATTAGCGAATTAAACTACCGCTTCAGAATTATTTATTTTATAAATAGCCAACCAGAAATCAATTTGATAAATGTTTTACATGAAAACTACTGCCAACACAGCACTCCACTAAGTGATTTTAATTCGTATTGACTACGAAACTTGTGAAGTGATGTACATATATCGTACATATATGTGTGAGAGTGAGTTTCATTCAAATCAAAAAAGGTACTTTTAAGCCAACGACAGTATGAAACGCTTGTTATGTATAGTTTTGTGTTTAGGCGTTTCGAAAGAAATGCAAATAACAAGAATGTTATAGTTAATGATTAAGAAGTAATCTCAGTTTCGGAATACAATTTTTCCTTAGAATATTTGAAGTGTTACACACGAATCTTTTAAAAGCTTGTGTGAATGATGCCACTTCAAGTTTGTCTAGTTATAAAGATTTTCTATTTTTTTTTTTCAGTGTAAATACTTTAAGTGATATATCCACTGAAAATTAACTCGTCTTATTTTATGCTTCCGTTTTGTTACGTGTATTACTAAATCTGAAAGTTAAATGTTCTGTATTATAATCCCTAATACATTTATTACTCTTAAAATACTACTGACACTAATACAACTCAATGGCTTTACTGTAAAACACACATTTAGTTCAATAAAATATTTTAACATTTAGTATATACAGAGCTGCAAAAGTTCTGTGTAGTGAAGTGTTAGATTTAAGATAATAAGAAATAAGTTATGATCAAATGCTACACCTAAAATATCAAAGTACTGCAAAGTACATCCTCTAGAGGACAAACATGTGCCTTACTACGTCACTGACTGTGCGAATCGTTACGGAAGAATCTTATTTAAGAAAATGATTGTATTTATGCCGATTCAGTTGTTTTATAGTTATAAGATTTCCATGTTTCTTGCTGGTATACGCGTTAGTTTTATTTTTATCATAACGTTATTTACAGCCTACATTAACAAATATTGTGTTTTTTATCACTTTTTTTAATTTTCAACAGTGTTCTGATCTAAAGGAAACCTACACATATAAAAGTCACCTACTGAGAAACGGAGTTCAGTTAAGNATTTTCAACAGTGTTCTGATCTAAAGGAAACCTACACATATAAAAGTCACCTACTGAGAAACGGAGTTCAGTTAAGTTATTTTCAAATTAACGCTCAGTTACATTTTATCCGAAAGTAACGAAAATTAGTTGAAGTTACTTTACTTTCTAAAATAACTTAACTTAACTGAAGTTATTTTTAAAATGAATGCAACTTACCCTACACTGGAAATNTACTTTACTTTCTAAAATAACTTAACTTAACTGAAGTTATTTTTAAAATGAATGCAACTTACCCTACACTGGAAAATCCTTAGCAAAACAAAAACGTTTATCAGATAACCTATTCTTAGCACGCTATTTTAAAGCTTGATAAGCATCGGNGCGTACGCCTGGATTTCGCGGAATAAGAGGCTATTTCACCTCTGTATACTTCAGCACTCTGTGGCCAAAGTCTTGCAAATCTGGTAACTTTTTAATTACTTAGTCGCACCCAACATATTTTCTTGTATTTTTTACAAAAACTGTCGCAAATGTTTTAGGTGTTACTACAGTGTAATAAAAAGTTGTAGATGTATTTACCGTCAAATAACGTATTTTGGAAATCTGCAAAATGTCGAGGCCGTGCTACAATGTCCGTACGTATTTGGCAAACCACTTTTTGTTTGACTTTAATTTAATAAATGTACATAATGCTATTTCGTATGCTGTNGTATTTGGCAAACCACTTTTTGTTTGACTTTAATTTAATAAATGTACATAATGCTATTTCGTATGCTGTGTGAGCACTGACACTATTTTAAGATTAAAATGTGTGACAAACTACTTATCACAACTATACTTCTATGTTTGATATTAGCGAATTAAACTACCGCTTCAGAATTATTTATTTTGCAAATAGCCAACCAGAAATCAATTTGATAAATGTTTTACATGAAAACTACTGCCAACACAGCACTCCACTAAGTGATTTTAATTCGTATTGACTACGAAACTTGTGAAGTGATGTACATATATCGTACATATATGTGTGAGAGTGAGTTTCATTCAAATCCAAAAAGGTACTTTTAATGCCAACGACAGTATGAAACGCTTGTTATGTATAGTTTTGTGTTTAGGCGTTTCGAAAGAAATGCAAATAACAAGAATGTTATAGTTAATGATTAAGAAGTAATCTCAGTTTCGAAATACAATTTTTCCTTAGAATATTTTAAGTGTTACACACGTATCTTTTAAAAGCTTGTGTGAATGATGCCACTTCAAGTTTGTCTAGTTATAAAGATTTTCTATTTTTTTTTTTTCAGTGTAAATACTTCAAGTGATATATCCACTGAAAATTAACTCGTCTTATTTTATGCTTCCGTTTTGTTAAGTGTATTACTAAATCTGAAAGTTAAATGTTCTGTATTATAATCCCTAATACATTTATTACTCTTAAAATACTACTGACACTAATACAACTCAATGGCTTTACTGTAAAACACACATTTAGTTCAATAAAATGTTTTAACATTTAGTATATACAGAGCTGCAAAAGTTCTGTGTAGTGGGGTTTTAGATTTAAGATAATAAGAAATAAGTTATGATCAAATGCTACACCTAAAATATCAAAGTACTGAAAAGTACATCCTCTAGAGGCAAAACATCTGCCTTACTACGTCACTGACTTTGCGAATCGTTACGAAAGAATCTTATTTAAGAAAGTGATTGTATTTATGCCGATTCAGTTGTTTTCTAGTTATAAGATTTCCATGTTTCTTGCTGGTATAAATGTTAGTTTTATTCTAATAATAACGTTATTTACAGCCTGCATTAACAAATATTGTGTTTTTTATCACTTTTTTTATTTTCAACAGTGTTCTGATCTAAAGGAAACCTACACATATAAAAGTCACCTACTGAGAAACGGAGTTCAGTTAAGTTATTTTCAAATTAACGCTCAGTTACATTTTATCCGAAAGTAACGAAAATTAGTTGAAGTTACTTTACTTTCTAAAATAACTTAACTTAACTGAAGTTATTTTTAAAATGAATGCAACTTACCCTACACTGGAAATCCTTAGCAAAACAAAAACGTTTATCAGATAACCTATTCTTAGCACGCTATTTTAAAGCTTGATAAGCATCGGTTTTGTTCGTGACCCCGTGAAGATTACACAGATCGAGTAACTGTTTTTAGGTGAATAAAATGACACTTTTTTTTCTTCCATATCAGATACGCTATAACCCTCTTGACACTGTTCGGGTTGATAAAGATTGACACTTTCCTATCGCATTATCAGCTAACACTTTTTCACTTATAGAACACATTTTGCAAAAGTTTTTCCCAAGGCTTCGCTAGCTCGAGTGGTACAACATACAAAAATATCACGTACAGACCTGTTTTCACAGCACTGAATTGCACTAGAGCTATGCGTGTCTTCACCTTGTGTCACAGTACCAAGGCTTCGATGTCCGGGGGACCGACTACTCAACATGAGAATATGCTAAAGAGATTCCATTCCAACGGTGCCTCAATATGGCTTAATGCAGAGTGCGTCATAGAAAACAAACAGCTGTCTTTTACGTAGGCCTCTCGAAACACAGCTCTGCAGTTCTTCAGTTTTAATTTATTGCAATTCCATATATTGGCGTTTTGCACCTTTTCCTAATAAGAACAGAGATAACTGTTAAATAAGACGGTGTAACTCCTGTCCTTATTAGTTACTAATGCTCACTGCGGTTGGTAAAAATATATTTTCATTTCTCTTTTTTGACTTCTTACCGTTAGAAATAATTTATTACTGACGGAAATAACATCGTTTGTTAACACGCCTGACTGGACAATAAACTCTATCAATGTGGACGTTGGCAGATTTTCAGGTGAAAGCTTGCTTCTAAGCTTTCTAAAATTTGTACATATAAGTATAAAAGAAAAGGTCTGTTGTAAGAATAATTTGTTTTTCAACTGAATGATTCCGCGCTTGCACATTTCACGTTTGTTACTTATTATTTTTATTTTTCTAATCGAGAACATTTTCCTTAAACAAATTTTCGAAACGAAACTAATACGGTCGTTTTTCGGGGGTCACGGTGGTGTAATGGTTAGACTACTTGCCTCCTACCTGGGCGAACCTGGTTCGATTCCCGGCGGGGTCGCCCCCGGATTTTAGCACGTGGGAATCACGCCGGGCGTGTTTTCTCGGGGGTCTCCCGCCCTTGTACAACGGCGCTGCTGCCATACTCACCTTGCTTCATCCTCGTCGGCTCTCAAGACTTCGGTGTTAGGAGCCGTCAAAATCTCTTCACTCTTCTCCACGGCCGTTTAGCCATGCGACGCGAGATTAATTAAAACCGGGATGACGTAATACACGTAGGTCTATATACAGAAAGAGCATAAATTTAAATACGGGGTTGTACAGACAGCTTAATAAACATTATCAACATATGAACATCCATTTAAGTTAAAATTCGTAAATGAGAGATTAATAACCGTCGCAAAGTTATTCTGTACATGGTAAACACAAGGAACATTGTACAGTATGGACTTAGAGCGAAATTCGGCTCCCTCTGCAGTTAAATACAAAAAAAAAAAACGTTTTCCGTAAGAGCAAACACTTTTATCCTTCGTACAAAATCACAGTCGCGTCCGTTCGAATAATAGTATTTCTAAGTGGAAATTTTGAAATGATGTCCTTCAAATACGTCCAACTATTGTCGTTTTTGTGTGAGAGTAAACAAGTACACACATCAATTTGTGCACATAAACAATATTAAATGAAACATTATACATCTACAAATAGGATATAATAACACAAAACTATTATGATACGGGAAGTTACAGTTTTATAGGAGCAAACTAACATCTACGAATGCATGTTTTGTAGCCTCTAACACACGAGTTTTTCTATGTACAAAGTATTTTTATAAGCGTTATTTTCACTAGTTTGAAAAAAAAAAAAAAAAAAAAAGGCTAGTGAAAGAAAGTAAATAATATTTTTCTCAACACCTGTAGCCTTGTCAACAATAAACTTATCTCTCGATGCATTAGCCCAAACTTACGAATTTCCACAATCGTTCATTTAATCAGTGATTGTGGTTTTAACACCTGCGTTGTATGACAGTAGCCTTATCGAGGAGTGGTGTACATGCTACAGTATACTGCACATGCTACAGTATACTGCACATGCTACAGTATACTGTACATGCTACAGTATACTGCACATGCTACAGTATACTGTACATGCTACAGTATACTGTACATGCTACAGTATACTGATGCCATCTCACCCCAGACGTCATTTTACTTCTCTCCCTGATGAAGGCCAGGTGCCCGTAAATGCATGCATTTCTTGGTTATTTTGTGTATTCGGTTACAGATTCTGAGTCATTCTTTACAGCTGTCTTGTCAAGTGAGTTTTTTTTGTTGGTTTCTGTGTGTGCATTTTGTTGGGGACCATTTAATTATTTCTAGTGTAATGATTTTTTTTATTGGAGTTGATCTTAACTATATAGCTGTCTTTCCTATTTTATTTGTTTTACTTCACATATATGATTATTTTCATCACCTCGTTATTAGAGACCTGTGATGTCATATTTTAAGCACGTGTAAGTTTGCACTGCTTGTCGCTGGACCACACTTCATTAAACACGAACTGGAAAATTTTGCAGGTAGACTGCATTTCATAAAAGCACACTAAAATTTGGCAGACGATGTGACCAACCTACACACTACGTAAACAGTAAAAATGCTCTCGTTTGCAAGGCATTCTATCAGCTGATGATTTGATGTGCGGGGTGTTTGTTATGTTGGCGATATCGATGATCATGGAAGAAAATAGTACTTAGAACTGAAGGTTGTAATTCCAAACTTAAACTATACTTACAATATTTGTGCTTTAAATTATGTTTCTAAAGAAACGTACACTTTTTGTTGGCTTTTATCGAATTGGTTAAAAACATGTTTAGTAATTATGGCGGAGCATACGGACAGTTTCTGTCAGTGAAACATTTCCGGCTCTGTGAACGTCATTATGCATGTGATCTTTTCCCGTCACGTTTATGCGAGTACCTTACTGGTGTTATCGGAATAGTTTATTGGTAGTTAATAATTTTTGTATTTAATTTTATTAAGCGTAGTTGGTTGTAGGGGAGCCTTTGTAGTGAGTTTTCTTGCGTGAAATGTAACATTATCGCCAGTTGTATGGCTTCGTCCGCCATTTTTGGAGAATCGGGTTTTTCAGCAAAGTGGCTCATATCTGGTGGCGAATGCATCAAGCATATTTGTTACAATTTGTACCTGTGAACGATTACTCTCATCGATCGTCACGCATTGTTGCTTTTCAGGGAGGGAAACCACTTTCCCTGGCAGGAAAACCGGTTTTCTTACATAAGCAACGGAAAAAAAAAAAAAAAAAAACTAATTATGAGAGGGAGTAATTCTCTGCCATCCTCATACAACCAAATTAACTCGCATAGGTTATTGAAATTTAGCGGGCATGGAAATATTTTCGCGGAAAGCAGGTGTCCCCGATTATAAATGGTCTCACTAAAAAAAAACGGTGCACACATTTATGGATTACCCAGAGTAAGGTTTATTCTACACAGGTTAGGAACAAAACGTGTTTTTATGAGAGAGGTTGGCCTAGGGAAAATTTCCGCCGCTAGGTGCGCATTGTTCCAAAATGTGACTTTAAATTAAAATTTTAAGTTACGTGAATAATAAAAAAGAAAGATTTAACTTAATTACGAAGTTATTTTATATTTTATTTACGGTTTTTGCAATTTTCAAGTTTTTTTTAATGTACAAAATAGAGACAATTTGGTACCCTGCCGACACTAGCGCTTACTTAGTGGCGAAAATGTTCCCTTTGCGAAACTTTTAACATTGATGTTCCCAACCTTAAGTAGAAGTAATCTTACCCAGAGTTCGAATACGGAGCACTGGCCTGCAGACAACGCCTTAGCGACGCCTGTCACGTACGTCGTAGTTGCTCACGTCTTCTAGAACTAATGGTCGCCGAACGTGATTACATTAGTGCACGCGTGACTGGAGAGTAACGCCATCAATTCTATAACGCTCGCAACGTTGCCTTCCAAGCAGACGGACGCCATCCTAATTACTCGCCAGCCATTACCGTCATTAGACTACCGCTGCGCTACTCTTAATCGAGGCTTGCGAAGCCGGTCTTGGCGTGTCTCGATAACGACAATCGCGGTATTCGCCGAACTTCTTTCGTTGCTGTATCGATTCTCCTCTTCTGCTTGCTTACGCAATTGTGATGGGTCGTTCGCGAACGATTCGTTCAAAACGAACTGTTCGGCGAGCGAACGAAATCCTGCGATTCGTTCGCTGCGAAACGAGTCGATTCTTTCGAGTCGATTCAAAAGTAGAACAAGAGCCGAAAGAGAGGATGAAAGAATCAGAAAGTCTGATTCATTCGTCAAATAATCAGAAGTAAAAATTCTTCAGAGCTTTTTTTTTTTTTTTTTTTTAGAAANGTAATGTTGCCCTTCCGACCAGGAGGTTCTTAAGGGCAAATCAGCAAAATGATGGGTGAGTGTTACTTACTTTTCGGTGAATGAGATCTGTGTATTGAAGGGGAGCATGCCGGTTTTAAGGCGTTCCGGCACGCGTGGTTATAAAAAAAAAACCTCAAGAAGGGGGCGGCCTTCACAACAAGCATCTTGTCACCACTATCTATATTAATAGATACCGCCTGTACGCGCAACGTTTTGTAATACGACACCCGACAATGGCAAGCAGTATTTTAGAATGTCATGGTTCACATACCCGTACACAAAATCTTCCGCGAAAATAAAATAAAATGTCCTTTGGCAATCGTTTTAACTAAAATAATAATAGATAAAGACTATGTAAATGGAGAAAGAGCCGAAAACGAGAAGCAGAGAAAACGAACACCCAAAATGGACAAAGAGAGAAATCAATTGTTAACTACTTTATAAACAACCGCATTGGTAGTTTTCTGGCTAGCGCCGTAATTATCGCAGCAAAAAGAAAAACGAATCGTTAAAAAAATATAATGTCGAATATCTTTAGTCGGGTAAATAATAGGACACTTAATCGTACGTAATGAAAAAATTTTAAAATTCGGTATCAAGAGAATTATTATTTTACGTTAGTAGCCTTTCTACAGCATCTTTTTAAAATACGGACTCATTCCCCAACAGTAAATTACTAACAAAAAAAAATTCTTACTAATTTGAAAGCTTTCTGACGACTTCTGTGACTTAAACTATCACATCGAACAGTAAAAAATTTTTGTGTGTTCAACTAATACATTATTAGCACACCTGGAACACGTCTGCGAATATTTTGAAGTACTTAAATAAAAAAAAATACGTATGTTTATATATACGTAAGTACACACACATACATGGTGGTACGACGATGTGTAAAAATTTTCAACACTTTCCACTCAATTACACCAATCAAGCCGTTAGTTTCTGAAACAGTGGTGTTTGAATAAGATAAGATCTTTAAGATTTCTTTCATACATAGTCAACAGAAGCAATTGTCATTCAATTAAAATTTTGTTAACATTTTTGTGAGTATGTTAATCCTGGATTTAATAATTAATTTAGGATATCCATCCACACCTCCCGCTAAATTTAGTTTGTGTAAATAACACTAATCCTGATTTATGAAGAGATGTCCGGTGATCTGTCATAACGTCAATGATTCAATGATATGGATTAGCAGCAGAACAAACTGATAAGAAAAATCCAAGATAATATTGGAGTCTTCTGATTATTCAATGATGACAAAACGAAATTTTTTTAAGATGCATTTTACAAGATAAAATATGAATGCTGTTACTATGCGACCTTACGCTTAGAAACACGAATATTGTTGATTTTGTTCATAGAACATTCTGCCCCCCCTTCCCCCTTCTCTAAGAGGAGTATTCGTTCTGGAGAAACAGTATCGGAAATCGTCAATGTCAGTGTTTCTATAAGTGTGCATGTGTGTCTTTTCTCCCCTTAACCAACAACAGTACTTCATGTTAAATGAACGTCAACAGAACTTGATATGCGTATATTTTATCATTCATCAGTAATAATCCCCCCCCTTTTTTTTCAGACCTTGTGTTCATTCCGATTTACTTCTAACGTTTGTTCTATGACCCGGTTTCTTTAAAAAAAAAAATCGTTACTTAAAATGAATACTAAAAGTCGTGGGTATGTAAGCTATTTATTATTTAATTCACGTAGAAAATAAATATATTAGTTTTAATTAAGACTTGCAACCATCGTTAATTAAAAAAAATATGTTTCAATTTTCCTTAATTTTGTGTGCTCTACTACCTCGTTTTACAATTACTTCTGGTTTACGTAAATTAGTTTAGTGTACATTAACATGCCCTTGCGTTATACAAAATAATCATTACCAAATTCAATATTAGTTTTTCATGTTAGATAGGTCATCGAAATTCCACACTACTACCCCAGTGATGTTAAAATCTACTGTTCTATTGCACTACTTCAAGTAAATCGTTCGATAATTTGTAAAGATTAATGAAACAAAAAAACCAAAGTCCTTCTAAAATTGTGTGTCTCTCCATTGTGTGTTTAAACAGAAAGTCAGATTCCATAATTGTTATTTTTGTTGATTTTTGCAGGTCAGCAAATTCATTATTGATTTTCGCCAAAACGATGGGTTACGCTCTGTTGCTCAAACTATTTCTTAACTTAAAGCTTCAACTTAAAGCGTTGGCCACGAAGAAATTAGTTATTTTATATTTGTACCACGTATTGTTCAACTTGTAGACATTATCTGTGGCTAGTTTTACCTCAGGTAAATGATTTTCTAGATCACATGGTTTTTGCAAAATGACACGTCAAAGTCAAATTTTTACTGTTTTTTAAATGTACAAATAAAATAAACCAAAAAATTTGCAGAAAATTTAACAAGGGCAATTGAATGATCTTGTCTTAATTAATTTTAAAGTATATTTAACAAAAATTATTTTTAACAAATTTAGGGGCAGCCACAATGAAAAAAATGCAAAAATGTCCTTATTTTGACATTTCAAAAACACTTCCTTGTATGATTTTACAGATTTCTTGAAGTAGCTCTTGGTATCTTCTCTCAATGTGAATTATCTCATTTCTGTACGTAAGTTAGTTTTCATTATTTGTACATTTATAAAACAGTAAATTTGTGGTTTTTACACGTATTTACGCAATAAACTATTAGCTCATTATTTTGTGAGAGGAAACAGTTATTACTGATAATGTCTCAAAGTTGAACGAACAGTATGTGGTGAAAATATAAAATAACAAATGTTTTCGTGGCCAAGGCACTGGGTCGCTTGGGGTGGTGATTGTTCTATTCATATATTACATTTCACTGCAGAAAAGTTATTCCTGGCAAGCGATTGAGTGCATTTCGCCCCAGTGTTTGTAAAACTTGGTCACAGTTAATAGTAACATCTGCTTTCATGCGTGTTACAAGAGAAAGAAGTTCGTATACTGGGGGTTATGCAAACGGATAATGGCTTTGAAAAAAAAAAGTGCTAAAATAAATGAGCATTCAAATACAGTCGTCACCGAATTATATGCATTAGTACCTGAGCCATACTTTTAGCACACTACTTTTAATAAGGTGGATCTTATGTACTATTTCGTGCAATTTAGGTTCTAATGCATTCTGTTTTTAACGTGCTAACAAACTCAACTGAGTATTTATCTTACTAAAGGTTTTGACACTACAACAAGCCATCAAACCCCAGAACGATCGCGAAATAAGAAAAAAATGATAAATTTGCAATTTGAAAACCAATGAAGTTCCTGTTTAATTATTACAGACTTTTTGTAGTGTAAAAAGGCATACATATCGAGAATTTGCGCCTTATATANTGAAGTTCCTGTTTAATTATTACAGACTTTTTGTAGTGTAAAAAGGCATACATATCGAGAATTTGCGCCTTATATTACCTTGATCAAATTTCTTAAGGGTACCCCTATATTCGTGTGTAATATTTTTTATCTACGCGTATTCGCAATTTCTAACTTTCTCGGAAATTTCGCGCTGGTGCGAAGTACGAAAAGAAGCACAGAAACACGTATTCACGCATTACTCGTGTTGACTGTACTCAGCTGGAACTTCTTCATAAACTCTGACCAAACAAGCAGACAAAAAAATAACCAAGAAGATTCGTGTTTATAGTAAACCCTATCTAAAAACAAACCTTTATAAACTTTCGCGGTAGTGTAGAGAAAATTTTTTTTCACGTCACACCTCCGAAAATTATCGCTTGTTTGATTGAATTTTACCTCGCGTACCATAAAAGTCATCCGCGAAACAAACTTTTACTGGGGAAAACTAGCTGCTACTTTACTGCTCTAAATATTTACAAGTACGAGAAAACCGATCACGACTATGACGATTACAGCCAGCCAATGCAGACCCACACACGGCGGGAAATCGTTACTTACAGTATGGTATGGAACCACTGCGGTTAACACCCACAAAGTTTGCTTTGCTGCGATGCTTTAAATCAGAAATTAAAAAATAATTAGTATCAAATTTACTTAAATATATGCAGGAAATGATAACAAGAGTTCTTGAGGTTTAAGGCTATATCTCCTTACCAGTTTAAAGAATAACGTATTTATAAATCATCTTTATTTTAGAACATAAAATCACGATCTATATAAAATTATCAAGAACTGTGAAGGCCCTTGAAGAACTGCATTGAGCGTCCCACGCATTTGGGAAACACACACTTAGTAAAGAAGGCAAGAAATCCAATTTAAAAAATAAGTCCTGTATCTATATAAATAATGTTAAATCGCGATGTAAATTCTCGCAAGAAGAACTCACATCCGCATTGGGGTTTCTCATAACGCCCTAGTCTGTGAGCCGACCATGAAAGATAGGGGACTCGTTCCCGATGGGAAACTTCCAGAGAGATTACAATTTGCATCCCCGCCTGCAAATATTATTCACAGCAGTAGAATGTTCGAGACTTCCGTTTACCCACGTAACTTCCGTTTCTCGCAGATATTTTTTCGGCCGTTGGTTTCTTTGCGCATGTCCAAATGAGGTGTTGCAGTGGTAAACATTTGGACTCGCACTCGGGATGACCCGGGTTCGCATCCCGGTCCAGCCATCCTGATTTCTGTTTTCCACGGTTTCCCGAAATCACTACAAACGAATACTGGGACGTTTCCTTGCTGCACGTCGTGGCTGATTACTTCCTCGTTCCTGCTTCTCTTGGCGACTTGGTCCGTCTTTAGCGTCCTCGCTGTTCATGAGACGTACGTCNGCCAGTTCAGTGCTTTGCGCGCAGAGGCGATGAGAGAGTTGACGCGCATGTCTCGGTCGCCCCTAGCGCTCCAACGCTTTCAGGCCACAGACGTGCAAAATTCCTTCAACCAGGCGGTCACCTTAAAGCCCTACCTACCTACCTCTTTGCGAATGAGGAGCCACGGTGGTATAGTGGTTAGAGCGCTCGCCTACCGCCAAGGCGAACTGGGTTCTATTCCCGTGGTGGGTTAGCTCCCGGATTTTCGTACATGAGAATCGTGCCAGATGATGTCGCTGGTAGGCGAGTTTTCTCGGGACTCTCCCGTTTCCCTCACCCTTGCATTCCCGCACTGCTCCATTCTCCACCTCGCTTCTACTTGACCTCTTCCACTCCACTTTGCGTGTAAGTTCTGCTGAGTTGCTGCTGTTCGACCTCACTACCGGACGGTTGGAAAATTAAAGATTTCGGCAAAAGAGAAGCGAAGGTCTTCAATTTCCTACCGTGCACGGGTGTACCTTGCATCAATAACTTGTCTAAATCGACCAGCCTGACCACGTTTTGCGAGGGGCAATTTTTTTCTCTACTGCATGGATAAATGTATTTGGGGCGACGACTTAATTCAATTTTTTTTTTCACTGCCACGAATCAAGCCTAACGCTATTAAATATTTCTATTTCTTTTTCCACGACTTGGGTCGACGTTAATTCAGTCCCGGAAGTCCTGGAATATTTTAAGAGCCGCAGGCGTGTATTGATTTATAAAACGGACATAAACTCAATAACGTGAACTGTTTAAAGGCGCCATACGCAAGACGGAGGCTATAAAAGCACGTGCCTTTTTATTATAAAATACTTAACATTTATTAAACGCGTTATCAAAACTTATATATTTTGTTATGTTACAAAAACATCCAAAAAGTTAAATAAGCGAACGATAATTTAAATATTCAAACAATATTTTAGAGCACGCTAAGAAAAAAAAAATAAAATATTCTACATAAAAAATATTGATGTACTAACAAGAAACGGTTAAACCTGCATTTTATGGAAATATTTTGATAGGTTTTGCAAACCGAGAATCGTTAACGCCAATAGCACAGGAGAATCACGAAACCCACTAGTTTCGTTTGGCTTTCTTAAATACGTTAACAAAATTTACTGATGCAACGTTTAATGACTGATAACATCACATGCATTGACCAAGTGAACCCGAAAATAACAACACAACTGCAGGCTTAAATAAGAGTATATTTGAAATGTTTTTCTAAGAAAATTAATTTGCGTTATTCACCTCACGCAGAGTTAAACACGTGCCCGAGGGCACGACCAGAGAATTGCAATGAAAATGCACTCTAAGTGCAGTTGTTTTGCGCGTATGTGCATTCCCAGCAAGTAGCACGCACATGGGGAGATAGTGGTTTCCTTCCCATTGTGAGTCCGACTATCTTGGACGTGATACTTTCATGATAGAGACGTCAACACTAATACTTACACGTTATCATTTAAGACAAGGATATGTAGACGGAGAAAATCGTTTGCTTAAGCAAGAGTGCCTGGCGAGGAAAATACAAGATACTACGACAATTTAAATTAAACTTTTTAACTTATTCGGTTTATAAATCCAATATAAGATACACCCAAGGTTCGCCTATTTAATTAGATCAACGAATTTATCTTTCAAGGCGTGTCATAACGAAATTTTTACAGATAACTGTTGATGTGATTTTTTTTGGAGTGCCTATCACAAATCATTTTGAGGTGATTTCAGCGAGTGACACAAAGGATAGAATCGTTAAGTAGGCCACGAGAAGCTTCTAATTATTCTATTTTCTCGGTTTCACGTACTTAAGAGTGATAAACTTTTTTCTCAGGCGTGATAACGTGACGGTAGATACGATTGTATCCTAGAGTGGGGCAATTGAATGTGTTTGCGGTATCAATTGCATATTTAGCTATTACATAGCGGCAAACTCAGTTGCGAAATTACGATAGTGATTTTTTCTCACGGTGCAGTAATAAAGAATTGTAGCTGTGTGTCTCAAAATATAGATAAAAAAAAATGCCGTCAGTAAAATTTCAGATACAATAACACTAACTCTAGAATACAGACACTTAGAATGTTTTTAAACTGGGTTTCTGTTATAACGTACAGTCACATCAACTCGGACATTTTGCAAAATGTATATAAAATATGTTCAGTAAACTTTAAAAAATACGTTTTAAAGAATCATATATAATTATATGACTTTTATAAGGGGGCATGTCGGATGTAACCACGCCCTTGTAAATCGTTCAGAAATTAGGCAGTAATTTTTTTCGGGCGGCAGGGGAGTAAACACAGGGGACAGGGAGTCGTTAAAAGGGAGAGAGTGAGTGAAGAGATTTGGGTGGCTCTTAACAGCGAGGTTTTAAGAGCCGATGAGGGTAAAGTGAGGTGAGCATGGAGCAGCGCCGGAATGAAGGGGCGGGGGGAAACGGCAGATCCCCGAGCAAACCCGCCGACCAGCGGCATCGTCCGGCATGATTCCCACTTGCGAAAATCCGGAGTGAGCCGGCCGGGGATTGAACCCGGATAGCCTTGGTGGGAGGCGAGAAGTCTAACTACTCAGCCACCGTGGTCCCTTAAAAAGGGATAAAAGAATGGTGAATCATTAAGGGGGGGGGGCTACAGGCTGNAATGGGGAATCATTAAGGGGGGGGGGGGCTACATGCTGTCTCACAGAAATGACAATGTTATAATAATTGTCCAGGCTATCATTAAAATGTTATAAATTTACACACACGTGAATATCTGGGCAAATATTAAAGGGGATGCCTACCTGATGCCTGAAATGCAATGCAGCGTTTTTGAAATAAAGTTTTTTTCCCCCTCGAAACTATTACACATATCTTCACTATGTTTACCTACGAAAATAAAACATACCCCACACGAGGACAGAATGATCACGCATGATATAAATATTATTTGTTGGAATCCTCCAACATCGTTAAAAACTGTTTTTCAGACTGCTGTAACTTAAAAAAGTAGCTACCTGGACACGAGCAAAAATGTGATAGGAGCCTGTACTGAACTTTGCTACTGACTTAACATCATTTTTATGATAGGTCACCGCTTAAAGTCCTCTATGGACACCAACACGAGAACACTGCACGCCAGATCTGGAGCCTTCGCGTGGAGGCGATGGGACAGTTGATGCGTGTGGCAGTGCCGTCCTTATCGCTCCAACGTTTATCTGCTTCAAACGCAAAAAAAAAAAAATTGTTCCCAGGTAGACTGAGAAAAAGATACTGTTGAATCAAAAAAAAGTTTGTTTGGCGCAACCAAAATGAATTGTTTGCATAGGGACAGTGAAATATTTTGTTGTTGTAACCATATTATTTCGATGTTCTTGTTTGGTTGCCCCAAAGAAACATTCGGTTGATGCAACCAAAGATTTGTTTGATTCTACGTAAATTATACAGTTTTGGTTAGTATAAAGAAAAGTAGAATCCCGAAAGAGATTCGAACTAAGATCACCTGTGCTCCGGGCTACGCCTTAGCAGACTAAGCTTAAGTGACTACGTAACTGTAATGTTTTTAAATATATACATTCCAAATACTGGGCAATGTGAGCAAATAAATATTTTAAATTTTACTGCTCTACTCTTTAGTTTCCTGTTGAACTTGTTTTATTAGGACGTCTGTGCCATTACTAAGCATCAATATATGCACGAACAAACACTGTCACTATCCTAATGGTCGCAAAAATGTAAACAAACACTCGAGCTGTGTTTTGAACGGAGGAATAAAATGAGTGGCCAAACAAATATAAACAGTTGATCAAACAAAATCTTTTGTTGACAGCCTAATTTATTTTGGCCCAACACAGAGGTTTTTTGCGCGAACACGTATTCGGCTAGATAAACAAAATAATTTGTTGAGGCAACTAAATATATCTTTGACACTACACAAACAAACATTTAGTTGACTGTTATTTCAGTGTAGGCGAGCTCAATACTTCGTATCAGTCGCCTCTCCTATTCAAGTTTGGTAAGTGAAGAATTTCTAGCTGAACGAAAAATTACGTTGGGGTATATACCCAAGATGAGACCTCCTTCTTCGGAAAGAAAAATGCTGGTTACGCTCCTGTCTAACGACGCTCGACGGCACGGGGGAGTGTCACTTCAGCTTGGCTAGTTGCTGACCTTGGAACACTGAGCTGTGAGCTGCCCACCAGCAGGTTCCAGTCAAGGCCTGGAGCCGCACCCTCACTTCGGAACTGACGCCCAGCATCAACTATCGCGGCCTTGAGCGCGTTACCAATGTTTGGCATAACCTGCCTAATACACACTTCACACCCCGCCCACCCTCCGACTCGCTCGTTGAGCGGAGTTTAAGTGCTTCGCCGGCGCAGGATTTGTTTAAAAATTATCGCTTGTTCACGTTCAATGAAATCATTTAAACATCAAAAATTAAAAAAACTGCCCTCAGATGCATATATTTGAGTGTAAATAATGACTTGCAGTGATGCTGCAAAGAACTAGGAAACGAAAATATATAACGTCTTCAAACTGGTCCCGTAAAAGTGGACTTATCTTCATGTATTTAAGTAAAAACAAGCATTGCAGAAACATACTTTTTTATAAAAAAAAAAATTTATAATGTCAGTTTACCGAGCCAGCCAGATATAATATATATTGCTATGATAATTCCAAGTTATTTTAAGAATATGTGTGCACGGTTGGTTTCCCCAAATGTTTGCCCCCGCCCAGAACAGTATCTGTCAATGTCGAAAAAGGTTAGTTCTAAGGCGTTTGTCTTGGAAATTTGCACTGGGATTCGTGTATTTCTTTCTTTCTCGTGGTGTGTAAATGTGTGTATATACTTATAGTATAAGCTGTTAACGGCTATCTGAGCACTTAACCTTTGAAAAATGTCGCTGTCCGTATCTTCATAAATTTTGATGGGCATACTGACTGACCTGCACCCTGTAAAGTTGGTAACGTAACGACGGAGGGAAAGTAGTTCCATGTTTTTACGTTGATTAAAAAAATGCAAGGTGAACATTTGTAAATAGCGAAATTGTTTATTTTTCTTTCTGTGTTTTTATGTATAAAAATGTACGAATTAACAACTTTTAATAGTATTTACATTTTTAGTANTTCCGTTTCTCGCAGATATTTTTTCGGCCGTTGGTTTCTTTGCGCATGTCCAAATGAGGTGTTGCAGTGGTAAACCTTTGGACTCGCACTCGGGATGACCCGGGTTCGCATCCCGGTCCAGCCATCCTGATTTCTGTTTTCCACGGTTTCCCGAAATCACTACAAACGAATACTGGGACGTTTCCTTGCTGCACGTCGTGGCTGATTACTTCCTCGTTCCTGCTTCTCTTGGCGACTCGGCCCGTCTCTAGCGACCTCGCTGCTCATGAGACGTACGACGAACGTATGTCAGTGCATAAAATGGTTGATTCGAACCGATGTACTCAGGAACGTACGTTTTTCGGACGTACGCGCCAAAAACGCAGTGCACAAACCCAGCCATAGAGGCGCGTTATCGACGGCAAGACTGCAACGCCAGTTCAGTGCTTTGCGCGCAGAGGCGATGAGAGAGTTGACGCGCATGTCTCGGTCGCCCCTAGCGCTCCAACGCTTTCAGGCCACAGACGTGCAAAATTCCTTCAACCAGGCGGTCACCTTAAAGCCCTACCTACCTACCTCTTTGCGAATGAGGAGCCACGGTGGTATAGTGGTTAGAGCGCTCGCCTACCGCCAAGGCGAACTGGGTTCTATTCCCGTGGTGGGTTAGCTCCCGGATTTTCGTACATGAGAATCGTGCCAGATGATGTCGCTGGTAGGCGAGTTTTCTCGGGACTCTCCCGTTTCCCTCACCCTTGCATTCCCGCACTGCTCCATTCTCCACCTCGCTTCTACTTGACCTCTTCCACTCCACTTTGCGTGTAAGTTCTGCTGAGTTGCTGTTGCTGGACCTCAGTACCGGACGGTTGGAAAATTAAAGATTTCGGCAAAAGAGAAGCGAAGATCTTCAATTTCCTACCGTGCACGGGTGTACCTTTCATCAATAACTTGTCTAAATAGGCCAGCCTGACCACGTTTTGCGAGGGGCAATTTTTTCCTCTACTGCATGGATAAATGTATTTGGGGCAACGACTTAATTCAATTATTATTTTTCACTGCCACGAATCAAGCCTAACGCTATTAAATATTTCTATTTCTTTTTCCACGACTTGGGTCGACGTTAATTCAGTCCCGGAAGTCCTGGAATATTTTAAGAGCCGCAGGCGTGTATTGATTTATAAAACGGACATAAACTCAATAACGTGAACTGTTTAAAGGCGCCATACGCAAGACGGAGGCTATAAAAGCACGTGCCTTTTTATTATAAAATACTTAACATTTATTAAACGCGTTATCAAAACTTATATATTTTGTTATGTTACAAAAACATCCAAAAAGTTAAATAAGCGAACGATAATTTAAATATTCAAACAATATTTTAGAGCACGCTAAGAAAAAAAAAATATTCTACATAAAAAATATTGATGTACTAACAAGAAACGGTTAAACCTGCATTTTATGGAAATATTTTGATAGGTTTTGCAAACCGAGAATCGTTAACGCCAATAGCACAGGAGAATCACGAAACCCACTAGTTTCGTTTGGCTTTCTTAAATACGTAACAAAATTTACTGATGCAACATTTAATGACTGATAACATCACATGCATTGACCAAGTGAACCCGAAAATAACAACACAACTGCAGGCTTAAATAAGAGTATATTTGAAATGTTTTTCTAAGAAAATTAATTGTGCGTTATTCACCTCACGCAGAGTTAAACACGTGCCCGAGGGCACGACCAGAGAATTGCAATGAAAATGCACTCTAAGTGCAGTTGTTTTGCGCGTATGTGCATTCCCAGCAAGTAGCACGCACATGGGGAGATAGTGGTTTCCTTCCCATTGTGAGTCCGACTATCTTGGACGTGATACTTTCATGATAGAGACGTTAACACTAATACTTACACGTTATCATTTAAGACAAGGATATGTAGACGGAGAAAATCGTTTGCTTAAGCAAGAGTGCCTGGCGAGGAAAATACAAGATACTACGACAATTTAAATTAAACTTTTTAACTTATTCGGTTTATAAATCCAATATAAGATACACCCAAGGTTCGCCTATTTAATTAGATCAACGAATTTATCTTTCAAGGCGTGTCATAACGAAATTTTTACAGATAACTGTTGATGTGATTTTTTTTGGAGTGCCTATCACAAATCATTTTGAGGTGATTTCAGCGAGTGACACAAAGGATAGAATCGTTAAGTAGGCCACGAGAAGCTTCTAATTATTCTATTTTCTCGGTTTCACGTACTTAAGAGTGATAAACTTTTTTCTCATGCGTGATAACGTGACGGTAGATACGATTGTATCCTAGAGTGGGGCAATTGAATGTGTTTGCGGTATCAATTGCATTTTTAGCTATTACATAGCGGCAAACTCAGTTGCGAAATTACGATAGTGATT
This sequence comes from Clitarchus hookeri, assembly GCA_002778355.1. NCBI lineage: Eukaryota > Metazoa > Arthropoda > Insecta > Phasmatodea > Phasmatidae > Clitarchus > Clitarchus hookeri. The sequence continues at coordinate 542,117 of NQII01000593.1, forward strand.
TTTTCTCACGGTGCAGTAAAAAAGAATTGTAGCTGTGTGTCTCAAAATATAGCTAAAAAACAGTTCCGTCAGTAAAATTTCAGATACAATAACACTAACTCTAGATTATAGACACTTAGAATGTTTTTAAACTGGGTTTCTGTTATAACGTACAGTCACATCAACTCGGACATTTGGCAAAATGTATATAAAATATATTCAGTAAACTTTAAAAAATACGTTTTAAAGAATCATATATAATTATACGACTCTTAGAAGGGGGTATGTCGGATGTAACTACGCCCTTGTAAATCGTTCAGAAATTAGGCAGTAATTTTTTTCGGGCGGCAGGGGAGTAAACACAGGGGACAGGGAGTCGTTAAAAGGGAGAGAGTGAGTGAAGAGATTTGGGTGGCTCTTAATAGCGAGGTTTTAAGAGCCGATGAGGGTAAAGTGAGGTGAGTATGGAGCAGCGCCGGAATGAAGGGGCGGGGGTAAACGGGAGATCCCCGAGCAAACCCGCCGACCAGCGGCATCGTCCGGCATTATTCCCACTTGCGAAAATCCGGAGTGAGCCGGCCGGGGATTGAACCCGGATAGCCTTGGTGGGAGGCGAGAAGTCTAACTACTCAGCCACCGTGGCCCCTTAAAAAGGGATAAAAGAATGGTGAATCATTAAGGGGGGGGGGCTACAGGCTGTCTCACAGAAATGACAATGTTATAATAATTGTCCAGGCTATCAATAAAATGTTATAAATTTACACACACGTGAATATCTGGGCGAATATTAAAGGGAATGTCTACCTGATGCCTGAAATGCAATGCAGCGTTTTTGAAATAAAGTTTTTTTTTCCCTCGAAACTATTACACATATCTTCACTATGTTTACCTACGAAAATAAAACAAACCTCACACGAGGACAGAATGATCACGCATGATATAAATATTATTTTTTGGAATCCTCCAACATTGTTAAAAACTGTTTTTCAGACCATTGTAACTTAAAAAGTAGCTACCCGGACACGAGCGAAAATGTGATAGGAGCCTGTACTTAACTTTGCTACTGACTTAACATCAGTTTTATAATAGGTCACCGCTTAAAGTCCTCTATGTACACCAACATGACGAGAACACTGCACGCCAGATCTAGAGCCTTCGCGTGGATGCGATGGGACAGTTGATGCGTGTGGCAGTGCCGTCCTTATCGCTCCCAAGTTTATCTGCTTCAAACGCAAAAAAAAAAAAAAAAAAAAAATGTTCCCAGGTAGATTTAGAAAAAAATATTGTTGAATCAAAAAAAGTTTGTTTGGCGCAACCAAAATGAATTGTTTGTATAGGGACAGTGAAATATTTTGTTGTTGTAACCAAATTATTTCGATGTTCTTATTTGGTTGCCCCAAAGAAACATTTGAAAGATTTGTTTGATTCTACGTAAATTACACAGTTTTGGTTAGTATAAAGAAAAGTAGAATCCCGAAAGAGATTCGAACTAAGATCACCTGTGCTCCGGGTTCCACCTTAGCAGACTTAGCTAAAGTGACTACGTAACTGTAATGTTTTTAAATATATACATTCCAAATACTGGGCAATGTGAGCAAATAAATATTTCAAATTTTACTGCTCTACTCTTTAGTTGCCTGTTGAACTTGTTTTATTAGGACGTCTGTGCCATTACTAAGCATCAATATATGCACGAACAAACACTGTCACTATCCTAATGGTCGCAAAATTGTAAACAAACACTCGAGCTGTGTTTTGAACGGAGGAATAAAATGAGTGGCCAAACAAATATAAACAGTTGATCAAACAAAATCTTTTGTTGACAGCCTAATTTATTTTGGCCCAACACAGAGGTTTTTAGCGCAAACACGTATTCGGCTAGATGAACAATATAATTTGTTGAGGCAACTAAATATATCTTTGACACTACACAAACAAACATTTTGTTGGCTATTATTTCAGCGTAGGCGAGCTCAATACTTCGTATCAGTCGCCTCTCCTATTCTAGTTTGGTAAGTGAAGAATTTCTAGCTGAACGAAAAAATTACGTTGGGGTATATACCCAAGATGAGATCTCCTTCGGAAAGAAAAATACTGGTTACGCTCCTGTCTAACGCCGCTCGACGGCACGGGGGAGTGTCACTTCAGCTTGGCTAGTTGCTGACCTTGGAACACTGAGCTGTGAGCTGCCCACCAGCAGGTTCCAGTCAAGGCCTGGAGCCGCACCCTCACTTCAGAACTGACGCCCAGCATCAACTATCACGGCCTTGAGCGCGTTACCAATGTTTGGCATAACCTGCCTAATACACACTTCACACCCCGCCCACCCTCCGACTCGCTCGTTGAGCGGAGTTTAAGAGCTTCGCCGGCGCAGGATTTGTTTAAAAATTTTCGCTTGTTCACGTTCAATGAAATCATTTAAACATCAAAAATTAAAAAACTGCCCTCAGATGCATATATTTGAGTGTAAATAATGACCTGCAGTGATGCTGCAAAGAACTAGGAAACGAAAATATATAACGTCTTCAAACTGGTCCCGTAAAAGTGGATTTATCTTCATGTATTTAAGTAAAAACAAGCATTGCAGAAACATACTTTTTTATAAAAAAATTTCATAATGTCAGTTTACCGAGCCAGCCAGATATAATATATATTGCTATGATAATTCCAAGTTCTTTTAAGAATATGTGTGCACGGTTGGTTTCTCTAAATGTTTGCCCCCGCCCAGAACAGTATCTGTCAATGTCGAAAAAGGTTAGTTCGAAGGCGTTTATCTTGGAAATTTGCACTGGGATTCGTGTATTTCTTTCTTTCTCGTGGTGTGTAAATGTGTGTATATACTTATAGTATAAGCTGTTAACGGCTATCTGAGCACTTAACCTTTGAAAAATATCACTGTCCGTATCTTCATAAATTTTGATGGGCACTCTGACTGACCTGCACCCTGTAAAGTTGGTAACGACGGAGGGAAAATAGTTCCATGCTTTTACGTTGATTAAAAAATGCAAGGTGAACATTTGTAAATAGCGAAATTATTTATTTTTCTTTCTGTGTTTTTATGTATAAAAATGTACGAATTAACAACTTTTAATAGTATTTACATTTTTAGTANTTTATTTTTCTTTCTGTGTTTTTATGTATAAAAATGTACGAATTAACAACTTTTAATAGTATTTACATTTTTAGTAATTTCACAGTTTCACTTTACCTACCCATGAATGAAGCGATAAGGTCCGTGGTAATGTTAATTTTACATGTGGTGGAATAATACATAATGAGCATACAAGTAGGTTTTAAGCGCCACTTTCAAAAGTGCTCAGTTTAACGTGAACAGCCTGTGTTTAAACACAAAAAAAGGTAACGGCATTCGGCCAAATCGTTTCTCCTGCCAAACGTCGGTCTTTCGTCAATCGAACCTACAGCGCTTTCCTTGAAATTATTGTTTGCGTGAACCCTCCAGATGTAACTTTTTAATTTGCTATACTAGAGACCCAAAAAGTTCGCTAATTCATTTTGAGACATGCTATAATGCAAAACACGTGTGTTGATATAACGTTAGCTATTGGTGCACACTGCACACGGTGTTTTGACACCTCTTGGAGAACGCTGGCACAATCGCCGCCTTCCACTGTGACAGCAGACAACCAATGTGCAGTTTACATCGGCATATTTGTACATAAGACTGTAGAGTTCACCCTGCAGGTCGTTGAACTCGCGAATTTTTCCGGTCTTTAGACAATCTATGGAATCTTCCTACGAACACAAACAAGAGAAAGTAAGCCCTCGGAGTCGGCGGTCCTCGAGTCTTCATTCGTTAACTAACTCAGAGAACCACATGCTTAGTTGTATACAGCCAAGTCATTATTTTTAACAATTTTATATGAAAAAAGTGTAGTCAATTTTCAGCTGTCCGTACAATATTGTCAAGTTGGTGCTTACGAGGTGAAACAGCATACGCCGACTGGAATACAAATCAACTATGCACCTGGGCCATAAACTTAAGAGCAAAGCCAGTTCCGTGAACGTCATTACGTAACACTCTTCGCAAACTGGAATAGTAAGCCCGCGCAATACGTGGGCACACCACTCAGTGTACGATTAAACGTGAATCAACAATTACGTTATAGTTTATAGCGATGCTTGTTAATGAACAACATTTAAGAAACTTTACGCACATATTGCCAAACATCGACTGTTTATCTCCACGGTAAGAAATTTTTGTACGTTTGGCAAACATTTATTTGAAAAAATAGTTGCCAAAGATTCTCTTGTAACTCTGCAACTGAATTATTGTATCTTTATAACCACTGTTTTATAAAACGTAGAAAATTGTCAACGTAGCGACATTTTTATAGTAAATTTTAAGTCTACAGTACTTGTTTATTATAAGTCATCATTAGTTTTATATATTCCAGAGAAACGTTTAGTAAATTTTGCTATAATCCACTTGCAGTGTCACATACATAATATTGGCAACTATTTTACATAGAATTATTTGTAAAAAAAAAATACAGAATTGCATACGGCGTAATGCAGTGTACGATTTTTAGTATTCAAATAGCTGAAAACTAAAGTTTTCCCAAAATTAGTGGATAGAAAAATCTTGTACAGAAATGTTTATGCACTCGTGGATGATGTAACATGCGTAGAAATAAGAAGGCCGTCCAGCTTGCAACCCATACGAATGCGTGTTAGTTCTGTGAAATGAGCTCTTGATATGCATGCTAGCGTCGAGCACTGTGTTTTCTGTAGACTGGACAAATTTCCGTACAAAAACTTCAAGTGTTATCGGGACTTACAGCTCCACTTTAATTGTTATACTTCGTTACACCATAAGTAGGAGGCAGTGATATTTCGCGAAAAGATTTCGAGACAAGATACAGTCCAAAGCACTGTAGGGTCGTCCAGTTTCGTTGATTCGCTAAAAAAAATGTTCTTATCCGTGTTAACCGTTTGCGCACGAATCACGAAGGTTAAGTGTCGGAGTTGCCTAGTCCTGAGTGGCTAGGTCAAAGACGGACACGGCGCCAGCAGCCAGTGGAGGTATAACAACAGCTGAGGTGTGTACATAGTATTGAAGTCTACCGTGCGCTCCGATTTTTACGCGAAAAGTCACTGGCCCTAAATATAAGGTCACTACTACGTTGCATGATGAACGACTAAGGTTGCAAGAAGTTCCATGCTTTGCATTCACAAGCGGTGAGATATTGTATTCGCGCACGTATGTCATCCTTGTCGGTATAACGGGAAAAATAAAATCATGCATGGGCGCAGAATGTGGCGACGCTTCACATATTGAGCCCCCCCCTCACCCTTAAAAATATTTTCGGAGGTGCTCAGTAGCCACAATATTTCAGCCCTTTAAACCGTTAGTATTACATCGATATTTCTATTTTGGTTACAGGACTGCGCTGCGAACAGTGTTTTCTAGCGTACTGACAGCTACAGTTGTCCTGCGTGCAGATCCACCAGGCGACAGTGTGAAGTAATTAGAACATTAACTAAGTCACTGTTACTTCAGTTATTTTATATATATATATAGAAAAACTGACTGACATGTCAACGCCCAGTCTCAACCATTGGTCCTAGAAACATGCAATTTGGAGAAAAAATTAATTATGTAATGTAGGTTATTATGTGATGTAGGTCATTATATAATGAAGGCATCCACCAAGGAGGAATGTTTCAAAATTGAACCACTAAAGGGGTGAAATGGAGGTTCAGGGTTTGTATAGAAAACAGAAATATTAGATGGTCCTATTAACTCGAAACTTCGTGGAAGTGTTCTCTAATAAATAAATAATTAATTTTAGAAAGATATAAATTATAATTTAATAACATACTCATACGTAACACCTAGATATCGTAATTTGTCAATAAATACTGAATAAATTGTTTGGTAGATGGCGGTATGTACATTTTAAATCGCGCTATCACTTAATTTATGTTATAGTTTTTTTTAATATGGCGCTTGAAAATTTTTAATTTTTTAGCCCCTCCCCACTTCAACTTTTCGAGAAGCCACGATATGTTTTACAAGTCGGCACACCTGACGCCATGCAAGCAGGCCTTGTAACAATAGAAACTGCTCCGAAGCCCACAACACCTCCCTTCGCCATTCGATCCACTCTTCGATAGCAGAGGGGGAAAAAAAAAAACTTTTCCCACCGCGGTACGAGTTGTCATAAACATGAGGCGTGGCCTTGAGTTCATTATCTGTGCTCAGCGCTCCCCCAGGTTCAGGTCTGGGCGAACGAACAATGTCCGCGGACCTTTATCGTCCCGGAAGCACGTACGTTGCAACACCTACCCGACTACGTGCATTTCGTCAGCCTTTCCTTTACTGCCTTCCCTGGCGGGTGGCGATATTGCAACACGAGCACCGACACCATTAGGTCGGCAAAAATTACTTAACCTTGCAAAATCACGTTCTCCTTTTAGGGTTTTCCGCGGAAAATCTCGACGAAGTAGTGACTCAGTTTTGTCGGCTCTGCGTGAGCAGACCTGCAACAGGCCTTAGGCCTACACTACTGCAGACAAAATTACTCGTTGAATTATTTTCCGATACTTTCCTCACGCCGTTTCCAAAATTAAGAANCCTACACTACTGCAGACAAAATTACTCGTTGAATTATTTTCCGATACTTTCCTCACGCCGTTTCCAAAATTAAGAAGAAACCGATATCTATATAATAAATTATTTAATTAGATTTCAGTTTTAAACTACACGATTTCGAAAAAAATATATAAGATACTCTCTTTAAAATTAGGGGGTAAATTTTGTCAATCAGGATAGTTTACCGGAATGAAATTTTGGCAGCTTAAGTATCGTAATTTAAAAAAAAGGAATAAAAAAGCTTATCACACTTTCCATAATATACTATTTTGTAACGTCGTAACCATTTTCTCCTAATGGGTGTTCAGATTAAAAGGAAATTCAGCAATTATTTGAGCCAGGACAAAATTGTAAGCATGCAGACATACAAACAGGAATGAATTCCTGCGGCAGAAATAAAGGACTCATGTGTCCTGTGTAACACTGCATCTAGAAAGTGATTATTGGTAAAAGGACACGCGGCAAAACATTTCTGAAATATGGTAGGTTCTTATTTTTACAAAAGTATGACTAACTTAGGAAAATCAGATCATTACACATTCCGGTAGCAGAAACTTTATGACCCAGTCACTTAACGAACAACTTCTGCACATGGCAGTATAAAGCATATAAAATAATGTAGGCACTTGCAAACAGTTTTGAAATTCAACAAACAATAAAGAGTTTTTCATAAATATTATTTTTGTGTTTGTAACACACTATTTAACTTGAAAGAATAAAGATTTTATATAGTAACTATAAACACAAATCGAAGCAGGCCGTTATAAATGTTTTGATAAAGTACAAGCAGGCAGTAGTTGATTGCATAATTTTTTGTAAATTCGAGCTACAGAACCGTCACAAAGAAGACTTTTATAATAAGTTTCTTATCCAAACACGCTTTTCTCAGACACATTTCTTGCTAGAAAAAAATCACGAGTGCAAAAATAACTGCAAAGAAACTCGTCACGCTTATTTAATTGTTATACTAAGGTAGATAAAGTGAGTTTAGTTCATTCAATTTGACTTTCAACTCTGAGGTGAATTCATTGAACGCATTCAGTGGTCATTTACGACATATAAGCTGTTCAGTGCACGAAATACTATTCTAAAGTAGCAGAGCAGGTTACGACTTGCACGTAAACTTTAAAAAATGAAGTTAAAGTCCAGCAAAGAAAAACTATCCAACACAAATATCTAGTTCCAAAGAAGAAAGTTTTTACATGGGAATAAACTTAATAACTGTGTAGATACAGACTGGAAACAATTTTAAAATATCCTTAAAAAAAACTGCACACCACAAATTAAAAGCCAGTACTGCATGAATGATGAAGACTCACCCTGCTCCTGTTATCTCTGCCGTCCTTGTTCTTCTGACTTCGCAGGAACTTGGCCACAACTTGCACCTGCAACAAGAGAGCATGCGACTTATCGATTCCATTCGACTTATCGACTCCATTCGACCGGGAACACCTCAGTCCTTGTTCCAACAGGCATTTATTGCTAACAACATGGTCGTGTCACCGATTTTGTCCGCAAAATCGATTTTATTTATTTTTATGATTTGCTGTTTTCCGTCCTCTCACCTTCGAAGCTTATATATTACCAAATACAAAATACCACAGCGTCACCATGTTGGTTAAATAATCATAGGTACAACTGAATTTATAATAAATTAATGTGTATCACATTCAAAATAACTATTTAGTAAAGTCAACTGTATAAATATTACTGAAATGTTTTTTTTTTTTTTTACCTGTGGGTCTAGTAACACTTTGATGTCTTTATTATTTTATTTTGCTTATGTTAAATGTTAAACAGCGCTTTAATCATGATGTTATGAAGATATGCGGTTTATTGTTCAGGACTCCCGGGTTTTCAGCTTTGAAATTATTCCGCGGTAAGCCATTTCGTTCAACAAGTAACAACACTGCATGCTAAACAGTTTACTGTCTTGTGTCCCAATTAAAACCTTATAAAACACAAAAAGCAAATTAGAAAAAAAAAAACTGAAATCAAACTAATTGGAGTTCGGCCTCAGTTCCCCTCGGTAGTTCACTTCACAAAGCCGCAGTACGATAGCTCACTGATCCTCCTTGTTTTAGGACAGTTTTTGCAAAGCATCGCTTTTCCCACCTTCTTTCACGGACAGACGTAGAGTGGCCGTACTCTCGAAGGTATTGCGGGGACCGCCCGGATTTGCATGCATTGGAAACGTGGTAGACGTTGCCGTTGGCTGGCAGGTTTTTTTCGGGGTGCTCCCGTTCTCCCCCCCTTTGCATTCCATCGCTGCTTCATCTTCTCTTCGTTCCACCCTCACCGGCGGTCAATGTCTTGTCGTTGAGCGCCGGCCAACCCCCCCAAAACAACTCGAGACGTCACAATCATGTAGAGAGGAGGCTGGATCGGTGATGGGTGGAGCTCGGTCTCCGGCATAGCTAAAAACGGGGTTTTCAGACTGTTGTATCTCAAAATATACGAACCGGATATATGCGAAACTACGATAGCGGCAAGGAATGAACTTTGTTAAAGAGTCACGTTCAATAAGATTTGTAGGGTCGCCACTTAAAGTCACGTTGAGGCGAGTCCCCGACGGAGACTACACGCCAGTTGGAGTGCCTTGCGCGTAGAGGCGACACTGCTTCAAATACGCCAGACGGAGTCGCCCGTACTGCATCATCGATTTTTACCTCACACACACAACCACACTCCTCACTAGGCGAACGCCTTAAGACTTATCAAGGTTACTTCTACTACAGGTTTGCAAGATCAATGTTAAAGGTTTGGCAAAGGAAACATTTTCGCCACTAGGCAAGCGCTAGTGTCGGCAATTTACCAGATTGTCTCTATTTTATACGTTAGAAAACAGGATAATTGCAATAATCACAAATCAAATATAAAATAAGTTCGTAACTACGTATAATCTTTCTCTTTTGTTATTTACGTAGTTTAAAATATAAATTCGAGGTTACCTTTTCGAAGACTGCGCACCTAGCGGCGGAAATTTTCCCTATGCCAGACCCTCCCATAACAAATATCTCGCTTTGTTCCTAACCGGAGTAGCAGTGACCTTACCTGTACCCACCCACCTATACCTACTTCTAGTCAATGACGCCATGCTGTGGGCGGGTCGGCATCAATCACGGGTTCCTCACGAACGTGACTGGTGCCATGGAACACGTGTGAATACAAAAGCAAAACTACAGCATGTGTACCTAGCGCCTACCGCACGAGTGACCAATACAGCGGAAAGTCATTCGTCGACCAGGGTCACATCTGTCGGGTGGCAGTTTCACCCAATATGTAGGGACAGGTGTTTTTCGCGAAAAGGTTTCAAGACCAGGCACACTCCAAAACACTTTTATTCATATGCACTTTCGTGGTTGAATGATTTTAAATGTCACGTGTCTCAAGTGACTGTCCACGAATCATGGACGTTCAGTATTGGNCACTTTCGTGGTTGAATGATTTTAAATGTCACGTGTCTCAAGTGACTGTCCACGAATCATGGACGTTCAGTATTGTAGTACTTTATTACGACTGGCCCAGTCAAATAAGAACACGTATTCTCACGTAGACACGCGGCCAATAACCAAAGGAAGTTATGGTCGTCGGCGTAGAATAAGTCTAGCATGGCCGTAAATATTTTCGCGAAATACACCTGTCCCTACCAATAGGGAATCTTTTCGTAGCGTGGAGTATCTCTAGCCTATNCACTTTCGTGGTTGAATGATTTTAAATGTCACGTGTCTCAAGTGACTGTCCACGAATCATGGACGTTCAGTATTGGAGTACTTTATTACGACTGGCCCAGTCAAATAAGAACACGTATTCTCACGTAGACACGCGGCCAATAACCAAAGGAAGTTATGGTCGTCGGCGTAGAATAAGTCTAGCATGGACGTAAATATTTTCGCGAAATACACCTGTCCCTACCAATAGGGAATCTTTTCGTAGCGTGGAGTATCTCTAGCCTATTAGCGGTATCTTCACACTTTCGAATCAAACCTTTTAAAAATAACCCCACGTGGCGACGTGTTTGGTTGTTTCTTAAATGCGCAATGCATCAATAGCGTTTTACACTTATATTAACATAAAAGTATTTTATTTTTGTTTAAATTTGAACATTTAATTACATTTTATCTATAAATTATAATATCTCATTTTAACTAATATGAATACAAACATAAATAAAATAGGTGTGTTGGTAATGCCGAGTAAGAAATGGTTATCACGCAAAATATTATTAAACTGAGTGCGCACGAATGCGGTGCGCTGTCACTTCTGGTGTAATTTTCTAGAGTCACTTCAGCTTTGTTTGCACGAGGCGGAGGAATATCCTAACTTCGGAAAATATGAAAGTGGCCGTGAATGAACTGTAACTAGGGGCAGCGATATTTCGCGAAAAGATTTCGAGGCAAGATACAGTCCAAAGCACCGTAGGGTCGTCCAGCTTCTTTGGTTGGCTAAAAAATGTTCTGGCCCGTATTAACAGTTTGCGCACGAATTACGAAGGTTCAGTGTCGGAGTTACTTAGTCCTAAGTGGCTTGGTCAAAGACGGACACGGCACCAGCAGGCAATGCAGGCATAACAACAGCTGAGGTGTGTATATAGTATTGAAGTCTACTGTGTGCTCCAATTTTTACGCGAAAAGTCACCGGCCCTAACTGTAATCATATGCAAAACCCGTTCCTGGGATCTCATACTTCCAATTAACGGCCGAGTAAGCCACGCCTGCATTAAACGAACCGCTACTCCATTTTACCACCGAGGACCTGTGGCGTGGGGTGAAATGTTGCAAGGTAAGCTGGTGCTTGCCCAGTGCTGTACACCCTCTGCCAAACGCAGCAGGAACCAGTAGGTAACCAGAGTGGGGCAGGGAGAATCTGAATGCCCTGCGGCCACTCACGAGAGAGCGGCGAGGAACCCATTAAACACGTGCCGTGACGTCAACCACGCTACTACGTTTAAATGGCCGACGTTTGAACTAGCAAACGATTAGGTATGGCACAGAGCAAAACACAGCTTACCTTGCAACAGTTCACCACACGCCGCTGCCGAGGAAACTTAAACAGCAACTTTAAAAGCCATTTCCAATTGTGTTCAATATATGTTCTAATTAACTTAATAACTCTAACTCTGAATTTAAACTTAAACTAATAATAAATGTAGCCAGTGTAAATCCGGTATGGCTTACCATATAGAACAGATAGTATTAAAACAAACAGGTACAGGCAGCACAAATCATCTAAGCGTTCTCCAGCCTGCGAGGGAAGGCAAATAAGAATGAGTTGAGGAGACTTGAGCTGAGCGGAGGCTTGATGAAGTACTCAGGTACAAGGCCGGTCTTCCTTGCTAGTCTGAATAATGGACGCCTCTCATGCTGGTGGGTTCGTAGCACGCGTTTCTTTATCCAGCACATAATGGATGATGAGAGGATTCCAAATGAATGCTACGACGCAAGTGGCGAGACGACGTATGTGAGGTCACGATGACAAGGAATTCAGACAGCGAAGACTGCCAGGAGAAGACGATGGAGACTGTAGGCCGAAAGGTGGCTACTGTAGTGACCCTCAACAAGTAAATTGGCAACGAAAATGCTCCCATTGGATTCTTTTATAGACTACTAGCTTCTGCCCACGACTTTGTCCACGTGGAATTCGTGTTTTCGTAACAATATTACATAACATTATATATATAATAACATAATTTAAGCGATAGCACGATATAAAATGTGCACAGCGCCATCTAACGACAATTTATTCAATACTGATCAATTACGATATTACTATGATAATTACGTGTTATATTTGAGTAGGTTCTTAGGTTATAGGTTATAGCTTTCTTAACTTAATGGTTTATTTCTTTTAATAATTTTACGAAGTTTCTGGTTAATGGAACGGTTTTATTATGGATTTATTTCTAAGAAACTGCAAAACAGATGTTTATAACGATTTATTATTTACGGTACGTACTTTCACAAAATTTCGAGTTATTAGGATCATGAAATATTTTTGATTTCCATAGAAACTTTGAACCTCCATTTCACCCCTTTAGGGGTTAAATTTTGAAAAATCCCTCCTTAGTGGATGCCTACACTACATAATGAATGTTTACTCCAAATTGCACGTGTCTAGGAGAAATGGTTGAGGCTGGGCGTTGATATGTCAGACAGTTTTTCTTTTATATATACATGTGTATATATATAAATAAGAACTGAAGTAATAGTTCTTAATTAATTTACACTGTCGCCTGGTGGACCTGCGTACAGGATAACTGGAAGCTTGGCAACCGCTGGAAGTGTCCTTGAACTTTGAACAAGGGCAGCGATAAGCAGCGCGCAACACTGGTGAGTTGGAAGGTACATGTTTCTATCTCGTCTCGTGTTTACTATTGTAGATAGATAGCGCCCTAACGACCTGCGTTGTCTCTCGGTCAGCTTCCCTTCGCAGTCTCACTCAAGCTTTCACTTACATTGCACGCAGTATATTAAGGCGGATTCATATTGAAGTTAATATGGAGATAGTTGCGTTAACTTTGCGTTGTCGTTATGTTCAGGCATAAGTGGCGCAGCGGTATATTCACACTGAATTATCGATGACGTGAAATTAAAGTTTCTTCGTGGAAAAGTTGAACNATAAGTGGCGCAGCGGTATATTCACACTGAATTATCGATGACGTGAAATTAAAGTTTCTTCGTGGAAAAGTTGAACCAACTTCAGCAGAACGTGAAGGGTAACAGTGTCGACTGATCATATTCAAGACAAATTTTTTTTGCCTCACGTCTACTTTATCAATTTTTATTGCTACCAACTTCTGCCTGGAATGTATATTGTTTTATGCCTAGTTGCAGTGAAATTTGGCGAAAACATTTCAAAACAAGTTAAATATCAAAACCCTGTCGGGTCATCTCGCGGGTCGTTTACCTGTCTTGATTGGCTGAATTGCTGTTGACTCGTGTTAACTGTCAGCACATGAATCACGTAGGAGCCGTGCCGATGTTGCCGAATTCTGAGTGGCCCGGTCAAATATGAAAACGCCTTCTCAAGCGAAAAATCACTAACTCTATTTATGCCATACGATTTCAATGGACGTTGTAGTTTAAATTTCGCTTGAGCATGTCCGAATTTTTATATATATATATATAATGATTTAAAAAAAAAACTCTAACTTAAGAAAACCCATTGATGCAAATATGCGTGAATTTAGGCAAGAAGTGAGGCTATTATGCAAATGTTTTATTAATATTGTAACAACCCCTTACATGTACATTTATTACGTGTTTACATACCGCCCCAAGATCCCAGATATTACATATCTGGTAGCACCGCATTACGACTTATCAAAGACGAGCCATTCTAGACTCCAAAATGAACACACCTACAATTTTCAGGAAAATGTCTACGTGGGGTTAAATTCAAAGTAATGGGTTCAGCCAGGCTAGACCGCCGAACGGCGCACAGAACTTCGCAATTAAACTTCTCAGAACTTCACAATAAAGTTTTTTTACTCTAAAACTTTTCTGCGTGTGTTAAGATGTCTACCTAGGAATAGCACTTAAAAACATACCATAACCGACGAAAAATTCCAGTTTTCCAATTAGTATTTTTTTAAAAGTGAAAATTGCTGACACAGGCTTTTTCACAATCACTTTGAGGTACGAAAGCACACGTACAGGATATTGAAAGTTGTCGAGGGACGTGCTGCGCAATTTTCTCTTTATTGTTATTATGCCATAAATCAACGGTCGTTATCATTTCTCCATAAAACAATGGGGTCACCGCTGAGAATCTCAAGAGGCGAGTCACCGACTTAAAGACTGCACGCCACTTCAATGCTTTGCGCATAGAGGCGATGAAGAACGTGATGATCATACTTGGGTCTCCCGTAGCCATCCAGCGACTTTAGGCTTCGGACACGCAAAACACTTCCGGCCAGGCGGGAGGGACCCTTTAAATAACGAGTCTTATTACTACCGAGTCTATGGCGATGTAAAAATGCTTTTTTTTTTTTTTTTTTTTT
>NQII01000593.1:556929-637672 GCA_002778355.1 Clitarchus hookeri
TCGCTTCACCAACCACCCGGTTTAATATACAGTAATCGGTCATTACTTAAGTATTTAAAAAATATATGATAAATGCTTGATTATTTCTTTTTGAAGCATGTACTATATACAGGTATCTACGTAAAAAGAAAACAGCAGCATTTCAATTATTATTATTTCATTTAAATTCTAAAAACATGATTTATAAATTAAAAAAAAAAACGCTTCGGCAACATTAAAATAAGTTTTACATTTATGCATAACCGCACACATATATATACAACACACAGTAAAAAAAAGAGAATGGGGAAGACAGTGGTAAGATTAAACTGAACTTGCATTTAATGACACAAAAAATGGAGACTTGCTACTCCCCTTCCCATGTCTAGGAAACGACAGTTCGGCGCCCACGGAGGACACGACTCGTCGCGGAAAGTATCGCGAGTCGGTCACGTGGCTGCAAGGTCGATACCGGAACTTCGACATCCGCTACGCTGTTATCGCCGGCGTCGAATTCGCTACGTGCACGTTGGCGAACGACTAGCATTAGTTTCCCTGTGTAATTGACTGCCGGTCGATAATGCACGTCGTCTGAGCGGTTGTTGGGGGATGTCGCTGAGGTTTGTCAATGTCAGTTACGTTTACTACGAAGTTTTAATAATTCCCCGTTTTGAACTGCCAGACACACTGACCCGCTAACTCGTGGCAGATGGCGACAGCACACCATTGTGCTGCTCGAAAGAATACCACTAGCCTAATCATCGGTCTATTGTTCTCTTGCACGCGCAGAAAATCCTGCAAATGTAAACAGAAGAACAAGGACACGCCCCCTCGCCCAATCAGCGACTGGGAAAAATTACTAGATGCCAATCAATGGTCAGCCAGTTGCCATACACTATCTGTATTGTGACGTAAAGCGGACTGAGTAACAATTAGGGTGCCAACAATGGAAAGAGTGCCAACAATGGAACGAAATGCAGACTTTAACCAGTCAATCGTATACCATAATCTAGTAGTTGCACTAATGTCAGGCACATCGAAGTTATAGAGAATGATTTGCTATCTAATTTTCCTTTGTCTCATCCGAGACCGCGTGTAATTAGAGTGTCATTAGTTTTGTTTTATTTCTACGTCTAAAAGTGCGAAATATGAAGAGTAGTTGTATACATGACCAAGACAAACATAACTCCCTCGCTTTATAGCCATGAACGCCTCACCCTATGCACAAATAAATCATACTTCACGTTAAAGAAGGATCCGAACATAATTATGGACCTACCGACAAAGTGGGCTCGGTCAACGATCAATCGCATCCAAAATGTGGGATGCTAAAAAGTTCAGGAGCAAATATTTTAGGTCTCAACCGATGGTTTTTATAAACGTACATTCGCTTACAGTTCGACAGGTAGCATCCCAGCTTGTCATCTCTTTATAAATCTAAAAAATGTTGATTTCAGGACAGTACATCCAGAAAACACGCATGCATTACAATGTTTAAAAATAAATAAAAATTGTGTACAGAGAAATCCAATATAAGTTACTAACATTAACTGGCAGCAGGCTGAGAAAACCCGTGCACCTCATCGTAAACCTGATCAAAATGTTTTGATGCAAACATGCGAAACCTGTGCATATTAGGCATATCCTATTTCGTTAACAGCATATAGACAAATTTGAATGTAAGTTTATCCCATTAATACATATGCTTACACTCATTCATACATACAGCGCATGTATTCGGACAAATGACACATGGGTAGGTATACGGACGTAAAGGGAAACTTTTGCAGCGAGGAACTAGTAGTCTGACGAGATACCCTCTAGTCGCTATCAGCGATGGAAACTTGTATGGACAGGTAGTCATCAAGGATAATTATCTGACACGCGGTGCAGGCACGTGATTATCGGTTGCTATCGTCGTACACTCATGGTCATAAAGCAGCGCGCTCACAATGTCTGCTCAAAATGGCACCCACCACTGGCCACACAGGCTGTACAACACAGTTGCATGTTGCGAAGCACAAGTTAGGCGTGACACTGATAGTGTCAATTGCGGGTCGTATCTGAGTAGTAAGCTAATGTGAGCCCAATGGCAGATGTCAGGTGGGGGACAGATCAAGAGATCGTGACGCCCACGCAACGTGAACATCTTTGTCATTCCATAGCTTAGGGTAACGCGTGTCAAGATGCTGACGTGCCGTAATAACGGCGTGAGACGGGGCTCCGTCCTGCTGGAACATGGCCTGGCGTGCATCCAAAGGCATAGGCTGTTAACTCTAAAGTAAGCACTTTTTAAAGCGCTGCTTAAAATGCCTTTAAGCCTGCTTGTATTCCTTAGCCAATATTTTATTTAAAAATTGCCATGTAACTAGTAAACGTAAATACATTGTGTTGCTGTAAAAAATTAACGTCTGAGGCCATAATCAAATATAATCTTTTGGTTATTATGCCTGCTCGAAAGGCCTTAAAAAGTGCTCACTTTACCGTGAATAGCCTGTACATACCTCAAGTACTGTGGTAACGACCATTGCAGAAGGTGGAGGTACATAGCATCATTGAGACGGACAGTGAAGGAAGGAAGGTAGGTAATTTCACACTTTTCTGAAGCCCTGCTGAAGTTCTACTTTCATGTTGTACATATATAAATGGGACATATAAAAATAAATAAATGCTATCATGGGTAACATACGACAAACTAATATATGAGAAAAAAAATCAAGATATATACAAATGAACTGCATACATGATGTAGGTACATAGTCGTCAGTAACAGTAAAATACGTATGTATTAATATAAACAAACACCATCAGTCCAACACAAGGGCCAGCGGTCCGAGTCATCGTTAGCCTTGGTAACCCGTAACAACCTGTCACATACTGTAAAACAAGGCGGTATACAATTTTACCGATAACAAGACACATGTAGTCGCAGGTTACACTTTAACATGTACGTGCTAATATAAATAAACACAGTCAGCCTAATGCAAGGGTCAGGGAAATCAAGTGCAAAAGATATGAAACATCCCTGTACATGAAAAATCAGTCACTTAACATACAATAAAGGTCTAGAAAATATGAAAGTACATAACGAGCATGATCTCACAACGAGTCACAATATATATGTGTATATATATATATATATATATATATATATATATAAATACTCGATGGAGCCACAGTTCATAGTAGTGATATCAGTGTTGCTATCAGGCCAAGAAGTTTAGTAAAAGCAAGAATGCCTGCCGACATGAGAAAGAACGAATGATCACAGGGGTTAACCTCAAAAATTACTACAATGTATCAAAGGCGATACACATTATTCGACATGTAAAGACTGTGTTTCTTTGCTTGCCACAAAACAACATACATTTTAAAGCATTAGCCGTGCAAGAGAGACGTCACTGCTACAAGCTGATGCTAACAGATATTAAAAAAATACAAAAGCAAATAGTTATAAGCATTTAACAAGCCATGTATATGCGCGAGCACCGAGCGCTGTACTGCAGCCAGTTAGTCGAAAAAAAAAAATTCTTTTGCGAAGTTGAAAATCACAGGTGCGACAAGTGCAACACTGCCACACACTGATGCAAAATGATATAAAAACCAAATGAAAAGGAAAAATAGTTAAAAGCACTTACCAACCAGCACAATTACATATTACACAAGCGTCGTATGCTGTTTGCTGTGTGTTAAACGATGCTAGACAAGACCAGACCGTCCTGGTCAGTGCAGCAGAATAGCAAACGACTTCTTTATGAACCGACTGAAACGAAACCATCACATTCAGAGTGCAACCAACACTCACAACGCTAGCAGCGGAACACATCGGAATCGACCGACTTCGCACGATCAACTAACATCGTGAGAATTTGTAAGGCAGCCCAGGCGGTCGACCAGCAGCGCAGACACCGTGCAGGTATCGACAAGTAGAACGGATGGCACAGAGCACTAGTCGAGAGAGAGAGACGTGTCAGGCTCCAGGGTGGCAGACCAGCCGAGTCACACGCATACACTTCCCTTTACGAGAGGAATTCAGTTACACAGTACAAGGTAACAATTTATTTCGTTTGAATATATCAAGCTGTAAATATTAACATGTCTCTTTGAAATATCGCTTCGAATAATCTGATGTTGGTAGAGGATGTCGCGTGTGTACACCATTCTCTCTTTCAGGTCTATAAAAAGCAGTTCGTACCACCACACATCGCTCAGAACTTCTTTCTCTCGTCGAGAGGACATAGTGAAAATGATAGATTGTTGTTCCAGAGGTCAGAAAGTTTTTACCAGCTATCAAGGCATATGGAAATATTAAATCACTTGCAGCACCCGAAAATGATATCGAGCTTGCATGCCTGCCTAAAGAATTCCTTCTCGCGTATGAACGACACGAAATAAAAAATCCATCTGCAAACACCTACCTGTCTATCTGCGACAGGACGAAGAGAATCTTGGATGTCTCCAATGCCTAGAATGTTTTTAATTGTAGTGCTATCATTACAGACACACCACATTCCAAGAGCTGGCGTAAGACACTTCGAGAGCGAGCAGCAGCAGAAGAAAAACAAAGAACCTGCAACACTGTTAGATGAACGAGTGTAAAGATGTTGAGAGGCCGAATGGACAATTTCGCAGGCTAGAGAGCGATCGACCTGATAAGGTAACATATTTCGGTCCATAAACCATGCTGATATCTGCCCCACACAGCCAGCAGTCATCTACTGAGGCAACCCGAGGCAGGCAACGCAAACTAGCATGAAAACAAGCGAGCATCATGAAAAAAAATGGATGTCATTTTGCCGGCGAGCGTGGCGGTGGAAAGCAGATCGCTATGACTACATTGAGCTAATGTGTTCGTGTACTCAGCTACAATATGAAGATGGCATCAATGGTTTAAGACTTACCAGCAAGGTTCCTTAAAGAGTCGTTGCAAGCAATACAGTATCAATATTACTACGATGGATATACATTTACTAAAAGTTATAATGTGCGCCGACTTATAAGTGGCCATTGCAGGTTCAGCCCAGCTTACAATATATTCCACTGTGATAACTGCGATGTTGTGTTTACCCGTAGCAATAACCTGAATATGCTTAACAAGAAGTGCAAAGGCGATGTTTGTCGTTTATCGGGAAGCGAGTTCAAGTATTGCGGCAAGACATTCGCTATCTGCACCAGTGCTAAATGTCATGAAGATAGTTACTGTCCATTTTCCATTGTCTACAACACTTATCCATGCGATAACTGCTGTGTGGTGTATGCGAATAAGTGTGTCTTGAATGTTCACAGCAGGAATTGTTCCGCAAAAAAAAGTCACCATAAATGTTTTGCTCGAACGAAGAATAAGTTGAGCGTGTATACAAATTATTGTGTGTTCTTATTATGTTAAGTCTGTAAATTAAAGGTAAAGTGTATGAAGTATTTCTATGTTATGCACAAGGTTTCGATCCGACCACCTATGAGGGCTGCAGCTCGACGGTTCCGATAGCACAGGGGGACTGCAACATCAGCCTAACATGTGGGTTAGGGGGAACCTCATGCAACATATAAAACCATCCCATACATGAAAAAATAAAGTCACATAATAATAAATAATAAAGGCTCAACATAGACGCAAGTGTGCTGCGAGCACTTGCGTCGGTTCGGAAATAACTTACAACTACGCTTATAAGAGGGCTTAAGGCTTACTTGACCATGCGGTCCTTTTCGTCGTCGAGGGTGATGACTATGTTATAAATTTGGTGGCTGTATCTGAAATGGTTCGGAAATTACAGCCGATTATGCTTATACGAGGGATTAAGGTCTAATTGTCTCTACTGTCCTATTTTTGTATAAAGGTTGATGCTTATGTTACGTATTTGGTGGCCGTATCGTAAACGGTTCGGAAATTACAGCCCACTATGCTTCTAAGTATGCTTAGGGAATACTTGACCCTGCGGCCCTTTTCGTCATCGGGGGTGAAAATTTGGTGAATTTATCTTGAAAGGTTCGAAAATTACAGCCAAATATGCTAATAAGTGGGCTTAGAACATATTGACCCTGCGATCCTTTTCTTTGTAGGGGTGTCATGCCGATGCCATGAATTTGGTGACTATCATAAACGGTTAGGAAATTGCAGTCAACTATGCTTATAAGTGCGCTTAAGGCATACTTGACCCTGCAGTCCTTTTCGTTGTCGAGGGTGGTGCCCATTTTATGAATTGGGTGGCTGTATCTTAAACGGTTGGGAAATTACAGCCAACTATGCTTAAAGTGGGCTTAGGATGTACTTGGCGCGCACACAGTGCTACTCTAAGCTAGCGTGGGTGGACAGTGTCGCGCAGGTGGAATGACAGAGCATGATACTCGTCCCCGCCAGGACGTCAGGTGAAAGGAGCCTAGAAGGAATATGAGAAAACCAAAGTGGAATGACAGAGCATGATACTCTTCCCCGTCAGGATGCCAGGTGAAAGGAGACCAGAAGGAATATGAGAAAACCACAGTGGAATGTCAGAGCATGCTTGTAAATGATTGCACAGTCCGGCTGGCTTTTGTACAATTTCTGCCGGATTCCTCCGGATTGAGCGAAAGCTATTTTTTGTGAAACATTTTGCTGGTTTTGAGAGAAATTCGGGAAATTTTTGGGTAAATTCTGGCGATTATGGCCGTTTTTGAGGGAAAAAAAGGGAAATTCCGGGAAAAAGGGTCGCATGACGTCCTCCAAGATGGCGGTAGTGGCACGTGGCACCACATTTCCAGTCCCCTGTAGCAGAATCGTAATTTTCCTACTAATGAGGACATTAGAGATGGAGCGAATTGCTCAGAGTAACAGAAACGGGGGAATGAATCGGCCACGGCCTGCAGTAAGGAACAACCCCTGTATTCACTTGGCGTGATTTCGAGGAACCACGGGAAACCGAAGTTAGGATTGCCGGACCGGGATCAGAACCCCGGTCCTCCAGAATGTTCGGTTCCGTCACGGAAACAGAATCTTCCCTCACTCCCCAGACGAGTCCCCACGCAGAGGCTCGACGGAGGCTGGACACCGAGAGTGTTTCGAACCATCACCCTGGAGAGTTATGTCACCGCTGCCACTGTGCGCACGCGCGGCGCGCGCAGTCAAGGTGACTCGGCGCGAACACCGCGGCAAGGTTAAGCAAACAGTTCTAACTGAGGGAAGTGTTTGCAGGAGAAGCGGCTAGAGGGCGCGCGTGCGCATCAGCCGTGGTCCATTCCCGGCCGAGATTACTGCACCTTTTCCTCTCTCCTAAGTCCTTCCGAACGAGCCTCGTAAGGCAATGCCACACGCAACACTCACAGTGAGTGGTCCGGCCGTGCGGTCCATACACTAGAGATGAGGTAGACCGATCTCGCTGGCTGCGCACAACCAATCTCCGTATCCCAAAACTGAACTGCTTTTCTGCCAGTACGAATTGGATTTGAGATTATAACACTGCGAAGTAAACAAGCTAAAAGATCTTTTTATACTTCCTCTAACCAATGCATTTTGATTAAAATGTATCTTGGCCAAAGTATTTTATTCATATAATAGTGTTTGTCATTTTAAAATTGAGGTATAAACAAAAACGTTCATCAGTGTTAACCATGTGACTTTGACAGTTGTGTATGATTGGGGTGGGTCAATGTTAGGGTACATGTGCAGAAGACGAATAAGCGGTCTACCTCATCTTTAGTCTATGGTGCAGTTGGCATGCTTCACTGGTACGTGGCACGTCGCGTGTTCACAGAATACGCTGTGGGGCTGTTTTTACTAAGAGATTTTCCATCCCCTTCACAGACAAATTTCTGTGCTCTTCCTTAAGGCTGATCAAGAGCCACATTTTTTTTCCAGATGGGGATATTTTATAATTTCGCGGCATGATATTGATGATAACGCGATAAAATCATAGACTAAAGATGAGGTAAACAGCTTCCACGTCTACTGCGCAAGTACCCAACAGTGACCTACCCCAAAGGAACACGACTGTCAAAGTCACATGAGTAACAATGATGAACGTGTTAATTTATATCTTAATTTTCAAAAGACAAGAACTTTTATATGAATAAAATAATTCAACAAAATTTAATTTAATCAAACTGCATTAAAAATTGGTTATAGGAAGTATATATTCATCTCACAGCACTTGTTTACTAAACAGTGTTCTAACCTCAAATCCAATCCATGCGTTTTTTGCTGTCTTATTGGCAGAAAAGCATTTCAATGTTGGGACACAGAGTCTGGTTATGCACAGCCAGCGAGATTGGTCTACCTCATATTTAGTCTATGGAAAAAATTCTAGATTATTTGAAAATGTAATATTCTTCATGCTTTTTACTATAAATATCAGAATTATATAACTAAAAAACTTGCTTCGTACAAATTCGAAAAAAGTTATTTTAACGCGAAGTTTGATTTCAACTAAAATGTTAATTGAAGTCACAGGAATGGAGCGTTGGAACTTCTTTGAAATTTGAGGGTCCGCGTTGGTGACTTGTTCAGACTACTCATCTCCCAACTAGGTGAAGCGGGTTCGATTCCCGGCGGGGTCTCTCCCGGCATTTCGCACGTGGAAATCGTGCCGGAATGATGCCGCTGGTCGATTGGTTTTCTCGGGATCTCCCCCCCCCTCCGACTGTTCATTCCGGCGCTGCTCCATGCTCACCTCACTTCACCCTCATCGGCTCTCAAGACCTTGATGTTAAGAGCCTCCCGTATCTCTCAACTCCACTCTTTGTAATCCGACACCTGGTTAGCGTGTGGTGAGGGTTTTATTTCCAACTACTGCTACATGCTGCTGCTCTTCGTGGCTTCCCTCGCCCCGTCCTGCTCGCAAGAGCGTGGAATTGTCAGGCGAGTGTAATGAGAGAAGCAGGCGTAGATTCACAAAGGCAAGCCACCGCGTGCCGCCACGATAAGCATATCGCGACTCGTGCGCCCGTAACCTTCAGCGGATTGAATTTCCGAGGGTTATCTTTGTAAGAATGTTCTGGTTAATTCTCTAGCCTCTCTCATCATGACTAGGGGTGCGCGGAACCTTCTAGATCGGGCCAGCGAGACTACTTAAACTGCGACGGGCCACCGAGCCGACAGTTTGAGAGTTGAGTGTTTGGGGTATTGTGTGTGATCTGTATAATGAACACAACACATTGATTAAGTATCAAGGATATTTAACAGTCGCTAACTCGGGTACAGGTATCCTGAATCTAATTTAAAATAGGCATTAAGCGAAGCGGCGAGCCAGCAGAGCGACAGGTGGCGGCGAAAGTGACCAGCGGAAGTGAAGTCTGCGGACTGCGAGCATCGGTGCAATGGAGAAAGAGAGACTGGCGGGCGGGAATACTCAGTTTGATTCGTGAGTGAGAGATATTTGGAATTATGGCAATAGACAGATCGAATATGTGTAAATAGTGAGTGTGAATTCATTGACTGTAACCAATACTGTGACTTTAATAACGACTATAATTAGAATTGACATATACATTAAAAATTGCGCTCACTGAGAATAACAAGAATAATAGTGACGATAGATTGTTTAATGTTGTAAATAATAGCCATGTAAACCAAATAATAATCAGGTTTAGTTATTTTATATTTTTTAAGACCTCCATCACTCACGAACTTTCGTTTTTAAGAATATTTCGAAAGTTAAAATGGAAATGCAAACAAATCGCATAACATACTTCCAAGAAATATTTGTATGGCAGTATAATAACATTAGAAGTCATATTTAGCTGTATATTAACTAATGAACTGAATTTTTTCGATATTGATATTTGTACAATGAAAGGCATATATTTAATATTCATGCAAGACGTTCGTTTATGAAAAGTAGTTTTCATCCATTATCATACTTTTTTCTGACTAGTATTTCATATCACAACGATAAAGGATGTAATATTTTTAAAATGTATAAAATAACTGTAGCCTTTTGAACGCCCTAAACACGTGACTTGCGATTCTCTTAGCTCCACGTTACGTCCCTGATTAGCTTATACGTTGTTTCGTCATCACAGCCGACGAGATGTAGGATTTGTGTTCGGCTACAGCAATATGGACCGTTCGCAACGTAAAGCAGTAGCACGGTTTTCAAATCAATAACATTGTAAACAAATGTTTGTACTTTTACAAGAAAATTTTTTGGAAACCCAGTTGTTAAGAAAATCCTTTGTAGAACTGCAAGCAATTTTATTGAAAAATCTGCAAAACATGTATTTGTAATATTACAAACGATATAATAGTATTACAAATTTCATTATTTGGAAATTGACATATATATTTTTTTTTTATTTCTAGAAAACAGATGTGATGAATTAATAACAGAGAATACAGAAATGATTATTTCGAAATATAATTTACGAAAAAAACGTTACACCTTACCAGCACGGGGATTACAACCCACATCCCTCGCGTTATTACCCCAAACCCTCATCATAAAACCAAATTGACTCACAAAATTAACAATTTTTTTTCCCTAGTAAATACAGCAGTACATGCAAAATATTAGTGAAATTATTCGGATGCGAAAAATGCATTTGTTTAATTTTAAGAGTTCTGTGTGGATATGAAACACTAACAGTAACAGTTAATGAGTAATAGCGTTACGTATTTTTGAAATTGTAGTAGTTTTAAGAGTTTTACGTTATTAAATTCTGCAGTACATTTATTTATGCACGCAACTACACTTTAATGCACATCACCCCTAGCTTTTGCACAAACAGCTGTATACGGTTTTTATATTGTTGAATGTCCGCCATTTTGCTGAGTTCGTGGATACTGGTCAGTATAGTACAGACATTTCTAGAGGTCTACTACAAGCACGGCTCTTGTAGTTTTACAAACAAGTAATTCTGAGAGACGTATTTTTGTGGTGCTGTTAGAAACATTTGTAAAATGACAAACTATTTCTCAGTAAAACTTGCATTTTTTTTACAGTGTAGACACAGCGTAGAACATTCGTCATTGAACCACAGAGTTTATAAGTATACAGAGGCGAAATTGAATGGTGGTTCCTTTGATGTGAAATCATCCACTCTCTGATTTGGTGTGCCNNNGGCTCTGGGAATGGGCTTTGTGTCTGATTGGCTACAGCGTGCTGCGATAGGTGGCCTATTAGCTGGGCTATTGGCTAGCGAGTAGATTACCAGCTGCTTATCGCCGAACGTTGTTCCACCGTGTTGCTGGCCATTGACGCCATGTTGCGTCTCCTGTGCGACTGGAGTTCCAGGTACAACCGGCTGTTCCGCCTATGTATTATTACATACTCTGTGTCAGAACCTTGCAGTGTACAGCACCGGCCAACAATCTACGCCATTGTAAGATATAATGGTTTTATCGCGGGAAAAAGTTGACTGTTTGCCAGGATTCAACGTAATGTACACATGTCCGGCAGTTTTCTTTTCATAGTGGCCGTCATGCATGCACGAAGCTACTACCCCACAATTCACTGGACCAATGAGGATGCTGATACTATAAGGCAGAACGTTCGTGGTTGGTATTCAAACAACTTAGCAGAGTAAAAAACCTTGTTCATCTAATCATGAAAGAATAAACTAATAAACTAGCCTGAGTGTTATCGAAGGTAGACTGTCTCAAAACATTTTTTTTTTTTTTTTGCGATTTTCCATTATCTTTAACAATTGTGTGCAATATGTCGAAATGGGTTAAAAGAAAGAAAATGCAGTGCTGATAATCGGCAAATTTGCTAGAATGATGATTATTGTTGTTGCACAAACTATTAAGGTTCTAAAGGTTATGACAATAATAAAATTTTGGGAGGACATCAATGCTATATCGTACCACACCCGCAAAATTTAGCAATGTACCACCGTTCCTGCAGCCCTGAGTATAAAACGATTGTTGGTTACTGGTAAGTGCTCCCTTACTGGTGACGAACTGTAATCTCAGCGCTTGTCCGCGGTAACGGGACGTGGAATGGAGCTTCATGGGTACGGTGGCGCCAGGCGTTAACGGCGGCAAGTTACTAAACACAGAGTACTTAATAACACAGAAGTAAAACAACAGTTTATACCGCAAACTTCATCCGTATACGGGACCAAAATGGCGTTTTTCCTCACGCTGTTAGAAATTGCTGTAGACCTACGGGAACTTTTACGGAAAGGCACTCCATAATGATAAATAACGGAAATAAGCTCCGTAAATATAAAATACGGAAGCTCTTCGTATTATTATGGCTTCGATTTTGAGACACGAACAATGCAGATGATACCTGAAGCCTTAAAAATCCCGTGTTCACAATACTACTTCATGTAAAATAGTAGACGTCGCAGATGAGTGGTTCGAGTTATTGATTGTTAATATTTCGATTCGTGTTCAAATTCCACTAGAAAACAAAATGTTTAAACGTTTTTTTTTTTAAATTTCTTTGCTATACATAGTGAAATATATTACAAAATTAAACTCTTTTTCTAACCCCTGTTCGTATACCTGAAATAGAAAAAATCGCACACACTATAGCATGACTAGGAACTAACAAGTGCATCCTTTATTCTAAATAAATTCCGTATTTACAACACTGATTCTTCTAAAAGTGTGGTAGGTTAGTGGACAATGAGTTGGACTGTCGAAAATTGTTATAGAGTTAAAATCCCGTAACCGGACAATTCTTTTTTAACTTTTTTATAGTAATTTTTATACGCAGTGAGCACCCACTCTAACAAAAGTAAAATGTTTTTGTAACGCCTTTTCATAAATAGCAGATTATAAAAAACTTGCAAAGTTAGTGGACGCATTTCGTGGAGATTCATGCGAAATTTACGGAGAGAACGTTATTGAAAAAAAAAAAAAAAACCAAAGAGATCGTAATTTAACGCAGACGTCTGAATAATTCGTAAACGGCATTTTACGTAATTTTACGGGCATATTTTCTAACAGTGCAGCAACATGCCGGAACGCTGTTCGTCAGGACAGGCCGGCCATCAGGGAACCTTTCGCAGCATACGGGTAGCCAATCAGCCACGACGCCTGTTCCCGGAGACTCGCGCAGCCAATCAGATAACGGGTGCGCCCACATCAAAGGAACCGCCGCGCCACTTCGCCTCTGCGTGCCCACCTACTCTGTGACTGAACTACTTGCCGTCTCCTTTCTCCACAACCCAGGAAGGAAGACGGGGGCGAACGGAGCGAAGATTCTGCGTTCTTCTTGTTTGCCGCTCGCTACCCTCCCGGCAGTTTATCAGTTCTCGCTGCCAACATTTTCAGCTCTCCGGAGGCCGCGCCGGAGGTTGGCACACGCCACACACGGGGTTATTAATGCCTTCCTGTAATGTCTGGCGAAAGCCTGCTTCGAAAACGCTACCGTTGCACGCCAAAGAAAAAAAAAGTGCACGATGTTAAACTTGCTCCTTGTGATCTCGGGAGAGAAATTCTCGGAAATTCACGAGCGATGAGGAGATAGGGCAGGTTCTGATTTTGCAAGGCCACGCATGCAGTTGGTAAGTGCTTGTGCACCGGTTATGTGACCCCTACTGTATCTGAACAATGGATGTTGGAGCGAAGCATCACATTCACTGAAACCATAGAAGGGTTAGGGTTAAGTGACCTCTTCTGAAATAAATGATGTATGTATATATATAACCATTGGGATATGTCTATTCGAGAGGTAATGAAAAATATAAAGTGCGATATGTCATCAGTTTATAAGCATAGTTGTTCATAAATCACGAACTATCCAGGCTAGGTCCTCGAAATTCTGTATGTAGGCATCATTATGCATCCTGATAACATACATATGTTAATCCCTCAAGTACTTTTATATACATATTTAGCTTACATTTGCAAATGATTAGTGTTGGGTACTTGAAAATCAGTATCCCTACACTAATGTGTCATATAAATAATGAGATGTTTCATATTTATAAGCATGGAAAGTACTCATATGTTAAGCCCCAAGTATTTTTATAGGCATAGTTAGCTTACATTCGCAAAGGATTAGTCTTACGTCCTTGAAAATCAGTATCCCTACACTAATGTGTCATATCAATAATGAGATGTTACATATGCGTAATCATGGCAAGTACTCTTTAATTTTGCTGATATATTTTTCTTTATACTTGCGCACATAAATAAATAAAAAGGAAATCTTTTTTTCTCTCTGTAGTATAGTAAATGATAAAGTGGCAGAGTGCTTTCCGCACCTATATTAAAAGCATCTTGTCTATATGCTGTGATGGGCAGTACCGTTAGCTTTCACTGTTTCAGTTTCGACAACACACATTCGAATGATGGCAGCGTGTCACATTTACCACAGACCAGGAAGTCTGAGCAAGTGGTTGGCTACACACTGCACAATACCGTTAGCCCACTTCCATTTCTGTCGCAACAATACATTCCAATGACACATTTAAGCCAGACTTCGACGTCGGTGGGCAGCCATGAGAAAAAATAAAATATTTGTATTCTAAAAAAAAAAAAAAAAAAAAAAAAAAAGCAGCTGTTAATTAAAATTGTTGTTTGTACAGCATAATTATTTCTTGTAGTTAGTTTGCACAATATAATCTTTCCGCCAATTACGATCTGAAGTCCAGTCTTGTGTTCTTACCATCTTCTTACGAATAGCAGACAGTTGCTGTAAAAACAAATACATCATTATTTATCTGTGATTGCATCCTTGTAAATCAAACTATTTTTTTTTATCTGGAAACCCCATCCAGCACAAGTAAAGTTTATTGCCTTTACGTTTCAAAACCTTTTCTACGAGATAAGTGTTGGGAAATTTCGTGAACTGTATTTCCTCACTGTAAAAGCCGCCCCGAATAACTTGGTCATCCAGGTCTTCGAGATAGTAGATACAGAGTTAATAATGACGAATTTTGACAACTCTGAACAATTAGTTTGACCAGTTCTGTGCATAACCTTTGCCAAATGTTCTTTTCACTCTTGAAATGCGTATATAGTCTCCAGTATTGGCTTTTGGCTTCATCTGTCAACTTTTTTTTTTTTCATTTTTGTGAACTGTTTGTAGGAACGAATTGTCTTCAAAATCGACGGGACGCATACCTATTGTACGGTGTATTTTCTGGTTGTACTCGGAAACCAGTTCTGGTAATTTTCCCAACCATTTGTGGCTTCCTTGTGCTGAGAATTGTTTCCACATAGCTGTTTTCAAAGTACGATTATTCTTTTCGACAACAGCACACTTCCTACCACTATGTGTAGAATAATGATTGATATTGTGTCTCTTCATTAGATGCTGGAATTCAGGATTATAGAACTACCTTCCAAGATCGGTTTCAGATTTTTTTGGTGGGCCTTTGTCATCCAAAACGAGTTTCATCACTTTAGCAACATCTTTACCTAGTTTGGTTTTGACTGGTACAGAAAAAGAGAACTTGCTATAGCAATCGATCACAGTCAGCATATACTTGAATGCTTTATTCACACGGGCGTATGGAATCACTATGACCAAATCTGCCTGGTATAAATAACGCAATACAAACACTATCACTTTGCGTCTTGGATAATTCCGTCTAGCAGGCTTGTGCAGTTCGCTAGCGACTTCTGCCCGACTCATCGTATGTAGCCTCCTTCATGCAATTCCTCCAGAATATTAGTAATTTCGTTCGTGTGGTAATTATATCCATATATTTCTGAAGCAATCAGCAGCATCATTCTGTCGGCGAGTTCGTTTACATCATCCCAATATACATACTCTAGATGATGTCCATCATGTCAAACTGTTTTGTGAACACTGCGATAGTCACCATCCCAGAGAACCACGGAATGTGGCGGTGGAGATCAGGCACCCTTTCTATAATGATTATTTGGCACCGACACAGGACCGAACACGCTCAATACTTCACACCATCCTCTCGACAGCAGTTGCACAGCTACCAGAGCGCAAGCCTCCCATCAAGGCGAGCTAGGTTCGATTCCCGGCGGGGTTCGCACCTGTATTTTCGCGCATGTGGGAGACGTGATTGATGTCATTGCCTACAGTATCACCCGTGAAGGACTTGGCGATGTCCAGCAGATTTTCTCGGGGCACATGACCTTCTTCGCTGACCTAAACGTACTCACCTATATCAGCTGCTAAGGCTCTCTATCAACTCAAAACACACGGTGTCCCCTGAAAAAAATGTACTGGTATGGGTGACCACGATTTTTTCGTGCGAATCAGTCAGTTCATCACTCAGAATGGAGGAGCGGTCGTCCATGGGAATATTTTTACCCATTTATTTCAGAAAGAAAATACGGATGTATTACAAAAAAAACGTGGAAACACACTGAGAAACCCCCATACTCTGTTCACACCAGCAAGGGCGTCTTTCTTTTCTGAGTCTTGGAGGGCATTACACACGTAATATTTTTTCTATATGTAGAATGGGTACCTCATAGTATTTTTTTTAATGTACCACGGGTTATCATAACTCCACATTTCTGATATTTACACTCGTGAAGTCTTGTGGCGTACGTCTCGACGAGCTGTCGAAACGTCGGGCAGCGGCAATGTTTGTGAAGCTCTACAAAGTTCGTTACGATGGGGCACGCATTACGAATCGCCGACTCTTGGCGTCTTACAAACACATACACAAGGTAATAGGGAATTATGGCAGAGTTCAGCATTGCCGGAAATTCCTCGTGCGTTTCGTACGTCTGTAGGCGGAAAAAACTGAAAACTTTAGTTTTCTCGTCTTCGTCACTGTACGAGATGGCAGTCTGCTTGATGGTGTACGAGTCCAACGAGCGAAAACCTTGGTTGTTGCAAAACCTTTTTTTTTCATTAGATTTTTTTTTGTTATATAAAAAATATTAGGTTAACATGCACACACAGAGTTTCTAAAAAATTTTACGAAGTCATTTAAAACTTCGTCGAAGGCCATACACATCGGGCATCTTCAATGGGGAGGGCGTTTTCAACGGCGACGTCGTCTTCCAAGGGCGCAGACGTCGCAAGGGCTGCTCGGCGGGCCTTGCACCAACCCCTGCGATGCGGCGTGTCGGGAACCGAGATGGAGAAATCCTCGACACACCCCTTGCATGGGAGGCAGTCCCGTATGTCTTCGTCCTGCTGCAGGTAGGCCGGCAAATACTTGAATACAGTCGAAATTTCGTAAGGTGCGTAGACCAGGAGAAATTCTTTCGACAGGTACTGTAACTCGTCCTGTTTGTCCAATGCACTAAGCGAGTGCACCCTTCCAAATGCCAAAACGGCCTAAATAATTTTATGGCCGCTCGGACAACACGTGCACATTTTTAAGAGCGAGAAAAATGACTGATTTCCCGAGGGGGCTCAGGATGCGTCTTATAAAAAGTTTTTAAGGGGAGAAAAATATTCCACCCTCGCGATTAAAGTAGGCCGCAGATTGGTAAGAACGGAGGTTTCAAAAAACACCCGAGTAATTAGCCAATGAGAAACATTGGCGGAGAAATTAAATATATTGGAAGAAGGTGGAGGGGGATCCACTAATTGGTGGAACGAAGGTTTCCAAAAACCCCCGAGTAATTAGCCAATGAGAAACATTGGCGGAGCAATTAAATATGTTGGAAGGGTGTGGGCAATTAGCCAATGAGAATCATGGGTGGGGCAATTTGTCAATTAAATATATTGAAAGAGGGAACTGCAGGGGTCAGTCGTCTGCTGGGCGTAGTGCTAGTGACAGCACCAGCAATGCAAAACACATGCCAAACGAAAAAGGAAGATGGCAGTCGAACGAAGGTGAGAGACAAACTCCAGTAATGTATAAACAAATGACCAACTAAAAAAAACAAGATGGCGGACGGTGGTTGTGACGCCTACCAAGATGGTGGACTGCACCTACCAAGATTGTGGAATGAGTATGGGTGGAGGGGGTGGGGGTACCTACGGAAAATTAAGTTTTTTTTAAATACCTTTTTGAATTATTTTTAAATATAAATTTTTTGAATTTTCTGGGATTTCAAAGTCAAAGGTTACTGGGGTCAAGGTCAGGGTCACGGTTAATTCGATCCAAGATGGCCACTGGCTCACCGGAATGACAGCACGAACAGCCCCGACGTCTAGTCCCATCTCCCGATGTGCCAAATCCCCATAATCCCTCTTCTTTTCTGTTTTCCCTTATGGGCGCTAAAGAAACGAAAATTATTTTCTACACTTTAAGTATATTATGTATTTTTCTGTTGTGACAAAATAATTTCCCGGAATAAGTATAAAAATGGAAAAGAATGCTTTAATAAAACTAATAATAATTGTAGAATTTTATAACTTATTTCGTACACTTCTCAAAGTTGAATAAAATAAATAAATTATGCTACAGCTCAACATAATTGCATCGTGCCGTTTAATGCCGCTGGTCGGCGGGTTTTCTCATGGATCTCCTGCTTCCTCTGCCCTGACATCCCAACGCCGCTCCATTTCCACCTTGCTTTAAGTTTATCGGCTGTCAATACCTAGTTGTTAAGGGCTTTGCCTAACAAGCATACAGTCATAGAGTTTAAATTGGGGATATATGTTAAAGAAATTCCTTCTCAAGCATCAGATTCAAAGATAAGTGTTTGAAAGAAAAAAACATTCAACGCGAATTTCTCAAAAAATATTGTCACGTTAAGAAATTCTCAAAAAATATTACTCATTCATTTTTTTTTTATTTTTTAAAGTGTAACTTTTAATGTTAAATTCCAGGAAAAAACTCAAACACAAAAGTTGTCAAGATTTCTAAAAATACCAAAGATTTTATTGAACATTAATATCCTATTCAAACTCTGTGACTGCAGGCATAGTAGGCAGCTTTTTAAGAGCCGTCCAAAACTCTCCATCGCAAGTGGGAATCGTGCCGGACGATGACGGTGGTCAGCGGGTTTCCTCGGGGATATTCCGTTTCCCCCTCCCCTTCATTTCGGCGCTGCTCCATACTCACCTCACTTCACCCTCATCGGCTCTCAAGATCTCGATGTTAAGAGCCGCCCAAATCTCTTCACTCACTCTTCACACAAATCTCTCCACTCAAATCAATGTCTTCAGAATGCCATGAGAATATTTTCTCAGTAATTTTGAATGCTGTGCACCTGTATTTCAACTTTAATTTTTGAGATGAAATATTAAGTCAAAATAGTCAAAAGTTAAATTATCATCGCAGGTAAACCAAGTGCGGAATTTAAAGAAATTGCCAACATGACTCTACCATGACTTCGAAAACACTTAAAACTGAAATCAATTTTTATATCAGAATTACTTTTTGAAACTTACACGAATTAATATTTGAAGATGAATTCCATTTTTTAAATATGGTAATTCCCTTTATGTCATCATTAATATCATGTCACAGGGCCATAAAATTTCCCCAAGATGTATAAAAAATTGACTCTTTGAAAAATCTTACGAAAACTATGCACAAAACCATCCAGAATGGAGATACACTTAAATTTCTATTTCAAATATAATGATATTAATTGATTTTTAAAATAAGCTATAGTAGACAATTCTTGCAAGCTATTTTAGTGTTACTTATATATACATACATATATAGCCTGTTCACAGTAAAGTCAGCACTTTTGAGGCCCTAGTTAATTTTTTCCTATCAGCCTATATAATTGTTTATTCTTTCATAAGCAACATACATCGCACTTTTCTGATAATTTTGGTAGTCTGTGTACTACTTTTTAATGAACTGTTCATGTTGTACAGTCCAGTGCAGTGTTCATTTTGAAGCCACTCTCGCTGTCTTAAGCTATCCGAGAGGCGACTTCCATACAAGTCGATCTTACATCACGCTTACCCACGCTTGAAATGGGAATTCAACTCCACCATCTCCCCCGTCTACGGCCAGGAATACGATGACTTCACCAACACGCATCACGTTACACTTTCACGTCAACTTGTAACGTGGCCGTTTCGGATGCCCTATTATAATGCTACACGTAAGCACGCGCACTCAATAAAAAAATAGCGGAAAATAAGTGGTTGCTTTAGAGATTGAAAACTGTGAAGTGGAGTGGAGTGGATAAGTTTGGGTTGCTCTTAACATCGGGGTCTTGAGAGCCAAGGGGCCGCAGTGGCTAGGCGTTTAGCCTGATCGCCTCCCACGAAGGCGAACAGGGTTCGATCCTCGGCCGGGTCACTCCCGGATTTTCGTGAGTGTGAATCGTGCCTGACGATGCCGCTGGTCGGCGGGTTTCCTTGGGGATATCCCGATTTCTCCCGCCATTGCATTCCGGCGCTGCTCCATTCTCACCTCATCGGCTCTCAAGACTATCAAGATCTGGTCTTCTCGGGACATAAACGTCATACAATGGTGTTGGAATCAGTTTGAGATCAGGAAGGTCCAGTTCGAGAACGGAGCGAAGGTACCTCTATTGCTGTAAACTTGCGGAATTCGCTTTTTCATTCAACATCATGCTAGACTACACAGTCATGTATATACTCAACCCGGCTTCAGTTTTTCATTGGATGTCACCTAGGTGAGAAGCCCTTCCCCTTATAACAGGTCTGCGCATAATGCGAACACGCCTTCATAACCTGTTTATTCATTCGCACAGAGTTACCCACCACGTGCCAAATTAAGTATGGTACAATGATAGAAACGTATACGTGCTTAAAGTTTATCGTGCCACCAAAAACAACGACAATTTGGAGATATTTCGATATTTGCACATATTTGAAAGGGGATAGCAGAGCTGTTTCATCCCAAGGTTTGACAGTATTTTTAAACATCATATGTAATTTTATCAATAAAAATTAGTTAACAATTATGCAATGTGAACAGTAACACGATTATTACTTTCGTACACTGAAGAGTATAATGCCAAATTAGTTGCTAGAGCCATTGAAACATGGAAAGCGGCAACAACAGCGTTGAGAGGGGTAAATGTTGTGTTATACCACTTTTTAGAAATGTATTGTGTTACGCTGTGCCCATGTATTCCTCTCTTACTGCACCACCTGAGGAATTTCAGGATATGTGTGGTTAGGTTTACAATCAAGAACGTCTATAGTTAGTGACTTGAGTGAGTTTTTTTTCGGCCAAGGCTGGAGGGGAGCGGCAAGACAAGTACGAATCGTGAAAAGGACATTGAAATGTCACGTGTTCAGTTATCTGTACACCGCAGTCCTGCGCACATTCGAGCTTCAGCTGTTTGTTCAATGGCTACTTCTCCAGTTAGTACCAAATTTTCACCCCAGAACAGGAAGCACGGGAGTCCATTTTTGTTTTCGTGCAGATCTGACACCGACTACGAGGCCTATGAATTCGCAAACATTTCCTGTCCCCAACTGACGCTTTTCCAGACTGTAAAATCGAATTTAAGTTAGCACAAGTTAGGCGAAAAGACAACTATCAGCCAAGTGCAACATATTTCAAGTGACGTAAGGGAGGCAGGAAGGGAGAAGGCCAGACATACTGCAGACACAGACACACTGCAGACACAGACACACTATAGACACAGACACAGACGCAGACACACTACAGACACAGACACACTACAGGCACAGACACACTACAGACACAGACACATTACACAGAAAGGAAATGTCGTGACGGTTCCTTTGATTTGGGTGCACCCATTCTCTGATTGGCTGCACGAAGCTCTGCGAACGAACCTTGTGTCTGCATGCTACGAAAGGTCCCCGATAGGTTGAGGCTGCCGGCTGGCAGGTAGACTACCAGGCGCTGATTGGCGAACAGCGTTGCAACATTTTTCTGGCAAGTGACGCCACTTTGCTGGCGTGTGAGGCTGAAATTCTCTGATTCACTTCTGTATCCTTAGCTATTCTGTGCCCCACACCCTACCGCGCCATTACATCCCGAAATGGGCGTCCGCGAGTGTTGCATCTGCACGGAGGTCGCTCGCGATGGGGGACGTCGACGGCAGCCAATTTTAGCTGGCGAGGCGGTTATGTCGGCCGGCGAACGCCCCACCAGGGGGGGTCGGTGAACTCCACAGCCTTCGCCAGTCGCCTCGTCAGCACTTGCACATCATCGGCGAAGGCGTGATCATGTGCGTGGTCATACAGTCCCCCTACCCCCTCAACCCCACACCTGAAAACACGCCACTCCCGGGGCCATATCGCTTTACGGCACGCGTAGGCATTCGAGGAGGCAGTTCGCCGATGAGACAACACGCGCGTGTAAATGGAGACGTGCCACGCGTCGAACAAAGCACCACTTGTCCCGACAACTCAAAAGCAATATTCACCGTCTGCAATTTTTTTTTTTTTGCTAGTCCCTTCGCGCGTGCGCGAGAAAGAGAAGGGGGGGCCAGCGAACGTAATGACGCTTTTTATTCAGCACCGTGTTTGAGTTTCAGAACATTTAAAGAGGTGTGGATACGACACCGCCTCGCGCCGTCAAACAACCCACCTTCTCTACCTGCAATGTAGCGAGGAGGCGTGAACATTTGTCTCCCTGATTGCGAAAGAATGACGTCAGCGGTGTCCCATTAGTTCTAATGGCGTAAATTCTGCAGTGAACATAGAGTTTTGTTGTGACCAAAAAATATTTAAACAAACCAACAAAATTTTTTTATCACTATGGATGGACCTCACAAAAAAGAGTTTGTGGCACCAACAAAATTATTTCGTAGTATTAATGGTTATTGACAACTACAAGCCCACTTACGTGGTCAGAAAAAAATTTGCGTTGTAAGGAAATAATGTGTTCGTTANTATTAACAACTACAAGCCCACTTACGTGGTCAGAAAAAAATTTGCGTTGTAAGGAAATAATGTGTTCGTTATTGGCAGAAAAATTGTCACGTTTCTTTCTAACACCATTATTAGTAAACGAGGCTTACAAAGTGTTTTCCGAGCTTTGCCTTGAGCCTGTAAAAATCACAAATCTACCAAGTGGCTCACACTCCATAATCTTCACCTCACTTTACCTAAAGGATAGGTAATTTTCTGAAATCATTTATATGTAACATTTACTGGGCTTGGAATAAAGGTCTCATGTAATCCATCCCCAATTTCTCAAGAATTTCCCAAGTAACTCGTTAATAAATGGATGCAAGGAAACGAACACAGACAAATATGGCTTCGTGGCCAAACAAAAGTAGCCAGCTAGAACAACCATTGAAAAATATTTTGTCGTTAATGGCAGGAGTATTATTGCCGTCAAATAAATATTTACTTGCAAATGCATTCCCGTAGCTGGATTCCTTAGCACCCTAAGCTGGCCAGGAGATTCTGGATGGTTTTAAAAATACAGAAAGTGTTTTGATGATTCTATTACAGGCTCGAACATATATAGTATGTTGCTCGTAAAACAATCTGTCTAGTAAAAAGGTATTTATTTTAAACTCGGCAGGGAGGCGAACGCGTTACTCTCGTGTGTTTAATACCTTAGCAAGGATATATAGGGAAGGTTTACATACGAACTTATCCTCATTATAAAATAGGGTTTCTTTGACCAGAACCTTGCAAGGGGAGCCGACATTGCTAAAAAATCGAACACAGCGGGAAATTATTTTCCAAGACAATAACTCGTGATTTTCAGAATATGTCTCGGGAAAAATGTATTAAAATGCTCTAATGAAAATTCTGCGTGTAGACTCAAACATGGGTCCTAACTATTCGAGTTCCTTTCCTCACCATATGATCAGGCACTGCAGAACGTGTGTCGAGAAAATGCTTAGTTTGGCTCCAACATAAACTCGCAGTTTTGTAATAACGATGTACAATTCTTGTTGAAAATTAATGTACCGTCGACAATGACACCATAGATTAGACGTAGCCAGGCACTCAAGGTCAGTAGGCGGTATCTCTAAAAATGTTGGCGAAATGACTTCAAGTCCAGTGACAGTGGGTTAAAGGTAGGGACACACGAATTTCGCGTAAAGATTTCACAACCAGTTGTATTTCATCGCTACGATTTTTTTATAGCAGGAATGTGGTCATGTCCACGCATGGTTACTTCCAATTTTTTTGGAGCCTTGCTAAAGTTCTACTTTCAGGATATTCCTCCGCCTCATGCAGGCGAAGCTTAACANGAAAGTAGCCAGCTAGAACGTGCATATACAACCATCGAAAAATATTTTGTCGTTAA
This sequence comes from Clitarchus hookeri, assembly GCA_002778355.1. Lineage (NCBI taxonomy): Eukaryota > Metazoa > Arthropoda > Insecta > Phasmatodea > Phasmatidae > Clitarchus > Clitarchus hookeri. The sequence goes on from NQII01000593.1 coordinate 580,858, forward strand.
TGGCAGGAGTATTATTGCCGTCAAATAAATATTTACTTGCAAATGCATTCCCGTAGCTGGATTCCTTAGCACCCTAAGCTGGCCAGGAGTTTCTGGGTGGTTTTAAAAATATAGAAAGCGTTTTGATGATTCTATTACAGGCGCGAATATTTATAGTATGTTGCTCGTAACAAATCTGTCTAATAAAACGGTACTTATTTTAAACTCGGCAGGGAAGGTTTACATACGAACTTATCCTCATTGTAAAATAGGGTTTCTTTGACCAGAACCTTGCAAGGGGAGCCGAAATTGCTAAGGAATCGAACACAGCGGGAAATTATTTTCCAAGACAATAACTCGTGATTTTCAGAATATGACTCGATAACGATGTACAACTTTTGTTGGAAATTAATGTACCGTCGACAATGACACCATAGATTAGACGGAGCCAGGCGCTCAAGGTCAGTAGGCGGTAGATCTAAAACTGTTGGCGAAATGACTTCAAGTCCAGTGACAGTGGGTTAAAGGAAGGGACACACGAATTTCGCGTAAAGATTTCACGACCAGTTGTATTTCATCGCTACGATTTTTCTATAGCAGAAATGTGGCCATGTCCACGCACGATCACTTCCAATTTTTTTGGAGCCTTGCTAAAGTTCTACTTTCAGGATATTCCTCCGCCTCATGCAGGCGAAGCTTAACTAGGGATAGAAAATTACACCAAAGGGACAACCCACCGTATTTTTGTGCGCACTCAGTTAAATCACATTTTGCATGAGAACTATTTATTACTAGACTTTACCCACACGTCTATTTTCTCTCAGTTTTTATTCTTATCAGTTACAAATGAGATATAATAATGTATAAATAAAGTATACGTAGGAGTTCAAATTAACCAAAAATAAGATATTTTTATGTTACCAGAAGTATACAAGACTTGTGATAGGTGACATATTTTTTGGGAAACAACCAAACATGTAATACATGAAATAATTTTTACTAAGGTTTGATTAAAAAAAAATTTGAAGATACCACAAATAGAATATAGTGCAGGAATGGAGTGAACAGTTTGATGTTGTCGGATAAAACTGGGTAAGAGTCCTCACGTCACGTTCCACCACATTCGTATTCGTGACAAACAGAAAGACTTTGCGGTGGTGTAGTAGTTAAGAACTCGCCTCCCGCCAAGGCGAACTGGGTTCGACTGTCGGCGGGATCGCCCNGGTCTATTTTCTCTCAGTTTTTTATTCTTATCAGTTACAAATGAGATATAATAATTTATAAATAAAGTATACGTAGGAGTTCAAATTAATCAAAAATAAGATATTTTTATGTTACCAGAAGTATACAAGACTTGTGATAGGGTGACATATTTTTGGGAAACAACCAAACATATAATACATGAAATACTTATTTTAAAGGTTTGATTCAAAAAAGGTTTCAAGATACCACGAATAGAATATGGAGCGAACAGTTTGATGTTGTCGAGTAAAACTGGGTAAGAGTCCTCGCGTCACGTTTCACCACATTCTTATTCGTGACAAACAGAAATACTTTGCGGTGGTGTAGTAGTTAAGACTACTCGCCTCCCGCCAAGGTGAACTGGGTTCGACTGTCCGCGGGATCGCCCGGATTTTCGCATGTTGCCGACGGACTTTCTCGGAGCACTGCCATCTGCGCTTGCATTCCGCCGCAGCTCCATCTCCACCTCTCTCCACTGTCACCGGCGTGAAGACCCCCTGTTAAAACACCGATCAAGACAGCCCTTAAAGCGACTCAGTATTGTGTCTTGCACAGCGCGCGAAACGGACCCACAGAATTCAGTCTGGCGGAAAATTTGCTTCGAAAGTTGGAGAAAACAGTTGTATATTATCATCTCATTGCACTTTCCTGATTTTATTATAATGCCTTCCGAAACCTGTAGACTTCAATTAAAAGTGTTCAGTGATAATTTACGTGGAACGCGATCTTAAGCGCGAAAGGCGAAAAATTTATACAGTGGCCTAAACGTATTCTTGACATCTTAGATTTACGTATTTTCCTCCATAACTTAATTTTCAGAGTCAGTATTCAAAAACCAAGCACATCAAGGCATAAAGAACATTTTAACAGTTATTTCGAAACTCCACTTATTTTTCTTACATNCCAGGACAGCTCTTAAAGCGACTTAGTATTGTGTCTTGCACAGCGCGCGAAACGGACCCACAGAATTCAGTCCGGCGGAAAATTTGCTTCGAAAGTTGGAGAAAACAGTTGTATAGTATCATCTCATTGCACTTTCCTCATTTTATTATAATGCCTTCCGAAACCTGTAGACTTCAATTAAAAGTGTTCAGTGATAATTTACGTGGAACGCGATCTTAAGCGCGAAAGGCGAAAAATTTATACAGTGGCCTAAACGTATTCTTGACATCTTAGATTTACGTATTTTTCTCCATAACTTAATTTTGAGAGTCAATATTCAAAAACCAAGCACATCAAGGCATAAAGAACATTTTAACAGTTATTTCGAAACTCCACTTATTTTTCTTACATGATTAGTTTCACATCTGTAACCGTAATCAAACATTACCTAATTATTTAATAATTTCAATCCCACATGGGAAAATACAGGTAAAATTGAAACCCAACGAATTTCCTAAAATTCGTTAAGTAGTCCTCTATGTCATGTCGAGCTTTGATTTTTTATTTTTGGACATACATTTTCATTACAAAGATTTGTAAGAAAATTGGAAGATGGAGTGGATACTACTCCCTTCCTCGAGGGAAGGAATGCAAGATCTGTGAAGCACATGTCGCAGGCGAGCGTGTAATGGTACGGAAAGTAGCGATAGGCTCCGCCAAAAGTCTGTACCTCAAGCAGTTTCGAGATAAAAAAAAAACTTTTNTGTAATCAAACATTACCTAATTATTTAATAATTTCAATCCCACATGGGAAAATACAGGTAAAATTGAAACCCAACGAATTTCCTAAAATTCGTTAAGTAGTCCTCTATGTCATGTCGAGCTTTGATTTTTTATTTCTGGACATACATTTTCATTACAAAGATTTGTAAGAAAATTGGAAGATGGAGTGGATACTACTCCCTTCCTCGAGGGAAGGAATGCAAGATCTGTGAAGCACATGTCGCAGGCGAGCGTATAATGGTACGGAAAGTAGCGATAGGCTCCGCCAAAAGTCTGTACCTCAAGCAGTTTCGAGATAAAAAAAAAACTTTTTTTTCACCCAATTATTAGAATTGAAAAGTTTTGTATCACATTCATTTTCAATGAATTTCGCGTTCAGATATTTGTTCAGCGGTGACCCAGATTTCTAAAATTCAAAAAGGCTAGAACGTTGTAAAAAAAAACTGCAATTGCGTCCTTTTGGCCAGAAATTACTGCAATAAAGGAATAACGTGTTTGGGAGGATAATGCACATATGCAAGTCACGCCACTGTACCTAAACTATAAGTACAGAGGTGGGTAATTAAAGCAGTCCTATACAAATCTGGGAGTAAAAGGATTAAAAATTTATGACGACTCCTGCGCGGTATCTGATTTTTTTGTGTATTGCATAGAAATGCTTGACATGTTCGTGTAATACTACTATAAATTTGAAATCCAACGAAATGTCGAATTCTTTGCTGTGCTTATCTTTACATAGTTAATCAGTAGTTTGTTATCAAACTACAAAACCTATAAAAAATTTAATTAAAAAATAAATAAATTCAGCAGTAGCAAATTTACCCGGCATACAACCTGGTACGCCATTTCGTGCGTTTTGCCCCTCTCGCCGTCTTTTATAGCGTAGCAGTTAATCTGCCTTTCAGAACTTTCGTCACGTAGCTCGTTTATCGTTTATTTTGTTTTCCCCTTTCCTTCGCGGATGCTCGCCTTCCATCATAAAACCCAGCCCATTTCTCAACGATATCTTTTTGCTCCGTTATTGTTATTTTTTTTTTTTTTTACTCGAGTCGCCTCACGCAAACATTGTCAGCTCTTCCGCGTGCAGTTTTAGCTTTCATTCTGCAGCCCCGTATCTCCCCTGGAGCGTGTTTCCAGTATCTAAACTTTTCTGCCATTCGGGAACCACAAATTCACGTTCTGTGCTAACTAAACTCTGATAACTTTTTGCAAGTAGTTGTTTTATTTTCTGGTTGAATAGCTTTTCTTAATACTGGAATGTTTTCTCTTCATTGTCACGGATATTTTGGACACACAGGCTATATAAATGTGTGCTCCTTTTCGTGCTAGTTTTCAGATAGTATCGCATATGCTTATGTTTCTCACATTCAAGTCAGGAAATTTGTAGGATACTAGCATTCAGTCATCACAGGCAAAGTCGTCAATCTAAATAGGCGTTGCTACTCATTCGTCACTGAGTAACACCCCAAATTTACGTATTTCCCGCGTGATAAAAAAAACCACGCAAATCACCAACAAGCCTTAACTACGCCACCCTCCCCCTTCCGAGTGCAATTACGATTAACTTTTCCTATAAACTATTTGTCTGTTTTTGAATCGTGGTTTTTTCCTATAAAAATTTCATGAGCAAAACACAGTACGCTATAAATATCTCCTTTAACAAAAAAAAAAGTGATAAAAGAATACAAATAAGTCGTAAGTAAATAAAGCTGTCAGTTTACATACAATGAATCTTCTAAACTTCTAAATATGAAATTTTTTTTTTCAAAGATATTATTTATGGCTAATTATTGTGTGTGTTCACTAAACATATCTCAGTAATTTTTATTTGCAAAATATCTGAGTGGAGTTATAAACGCGCGAGTTCTAATACATTTGCTAACTTATCAGAGTATTTGGAAAGGTCATTTTTANCCGTCAATCTAAATAGGCGTTGCTACTCATTCGTCACTGAGTAACACCCCAAGTTTACGTATTTCCCGCGTGATAAAAAAAACCACGCAAATCACTACCAAGCCTTAACTACACCACCCTCCCCCTTCCGAGTGCAATTACGATTAACTTTTCCTATAAACTATTTGTCTGTTTTTGAATCGTGGTTTTTTCCTATAAAAATTTCATGAGAAAAACACAGTACGCTATAAATATCTCCTTTAACAAAAAAAAAAAAGTGATAAAAGAATACAAATAAGTCGTAAGTAAATAAAGCTGTCAGTTTACATACAATGAATCTTCTAAACTTCTAAATATGAAAAAAAAAATTTTCAAAGATATTATTTATGGCTAATTATTGTGTGTGTTCACTAAACATATCTCAGTAATTTTTATTTGCAAAATATCTGAGTGGAGTTATAAACGCGCGAGTTCTAATACATTTGCTAACTTATCAGAGTATTTGGAAAGGTCATTTTTAAATAACTACCACGCTCATTCTGACCCTTAAATGACGTCACAGAACCGCAAGCACTGCACAGATTGAAACTGTAGAGTGGGAAGCTCCGAGTAATGGAGTTGTATGCCAAGCTGGGTTGAAGTAGACGCGAGTGCGGAAAGACTAGTAAGCAAGGTCGTTAGAGCGGCTGCATTGAAACACAGTTCGTCCGCAANTCATGCCAAGCCGGGTTGAAATAAACGTGAGTGCGGAAAGACTAGTAAGCAAGGCCGTTAGAGCGGCTGCATTGAAACACAGTTCGTCCGCAAACGTGGGGCGCCTCATGTAACTCAGAGTAGCCCAATCGCTGGGCAGTCCGGCCGCTGAAAAGCATAAACATTTCCTTCCTGAACTTGACGTAGGTTTACAAGGACCAGATGCATAAGACACATTTGTAGTCAAGTTAAGAGTGAGTGAACTTATTTTGAGCAGCTCTTAACAGCGAGAGCCGACAAGGGCGATTGAGGTGAGTATGGAGCAGCGCCGAAATGAAAGTGCGGGGGAAACGGGAGAACCCCTAGAAAACTCGCTGACCAGGATGATAGTGTATTTGTGAAGCAAGTTACTACAGCCGAAGAGAGTTTCTGGTATTCTGGAGTTTTGCTTTTTTCAGGCATCCACACAACAGTACAGTGACTAGTGTTAGTTATCTCAGTCAAATAGATTCAAGATACATTACATGCTGGAAGACTTTTGTTATTAATGAGCTTGTTGCTACTTCTAATTAGACGTGTGAAAACCGGGACTGGCCGGGCCAGGGATTGAACGCGGGTTCGNGTAGTGTATTTGTGAAGCAAGTTACTACAGCCGAAGAGAGTTTCTGGTATTCTGGAGTTTTGCTTTTTCAGGCATCCACACAACAGTACAGTGACTAGTGTTAATTATCTCAGTCAAATAGATTCAAGAGACATTACATGCTGGAAGACGTTTGTTAATGAGCTTGTTGCTACTTCTAATTAGACGTGTGAAAACCGGGACTGGCCGGGCCAGGGATTGAACGCGGGTTCGCCTTGGTGGGAGGCGAGCAGGTTAACCGCTCAGCCACCGCGGCCCCATGTCAAGTTAGAGTAAGGCTCTCACCTAAAAGTATTGCCATTTTAAACAAAAAAAAAGTACTGACACCTATAAATTAACTAACCCATTTAGTCCTGCGCTGATTTATAGTTTCAGGTGTTTCAATCAAGTATGTGATACTTTAGTCCGTGCTGTACTTTTCATGACTCAACAGTAGCTTCACTCTCACAACCAGTGAAATGCGTGCTCGAAGAGATGAACCATTCACGTACCAAATGTCCGCGAATCACATTGCACGTAAAGAAGAAGCTGACAGTAATGGACAATGATCCTCGTTGTGTGCAGCTTAGCTCATGAATTTCCTTCCTCCTCATGTCTAGTATACTGGACACAGGAACAAATGGGTTAAGCAAATGTTTGGTGTATAAAATTCTTAAAACAGTATTTACGTTAATATTCCACTTCCAACGGATGACACACAACTATGCACACCGCCCGTAGAGCTGAAGAGCTAGGTCGTCTCGTAGAATAACTACAGATTTAAGCACGACCGAGATTCGAACCTAGATNGTACTGACACCTATAAATTAACTAACCCATTTAGTCCTGCGCTTATTTATAGTTTCAGGTGTTTCAATCAAGTATGTAATATTTTAGTCCGTGCTGTACTTTTCATGAGTCAACAGTAGCTTCACTCTCACAGCCAGTGAAATGCGTGCTCGAAGATTAAAGACCTAGAGATGAACCATTCACGTACCAAATGTCCGCGAATCACATTGCACGTAAAGAAGAAGCTGACAGTAATGGACAATGATCCTCGTCGTGTGCAGCTTAGCTCATGAATTTCCTTCCTCCTCATGTCTAGTATACTGGACACAGGAACAAATGGGTTAAGCAAATGTTTGGTGTATAAAATTCTTAAAACAGTATTTACGTTAATATTCCACTTCCAACGGATGACACACAACTATGCACACCGCCCGTAGAGCTGAAGAGCTAGGTCGTCTCGTAGAATAACTACAGATTTAAGCACGACCGAGATTCGAACCTAGATGAGTTGCACCCGAACGCTACTCCATGGCAACATCAGCTACAGTGACTACTGGTGAAATTTGAATGTTTTTAAAAGCATAAAATTCGTATACTAGATAACGTGAGCAAATAAATATTTCAAGTTTTACATATTTAGTTTTTAGTTTCCTGCAGAACTTGTTGTATTATGATGTTTATACCATTATTAAGCGTCAATAAATGTACTAGCAGACAGTTGCTATCCTAATTGTCACAAAAAATGCAAACAAACTCTAGAGATGTATATTCTAACGAAGGCTAAACAAATATATATACAGTTGATTTAACCAAATATTTCGTCGACAGTCTAATTTTATTTGGCTATCAAAGAAGTTTAGTTATTTTGTAAAATAAACAAAATTCATTTTGTTACTTTTCAAGGTTTGTTTAATCAAGAAAATATTTTTCTTGGGGCAACAAAAAATATTTTTGACCCTATACAAATAAATATTTTGTTTGCTGTTCTCTCGGTGCATCNCAGTTGCTATCCTAATTGTCACAAAAAATGCAAACAAACTCTAGAGCTGTATATTCTAACGAAGGCTAAACAAATATATATACAGTTGATTTAACCAAATATTTCGTCGACAGTCTAATTTTATTTGGCTATCAAAGAAGTTTAGTTATTTTGTAAAATAAACAAAATTCATTTTGTTAGTTTTTAAGGTTTGTTTATTTTTCTTGGGGCAACAAAAAATATTTTTGACCCTATACAAATAAATATTTTGTTTGCTGTTCTCTCGGTGCATCTCCGTTTATCTCTATGTTCTTATTGGTCCGCAATACTGCGCACGCTACGCAGAACTAATCAACTATCACTACCCGCCGACTGTCAGCCAATCTGACAGGGATTTGTCAATATTCCAAAGACATGCTCTTTCCTAAGTTACATTCTACGAGGTCCACTGTGTTCACTTGAGCAATTTACTTCTTGAGTACTGACGACGTGTTATTAGTTTGCAGTGAACGTCATGAAAACTGATGGCGAGGTAATACTCCAATGTCTTCAAGTTATTCGGACGTCATAACGGCAGACCCTATATAACTCTTATTGAATTCACGCAACGTAATGTTACGTTGCCAACACTCAAAGTGTCGAGGCGCTGGCTGGTTTGTCATCCGACATGAAACCTGGAGCTTTAAAAAACCCGATTAAATAAAACAAGCAAGCATTTCTGCCTTGTAACCAACGTATTGTGGGTTGGAACCCCGTGGGAGTGCAAATATTCCACTTCCTCACCGCCAGTCCCCGTTATTGTCCGACCATAAAAAACTAACGGGAAAACTCTGTGCGACTGACGGTCCTGCGAGAATTTCGGCCTGACGGCTGTATCGAACCGTTTACAGAGATCCCCATCCATGCACTCATTCATTATTATATTGTTCATTCATTGAACATTCATTCTGTAAACTACCACCTTTGGGCTTGGACGTCGACACTTCACTATATTTCCATTCCGTCTGTATAAGCCTCGAGATACTGGCAAAGAATGTGCATTATAGAATGCCGGTCTACATAATAAAAATGCAGTGCAGTGAAACAAATGAACTAGGAGAGCGGAGAAAGAAATAAAAACATATGCTCCACCGGCATAAGTATAAACACGCGCCTGTCAGGAATATGACGTTGCATTAATTTGAATATGTCCAAACATGATGAGTTAAAAAGAATAAAGTATTACTTTTAAAGGTAGGGATTTAAAAGGTCACACAGTAACACATGTGACAAAAAAAAATTTTATTCGCCATTTTCGTAGGCCCCTATACTGATATTAATAAAGTAAGACAGTATTAAGCTCAATGTGCCGATACGATTCATATCTTGAGTTTGACTTCCAGGTTCGACGTGCTAATTTTTATACTATTCACCCTTAATCCTATGTAGACATGAAAATTACGTAATTAAAATAAAGATGACCATGCATATCAAACACAGCCTGAATTAATTTCATGGGCAGCAGATTGAATTATTATTAACCTGAAAATTTCGATATTAACTAGAAAAATAAAAATACTTTACAACGAATGTTTGGTGGTGTTATAAGCGATATTCATAAATGAAACTCATACAATACACAAATCTGTTTATNAAAATTAGCTTTCAGGTTTTAGAATCGTTCCAAACAAATCCTACGCGCAGTAGTGTCTGTAAATGGTTTTCTCTGCATGCTTTCTCAGCGTGCCCACAATACCATGCGACATCATATAGAGAAGTCAAAGACATTCACGATTTTGACCCGATGGATATTTTCGTATAATAACTTTATCTGTGTGACACGATCTCTGATGCAAAGGACGTGTTTTGTAAAGTACAGTGTCCAATGCTGTTTTGTAAGAATATTAAAAAAGATATTGTCATTGACCTAATTGTTGTTTTTGTAAGAATTTCTACTTTGAACCCACTTGTATTTAAAGGCTNAAAATTAGCTTTCAGGTTTTAGAATCGTTCCAAACAAATCCTACGCGCAGTAGTGTCTGTAAATGGTTTTCTCTGGATGCTTTCTCAGCGTGCCCACAATACCATGCGACATCATACAGAGAAGTCAAAGACATTCACGATTTTGACCCGATGGATATTTTCGTATAAGAACTTTATCCGTGTGACACGATCTCTGATGCAAAGGACGTGTTTTGTAAGGTACAGTGTCCAATGCTGTTTTGTAAGAATATGAAAAAAGATATTGTCATTGACCTAATTGTTGTTTTTGTAAGAATTTCTACTTTGAACCCACTTGTATTTAAAGGCTGCCATAAACTTGCATGTGTAACTTAATACAAATAAAATACTATGTTCAGTAGTCTTCCGATTAAATATATTCGTATTTTTACTGCAGACCGCAATTAATTAACGAGTGGATTCGTATACAACACTTGTAGTTTTTACAATATTCCTTGGAAAACACGACCAATGGGGAGCCACCAACAAGGGTAGGTGGCACTCCAGTTTGCGTCTGTGGAAGTAAACCATAAACCTCTTATCAAACATGATAACTGCGGGGAAATAAACTAAACGAAGCCTGAAATAGGTGGGTCTGCTAGACGTTGATTTTTCCAAGTACAAAACTGCAACACGAACAAGCAGGTTGAGGGCACTGACCTCTCGTCAGCCACCAACAGAAAAGCGAGGCAAGTTACGTGCACGTAATATGACTATTCCGCCCCAAGTGCGGCGGGAGAACAGGTTTGCCATACGATGCCCGAGGTCCCGGGTTCAACACAGCATCCGGTTGAGTCTAACGCACCCGAACAAAAACTACTTTCTCTTCGTCACTTACACACGATACGTAACAAGAGGCTACCACTCTTATTCGCTTCGGCTGAAACGGACACGTCTGTTTTCAACAGGAAGTTCTCTTTTCTAGGCAGAAAATAATGGCGAGTTGTTACATGTAGAAATTAACTTAAAGATGCGAAGTTATCGTTTTTTTTTTCTAATTTATGAATAAACCAAGTGAGAAATAAACTGAACCCAGGATTGCTAGTAACTAAATGGGCTGAAACAAACGCCAACATGGCTAGTCTAATTTATTAGAATAAGCAATGCTTACAGGAAATTCTGCAGCTGAAAACAGCATAAAACAGCCCTTTTATGTATACAGACATTCTGGTCGCAGCCGCCTATTCCCTGAAAATGACAATTGAAATTGCAGCCGAAACTTCGTGAAAATTCACCAATTCGACGAGGCCAGGACGCAAAAATTAAATACTACCAAGACACTGGTCGGTGGCAAAACACACAAGGCCTTCATGAAAAAATTATAACTCAATGAATACGAAAAAACAAATATTTTACAAAATGGTCAAGCGAGCCAGATATCAGCGACTTCAATACTTCTTTTCATGCATCTTAAGTTAGTAAACAATATTTAAAAGATAGCACAAAGACTGCGTTTTTTAAGGGTAGGAAATAAGATACTTTCACCGAAACAATACAAATGCTATTAAATCCGAACCGTTCGAACAACCGAAATTACCGTTAGTGCGTATTACGTTCTCTGATATGTGGCAAAATGCATTCACCAGCTTTTTTTTTAAGAGTTCAATTTAGACGGACCTTTAATATGTATGGAAATTCATAGCTTTCACTTCTCATTTTTCCATCATAAGGCATTTCAATCTCATTATCGATAAAATAAATGTCTGTTGTGAACACACTATACTTACCGTTCTCCGACTTGACAGCCTATCAGCATCTGTCTTCAGGAAGGAAAGTTTTTGTGATAGGTCAAGAACAACGTTGCCGCATTTGTCTTGGGTGACATTTACCTGAAACATTCCTGGCCTCACATGGTCGTATGTACATGCGTATAAGTAATTCGAAACCTTTGATGAAATTCGGGAATAATTTTTTTGGTGAAGTAATATGTATTCCCATTTAACATGTGAGTGTTGATTCACACCAATAACTCCGTAAAGTCAAACACAAAAAAAAATATCAATTACTATATATAATTTTTTATAGTTTTCATTGGGGCTGTAGCTCAATACGCGAAGCGAGAGAAGCAAAAATATTTAGAAAGGGTGTTAGGTAATTCGCGGATACGGATTGCACCACACGAATCTGTGATCAACACTAAGTAGAAAATACTCTTTGGTAAAAATGCATAGTACCCTTCGTTTACGAGAAAAAACGACATGAAATGTCCAAAAACAGTTGTAGGTTACACGTGTTATTGCCATGAGATGGAAGGTGATGTGAGGTTGCAATGCTGCAACTAATGTTCCGGTCGTAAGGCATACGGCATGGGAACAAGTCAAGCTCAGCAGTGCCTAAGAGGCCATGGAGTTCATACGGCCAAGCTCCGTGCATGCTGCGTACATTGCCATGGGCATAGCAAACTTCTAACACCTGTTACGACGTTCCGACGTTTTGTATGCCGACGCTGTATGCTGTGCTTAAAGTGAAATCAAGTCATCTTATCTCCTTTAGTGTTGTTTTTCTCGTAAACCAAGGGCTTTGCGCTTTTATGTAACCAAATAATATTTTCTACACCTAGTTTTGATCACAGGTTCGTGTGTTGCAGTCCGTAGCCGCGAATCTGTATAATCTGTATAAAGTAGAAGCATTAGAGAGATTCGCGCCGTAAAGTAACTACAAGCAGAGCGTGGCAACTGTGGCCGTGCATGCGCGTGTGGAAACGAGCAACTTATTCACAAAATATCCTACGTTAGTTTAAACTGAAAAAAAAAAAAAAATCTAGCTGCAAGGGCGTAAAAGCTAATTTTTTTTACAGTGGGGGTCCATTTTTGAAAGTTTATTTTTTTAACATACCACCTTAGGTTTTCACGACCACGCCCATATTAGCAGGTGGAGGAGTCCTCGGTGGCCACGCTTTTACTTCAGGTTTATTAATATTATGGTTAGAACACGTAATATAGTTTCAATGATTCTCGAAGATTATTAAGGTTAGACTGGTGATGCTTTTATTACACCTGCAGTCACCCTCAGGCCGGCGTTATACTGGCGACCAGGTCACGGCGATCTGGTCGCCATTATGACACCAGACTCAGGAAGTAATTAATAATTTATTGCCACTGATTCTAAATGGTAAACTCTTAAAAGTACTCCACTGTGATTGCATTTCATGTTATACATTTGTTTGTTCAGTTAATTAAAAAAAAAAGTAGGCTATAAAATATGGCTTAATTAATCACTAACTTAACAGTTTTATAAGCCTACTTTCCTAAGGAAAAAAAAGGCTTATGAGATCAATTTCCTGTCTGTGTGTGCGCGTATGTGTTTGTGCCCCCCCCCCCCAAATTTTGAACGCGTGAACAGAATTCCACCAAACTCGGTAAACATACAGTACTAAGAAATGACACCTGACATTTATAATTTTTGACGACGCCGAGCACTGAATTTCAAAATGGCGGTCATAAAAAAATTTAGGGTGATATGTTCTATCTCCGTAATCATTCAACCGAATTCAACCGAATTTTGTATGCTGACAGCGCACGTTGTAAGCATTAAATTCAGAGGCGAATATTTTTGTTAATCAGCTATTTCGGAATATAGCACCACATAAAAAAATAAAGCTTTTGTTATATCTCAAAAACTATTATCAATTTTTTTTAAATGTTGCACATAATACTATTATATGCCAAGTAAATACAAGTAAATTAACTTTATTAGGCCCTTATTTTCAAAATGGCGGTCATATAAATATTTTAGGTTTATTAGGCGTAACTACCATACCATTTAGCTGATTTGAAACCAAATTTGGTACGCTGACTGTATGTATAACAAGCATGCTGTAAGATAAACAACAACTTTTGTCGGCCATTTGAAAGATAGCGCCGCATATATAAATACATTTTTTACATTGTTTCCCGAAAACTACTGAGCCAATTTTCGCCAAATTTGGCAAGTAAGAAGTAATAAGATAGGGCAGGTAAATATGAGTAATTAAACTTTATTTTAGGTTTATTTGGTATAACTGCCATACCAACTGACCAATTTAAACCAAATTTTGTAAGTAGACAGTATCTGTTACAAGCATCAAATAAGTCAAAAAACAAAAGTTTTGTAAGATGTAAGTTTTGTACATGAGTTAATCAAGTTTTTGTGTAATTTCTCGGGAAAAAATTGACAGATTCCTACCAAATTTGGCAGTAAAGTGGTACAGCCACAGTTTATGTGTACAAATATTTTTCAAGTATGTCAGACACTAATTTTCGAATTGGTGGCCATACAGTTATTTTAACATAATATGCTATATCTTCGAAAACAATTAATCAATTCCAACTTAACTTTGTATGCTGGGAGTATAATATAAACAAGTGTCCTCCATTTTGTAACATAGTGCCACACGAATAAATAAAGTTTTTATGTCATATCTCTGGAAACAATTTTCTGATTCCTACCAAATATAACAAACAAGTAGTACTGCGATAGGTAATGTTAACTGATATGTTATAGGTATGTCAAACACTTTTTTTTAAAATGGCGGCCATATAACTATTTTAAGTTTTTTATGTTATATCGTCGAAACCATGTTATTTATTCCAAAGAAACTTTGTATGGTGGCTGTATAGATTACAACAATCAAATGTGTATACACAAAATATCTTTTGTCAGTCATTTTGCAATTTTGGATCAACTGAGTAATTGAATTATGTGATCTCAGAAAAAAAACAACAGATTTATACCAAATTTGCCAGACAATTAGCACTACTATGGCAGACTATGTAAACTAATACATTTTGAGTGGGTCAGACATACATATTTTCAAAATGGTGGCCATATAAACAGTTTAGCTCGGTAGTCGCAATCGCTAAGGCTGCGTGCACACAGGCACTGTAGTTTCACGGTTAAATGNATATAAACAGTTTAGCTCGGTAGTCGCAATCGCTAAGGCTGCGTGCACACAGGCACTGTAGTTTCACGGTTAAATTAATACTTTTGCAAGTTCAGCTTGGTTTAATATTTCTGCCAGTAGTCTCATGTCTTTCCAAAACGCGTGCCACGAACCTGATTGCTTGCAACCATACGCCAATACGATTTGCTGTACTCATCTCCATGACGTCATCAGCTGCTGGAAGTTGTTGTAACTGGTAGGCCATAGAAGGTTACACCTTTTAATGAAGATTACTCTTTCCCATCCTCTGTTCTAGCTGAAGCTTATTTTCTACTTCGAAAATTGCATGCAATTTTGCAATTCTTTTCTGTCGATGGGGTTTTACGGTTTCTATGCCGGTTGTCTCCTGGCCCCTTACACACTTCAGGTTGGAGAGCGAGCACGAAGAGGCAATCGCGGCCACGTTTACCCAATCAAAGAAAAGCCGTGATGCATGCGCCTCGTATTCGAAATGTTTCCTGCATGTNATATAAACAGTTTAGCTCGGTAGTCGCAATCGCTAAGGCTGCGTGCACACAGGCACTGTAGTTTCACGGTTAAATGAATACTTTTGCAAGTTCAGCTTGGTTTAATATTTCTGCCAGTAGTCGCATGTCTTTCCAAAACGCGTGTCACGAACCTGATTGCTTGCAACCATACGCCAATCCGATTTGCTGTACTCATCTCCATGACGTCATCAGCTGCTGGAAGTTGTTGTAACTGGTAGACCATAGAAGGTTACACCTTTTAATGAAGATTACTCTTTCCCATCCTCTGTTCTAGCTGAAGCTTATTTTCTACTTCGAAAATTGCATGCAATTTTGCAATTCTTTTCTGTCGATGGGGTTTTACGGTGTCTTTGCCGGTTGTCTCCTGGCCCCTTACACACTTCAGGTTGGAGAGCGAGCACGAAGAGGCAATCGTGGCCCCNCAGGTTGGAGAGCGAGCACGAAGAGGCAATCGCGGCCACGTTTACCCAATCAAAGAAAAGCCGTGATGCATGCGCCTCGTATTCGAAATGTTTCCTGCATGTCTAGGACGGGCGGTGGGACCCCGCCCTGAGACGCACTTACACCGGAAGTCCCTGCCTAGGACCTCCGGATCTTCTCTTAGCTTTAAGGCAGGTAAGGAGAAGAAAGTAGGCAGTGGGAAAAGTTGACAGAACTTTATCTTTTGATGGCTGGTGGAGAAAACTACCATCACGTGGCTACTTCCAATAGGCAATCAGAATGTGTTCTGATGATGTCACGGAAACGTATGCGCAGTACGACAAATTATTAAACTAAATCTGTCCACCTAACTACAAAAATACTAAATTCGCGTACTAATTTGATTTCTATCCTTAAATTTTTATTTTATGTTAGTACGAAAGGGCCATGTAAATTAAATATTTTGTTTGATCTTGATTAATTTTATTAATTTGGCAGATTTAAGTGCATTACATTTATAATTTAATTTATACTATTATAATAATAATTAATATTGATAACTATTGATTTTTACTATAATTTCTTTTTTAATTTTGATTATTTTTGTTTTAGTAGGTGTTGCTTTTTTTACTTTATTTGTAATGCCTTCAGACACAGTTACGAGTGATTAAACACAGTGCTCGAAACATTTGTTAATCCATTGAAATACACAGTAATGATTGTTTTGTGGTGCTAATCGGTAGAGACCCCGGAAATTTCGCGAATTTATTTGAGGACCGGTTAAACTTCAGTCACACGTAGGCCTATACATAAGTTTCTGCTTATATTGGGCCACAGTTTGTTAGACACGCCCCGAGCCACTTTCGACCAATAACGGACCTGCAAGATAAACGAGGCTCGCGTCCCGTGCCAATGAACAAATAACTGATATACTCGAATGCACAAAAGATTGTGGAGTCTATATTGTTGGCCGAATGAATCCGCGAAACTGCCGGGTCTCTATTAATCAGGATACACCAGCCACTCGCACTGTGACCGACACTTTAGGCTGTTCAGGATCATTTGAGCACTTTTGAAAGCCCTGCTTAGAATCTATTTTTCTCTCCAATTTTGTACCCTGCCGCTATATGTAGGATTAACGTTGCCGTGAACAGTTTTACTTTATTCACGCGTCATCCCAGTAGAAACCAAGGAATTTTTTTTAGGAAACTATATGCGTTAATAATTGGCAAATTCGTGCTCTTGTGTGTAAAACCAAAACCTTAGACTACAGTTACCATACATTTACATATTACACCCCCAACACAACGTTAAGAGGTTGTGTCACCTCTTATACACAAATTGTTCGTTTTAATGTCATAACAGAAGAGACAGGGTCATTACTGAAAATGCTTCATTACATAAGCATTGCATTTCATAGTTATGTGCAAATTTGTGTACCTGGTTGTTAATAGGCGTTGCCTGGCTGTGATTTAACGGTGAGAATTAGTTAAGAAATACTGTTTTGTATTAAATTAATTGCTGGATAAATATGCATTAATAGTTCGTATATTATGTCCGTAATGATGGGTAAGGTAATTATTTAAGCTTCTGATGTAGCATTTTTCAATAATTCCTCGTAAATTTAAATCAGGAATAAATAAATAAAGAAATCAATATGGCGGGTGAGACGGGCTCTCAAGTATTCGATCAATTTTTAATAATTCGCTGCTAACTTAACTAGGACCCTGCGCCCCAGTGTGTACTGTAGCTTATACGTGTAGTTATGGGCGGTGATTTTTTTCAATGGTTGATTTCGAAAGTGCTTGCTTTACCGCGAACAGCCTTTATCAGTTGTATCAGAGACCATACGCTCAGGACCAGACTCTTCTCTACCCGTCCATGTTCGTCCTCCCCCAGGCGGCGGTGAAACACGTGCGTTTTCACTTTCTCTTCTGCTTGAAAGTCGCCTCGGTGTTTCGAAACGTACCGTGCTGGACGCTCTGAAGGAATACCGCTACGTCGGTTCCTCGCACTCGTCCCCAGACGGCAGGTCATTTGCTTGAGTTCCTCCATTGGTACAGGCCGTACACAGTTAATCGAGTGAGTGAATATATTTGGGCGGCTCCCAACAGCACATGTTCTACTTGTATAATTTCTAACTTGTGTGTGAAAAAAAATTGGAATAACAATGTGACATACTGCACGTTTCTATCTTGACACATTTAAAGCCCTAACGTAGAGGTATTGACAGCCGATGAGGGTGATTGAGATGAGTATGGAGCGGCGTCGGAATGAAAGGACGGGGAAACGGGAGATCCCCGAGAAAACCCGCCGAACAACGGCATCGTCCGGCACGATTCCCGCACGTGAAAATCCGGTGACCCGGCCGGCAGGCTAACCGCTCAAACACCGCGGCCCCCAGTTAATCGAGTACTTTTGAAAGCACTGCTTACGATCTACTTTACTTGTCATTTTGTATCCTTCCGTCATATGTAAATGTAACCTTGCCATGGGCCTGATCACTTTATCTATGCGCCATACGTGTGAACTCGTGGAATTGTTACTAATATGCGAATTTGTAGTCTAATTTGTATAAATCACGAAACACTGACTTCAGAAGCTATACATTTAAACATCAGACTCGTAATAGGTCGTGTTAAGGTTACTTCTACTACAGGTTGGGAAGATAAAAGTTAAAAAAGTTTGGCAAAAGGAAAATTTTAGTCACTAGGCAAGCGCTAGTGTCGGAAAGGTACTCGATTTTCTCTATTTTCTACGTTAAAAAAAGGATAATAGAAATAATCATAAGCCAAATATAAAATAAATCCATAACTAAGTAATATATTTCTCGTTTATTATTCACGTAGCTTACAATTTCAATTACGATTTTCCTTTTGGAACACTGCGCACCTAGCGGGGGAAATTTTCCCTATGCTAAATTCTTCCATAAAAACATTCTCGTTTTGTTCCTAACCTGAGTAGAATAAACATTAGTCGTGTAAATAACTACTTTCATTAATCCACTGTCAACATCTGGGAGCCTGCATGCCGTGTGTACTGTAGCATAGGCCTATATGCTATATGCAGTTACGTACAGTGATTTTGTTTTCAAAGGTTGGTTTCAAAAGTGCTTACTTTACAGTGAAAAACTCTGTATAAGCACGGAGTTAAGAACAGCCATGATATGGCTTGCAACATCACCATGTTGTGACGCCCAAAACACTGACAACACAGCTGCTGGTTGGTTTACGTATCAAAAGAACGTTAATGGCTATGAGTTGTGAAATGAGTAGGGGCAGCGGTGGCGTAGTGTCCAGGGCGCTCGCCTCCCACCACGGCGATCCGGGTTCGATCCCCGGCGGGTCCACTCCCGGATTCTCGCATGTGGGATACGTGCTGGACGATGCCGCTTGCCGGCGGGCTTTCTCGGGGCACTCCCGCTTCCCCCGCCGCTCCATTCTAGGGCCTCACCTCTGTCATGCTCGGGGATGACGGTCACCTAGGGGTCCCAGCTGGAGCACCCGTCAACCGGAGGGTGTCACCTTGCCCTGGGTGCACTCCTCACAGGCCATTTATTTTGGAAAAAAAAAAGGACACTTGTAAGGCATCTTGATTCTCTAGAGATAATAATTATACCGCAATATCGACAGTAGGATTTTTATTGTCTTGGACGTCACAATACGGCAGTAGACACAGAACAGGCTTTATAATTTATTCGTATATAAAGGTAGGCGAGGCCACCCCTCCGGCATGAGAGTATTGCCGGCGCCGGCAACATCCAGTTCGTGCCGGCACGTGTGCCAGAACCCACCCTGACGCCGACACTTGCCGAAGTGTGTGTGCACGCGGCCTTAGGGATTGCGACTACCGAGACTCGCAGGACTACCCATGTCCTGCGAGTTTTCCGTGCGACCCAGCTGGGCAGCTGTACACGCAATACTGATGTATAGCGAGGACCCTGTCAACTCCTGCCACTGATGTAGTATCAGATCAGAAATTCAAGTCATTTGCAATCTCGCAAAAAAAAAAAAAATTCATTTACCGTCAAATCATACGAATCTGATGGGAAATCTGGATAAGGTGTCCCTGCAAGACGCTGCAACGGCAATGCGTCATTTAGAGGAGGCAACTGTAGTGCAGTGGTCAGACCAGTCGCCTCCCATGACGGCGACCCAGGTTAGATTCTCGGCGGGGTCGCCCTGAGATCGTCACCGATGGCTGATGGGTTTTCTCGAAGTATTCCTGTTTCCCTCGCCATTACATTCCGTCGCTCTTCACTTTTACCGCCACGGACGCTGAAGACCCCAGCTGAGAAGCGCCTCCAAAATTTCTTAATCATACGCACACTTGCGCCATTAAAACTGGAACGCACAATGAGCCTTTTGTTGAGTCTTTTCATGTTAAATGATTCCAAGCGTGTAATTGTATGTAGTTTATTTTTAACAGCCAATTTCGCAGTCCCTGAAAACTCAGAATAAATACATTTTGGGAAATTTTCTTTTTTGCTATCTTCAGTCACTGATATACTCGTTATGAATGTATTAAAGGTTTGCTAGTTGCTACATGGCCCTGGACGGGAATCCTGAAATTTATTTTCAGTTGTCTCATTAGTAGAGACCTGAAAAATTCGCGAGTTCAGTGACCTGCAGGCTAGACTCTACAGTCGTATGTACAAATTTGTCAATATCAACTGCACATTTGGTTGTCTGCTGCCACAGCGGAAGGCTACTATTGGGCCAGCGTTCTCCAGGAGGTGTCAAACACCGTGTGGACCAATGTCTAAAGTTATATAAACACACGTGTTTTGAATTCTACCTTGTCCCAAAATGAATCCGCGAATTCTTCAGGTCTCCCTACTCATTAGTTACGGAATACGTACATTTGCCATGCAAACTGGAACCTTTGGAAAAAGGAACATTCCATTTAAAGTCAATATAAGGCACTGTACAACATCAAAATAAGTCATTTTCTCCTTTCTTACGGTCTAGATAATGATGAGCATTGTTTAAGAAGAGAATCTAAGAACGAGAGAAATGTGACACAATCAAGGAAGAAAACTTTCACTCGGCGTACTATATATTTAAACGGTGACAAGGTCGTGAGGTTGCGGGATCCAATCCTCGACAGGCCTGTCGAACCCGCAAACCAAACGCCGGTCAGCGCAATGGTACAAAATAAACAATCTCTTCTAACATTTGACAAGGAATCAACAAGATGCGTGTGAATTCCTTGGAGAAGTAAATCCTTGCTATGTCTTTAGTAAGGAGTCCTCGCGGCCTTTGATCGTTAAAGCTGGTTCCACATTACAGCGACGCGATGTGGCGCGATACATCCAAAGACCGACAGAAGACGACTAAACTCCAATTACAGTTTCACAATCAAGACAAATTGTCAGCGACGAACGCCATCTTACGCCGTGCTGGCATCACATCGTTAATATGTTACTATCAGGGGTAGGATTTCAAATTCAGACCACAACCACAGAAAAACGGTATTTAAATCCTTACACACGAAAAAAAACTTTACGGATAAATTCTCGATAGCAAACACCTAAACTTTACTTTCCTTGCAGAAGAAAATAATTGCAACAAGTTAGTAGCTTTTTATTCTCGTGTTACAGATTACGTATATAAAAATATCAATGAATTAATTTACGCTAGATCGCTAGGCGAGATAACAAGCCGTTGGTCGGTAACAGCCAACTGCTTTTCTATGATTGGCTGCACCTCATTGTACCGCGTCGCACCCGAACGCCCATGCAAGACATAGCTCCTGACCGTGCAGTCGAAAGTCCAATCACAGAGTAAGTATATTGAATACAGCGGTGAAAGAACCGCTCGTACCTCGAACTCCAGCCGCACACGCCAACAAAATGGAGTTCATCGGCCGGCAAAACGCTGGGACACGCCGTTCGCGAATCAACGCCTGGGTAACTTACTCGCCAGCTGATAGCCCAGCCAACAGAGGGCCTTTCGCTGCACGCAGTGGACAATCAGAGACGATGCCCGTTCCCAGAGTCTCGAGCGGCCAATTAGAGAATGAGTACGTCCACATCAAAGTAACCGCCACGCCATTTCGCCTCTCTGTACACTTGTACTCTGTGATCTCTGATACCACGCAGGCAGATGGTGCAAGAACCAGGATCGCGCCAGCTCCTCAAACCAGGCTTCGAGATGCGCCAACGTAGCGCGATGAGTTGGCAGAGGGGACTCGCCCAGGTCACAGGTGACTGAGACGTCGAGCTGACAACCTGCTTCTCTCAGGTGTTGGCGGTGTGCGAGTGGGTGGCTAGTGTCTGTAGTACACCCCCTCCCTCCCCCTCTCCTATGTGCCTGAGTAACATCATGACCTCTAAACACCGGTACAATTAACCCATACCTTCTTTCACTCCCCACTCACTTAACCTTTTCAACCAGTCTCCTATATCTGGGACGCTGCACAGAAAGTGGATTTTATGATGCACACACAACCGAAAACAGCGTTCAACAAAGATAATCTCCTACGGGGCAGGCGACATCATTCACTGTACAGACTATATGTCGTATTCTCATAAACAGTTGTTTACAGTAACAATGAGTACGAACATATTTTCATTGGCGCCGACGTGTGCCAGGCCGTTATACTGATGGTAGTATAGTTCCCGAATAAAATGTTGTTCGTTGCAACGCCTACGTTGTATATTATTCAGGGACTGAAAGTGTTAACCTGGAGCTATATTCCAGTTCTAAAGGCCGAGAAGCGCGGGAGCGAACATAATGATACTGCCATCGCTGATACGCACGGGGATCTGAACTGAGGTGCAATGCTCTCCTCGTGCTGCGTGTACTACTGTATAGGCTATTCACGGCAAAGTGAGTACTTTTGAGGCCCTAGTTACTTTTTCCTCTCAGCCAAATTTTATCCTTCGAGCAACTTTTTAAATAAATATTGCCAAGTAAGCAATAAACACAGTGTGTATATTCCACCGCACTCGGAAGTTAACGTCTAAGGCTAGAATAAAATATTTTTATTGTCTGTTATTCCAAATGAGAGTGTTTTCAACAGTGCTCACTTTACCATGAATAACCTTTACCTTGTTCACTGGTTTCAAGAGAANCCACCGCACTCGGAAGTTAACGTCTAAGGCTAGAATAAAATATTTTTATTGTCTATTATTCCAAATGAGAGTGTTTGCAACAGTGCTCACTTTACCATGAATAACCTTTACCTTCTTCACTGGTTTCAAGAGCANATATTTTTATTGTCTGTTATTCCAAATGAGAGTGTTTTCAACAGTGCTCACTTTACCATGAATAACCTTTACCTTGTTCACTGGTTTCAAGAGAAGTGCTGAACACAAGTACAGCGCATACCAAAACAATTACGTGACTGCAACACTTTAACTTAATATGTGGCCGCATGGGTTAAGGAGCTTGAATGAATAATATTCTCTTATTATTTACGTACCCGTTTTCTTCGTGGCGTGACTCATGAACTTCGGATCAATGTCTGTTAACTTCTTCTAACAGCCAAGGGATGTCTGATACTAATAATAGTGACTTCCACAGCGTGACAAATGTAAAGAGATGAAAATACATCCACGACTTGACCTTGATATTTTACTGTCAAATGAGTTACCGTTTAAACATTTCTAGTTGATTCCTCGTTTGTTTTTATTTGCAGGATGAGGTGAAATGGAATTAAACCGTTACATATGGCGTATCCCTATTTTTTTATCAACAAAAAAAGGAGTCTAAAATTATTTAACGGATTTGGAGTTCTGTGTGTGTGTGTGTGTGTGTGTTAGGGGGTGGTTAGGGGGGAGGTTATAAAAACAATATCCTAAGTGCTGCTTAGAAAAGTACACCAAGTAATGTAGTTAATTTGGATCGAGCTTGTTTTTTGTTTAATTCATAATCTCCCAGTTGTACTCTCAGCAAAGCATTCACTGTTTTTTTCCGAACACACGGCTAAAATGTTTCACTTGAAGCATAGATACATTCAACACATGTTGGAGGAGTATCTGGTAACGTTGAATGCAGAAAGCATCCTAAACTGGAAGGTATTTACAGAAGCATATGACAATCTGAAAATATTATAAGTAGGATTTCGAAATGAAAAAAACAAAAAAAAAAAAAACAGGAACGAACAAGAAAAAGGGATCAACGTCATTTCCAGAGAAAATCTCCCAACGCTTAGAAACCTGTCTTCAGGCGCTGTGTACGCTAGCCGACATGTCATAATGGAAATAAATTACAGACGTTAAAAAACAATGAGGTTGCCGGGCGACCTGGGAACAATAGAATACCGCGCACAATACAATGAAGACACAAATCAACAGTGCATGTCAATCACCACAGCGGCGAGATTTATGACGGCTAGTGTTCCCTATGTATGTGAACTGTAGGCGGCCTGTGGAGTCGTGAAGGCGAAACAGGAGAACGGAACTGTTGTTCGCTGTGTTTTACGATCGTGGGTGTTTGTATTTTTACAGACGAACTCTTGCCTTTGTCGAGCATGGCTTCATTAATCCACATTTCAAGTAAAGCCGGAAACACACGTGCGACACCACAAAATGAAACCGATGCACCCAACCAAACACGAGTGGGTGGAGTGGTTGGTGGAGAGATTTGGGCCGCTGTTAACATTAAGGGTCTTGAGAGCCGATGGGAGTGAAGCGAGGTGAGTACGGAGCAGCTCCGGAATGCACGGGCAGGGGAAACGGGAGATCGCCGAGAAAACCCGCCGATCAGCGACATCGTCTGGCACGATTCCCTCATGCGAAAATCAGGGAGCGGCCCCACCGGAAATCCAACCCAGTTCGCCTAGGCGGGAGGCGAGTGGTCTGACCGTCCTGCCACCGCGGCCCCACCAATCAAATGCGAGACGCTCCTGACGTCAGCACGAACAAAACTCATCACACGACCAGCAGTTATGGGTTAGAAACCAATCTTATGTTTTTGTTGTGTCGCGCAATTCCACAAACAGGGAGTACACTTCTACTTAGTGGAAAATACTTTCTATCTACCAGATTAAACTCATTTAACTAGCACTCTTACCTTTCCATGCTTAAACGTAATATCTGGCGCTCTTTGTCAGCACCATGAATATTGTACACTTCAAAAACTGTTTCGCGCCACTCGTAATTTTGTTCCTCGTGATGGCTGTTCGCTGGGACAGCACACGCACTACAGGTTACTGCTAAACACGACAGAGTCGAGCTCTTATTTGTTAACGGGGCGCTCTTAGCCGCGAGGCCATACCGCACCCCGGCCTCCCAGTAGGCGGGGAAGAGGGATCACGCCCTCTCATCGCAGACATGACCAGCGCTTTCTGAATTGACCAAACCCGTTTGCCCCGACCTGTACACAGGCCGCACCAGGCATAGCCCCGATCTGATATTGCAGATCGCACAGAGCATGTCCTACCACAAGGCCTGAGATTCTAGCACTCAGATTACCAAGCGTGTGGTATAGCCGGAGCACTACCCACGCCCCTGACGTGATCTCGGGCACGCCCCCGGAACAATCCTGTTCAACGTCCGGCTCTTTTAGCAAGAGGGGGAATCTCTCCGAGCCTTCTCCAGCATGCGGAGTCAACCACTGCCAGCACGAGTCCAACCTCGTCTGATCCAAATTCCAGGGAGTACCCCTGGATGGGCCAAGCGGATCATCCCGTGCTCCCTCTTAATTTCCATGGCACGTATGGGTTTTCCTGTGTCCGACTGCGTCGCCTAACCTCCATGCGGGAGTGTGCGGAGTCCCTCAGAACAGGTGGGTACCGCCATGACCGTCCGGTTTTACTCCCTTTGCTGTCTTCACCAGGAGCCGAGCTCACACGAAGCCGCACACCAGGCCGACTCGCAACATCAGACACGCGTCCTTTACCATCCTAGAATTTCTTCACAGGGAAATTCCTGTTTTGGGCCCCAGTGGCCTGAGTGCCAAGAGGTCCAACACCCCACCAAGTGGTCGGGCCTTGGTACTATCTATCGGCCCAAGCCATCACGGCAGATACCCCTGAACAGCCGCTAGAAAACTGTTTCCCATAGGGCACGGGCGGCAGAGCCCAGTCTGTTTAATCAGGGGTGGCACGAGAAGCCCTGGGTTGCCATGGATGTTGAGAGGCTATAAGAGACGCATCACCCATCCTTTCCGGAAACCGGTAAGTAAGTTCGTCTCGGTTACCATAGCCTAGTACTGCCACGCCACCTCAAATGACCAACCTACACTCCCCCCACCGGGGTGACCGTACGATCCTCCCCCCAGCACACGCACTACAGAGAGATATCGGGGGCCGCAGTGGTGCAGTGGTTAGACTACTCACCTCCCACCAAGGCAAACCGGGCTCGATTCCCTGCGGGGTCGCCCCCGGATTTTCGCATGTCGGAATTGTGCCGGATGGTGCCGCTGTTCGGAAGGTTTTCTCAAGGGGAGGGGGATCTCCCGTTTCCCCCGCTCTTGCATTCCTGTGCTGCACCATGCTCACCTCGGTTTACCCTCACCGTCTCTCAAGACCTCGATGATAAGAGACGCCGAAATCGCTCTACTCTTCACCCACTTACAAAAATACATCGGAATGATGCGTGGTATTCTGTGCAAACAGTGCGTATTTACGTTTCATGCATTTTCCAACGACGTGAGGAACCGAGTAACACAGAACTCCCGGCGGTACGAAACTTTTCGTTCTGAACTCTGAGGGAAACGCTGTTATTTATGAAGGTGAGCGTCCGTGAGAATCGCGATTTTCATTCGATTTCATATTAAAATACGAGAAACATCTTGAGATGAGACAACAAATTCCTCAACAGCGTTTTCTTGGAGATCTGTAATTTGTGAAAGTGGGGTAATGTCAGTCCGCTTCATTATCAAATTAAGGAGTATCATGTTACTATGGAACATAACTTTGAAACTTCAATCTGAGATAAATAATTTTATGATGGGTATTAATTATGACGTTTAAATTGGCTAACATGGTTGCATCGGTGTAACAGTTTAAGACAAAGGGTTCTCCAAGAAACATAAAACAAAGTCTGAATTAGCGCCACTGTTTGTCTGCCAGTTATGCAACGTGTACCTAGAGATTTTAGTATCTTAAGGAGTTCAAAAAGCTAAATTTATTTTATACATGTTTAGCATATTACATTGTCAATGTGATATAAAATAACGGTCTGGAAAAAGAATGAAAATTGATAACAATAACTTAAAACGAGTTACAGAGATTTTAAATGTATATATATTTTCGTACGAATCTCAAAATGGAGCAAAATTAGCCCGATACTTTAGTATATATGTTAAAACAATTACTCTTATGTAAATTTCATGAAGAATGATCCAAAATGGTTTAAGTTAAAATTCACATATCTGCACAAAAAAAAACACGAACGTTATTATTAAAATGATTTGGTATTTTTAAGTCATTATCAATATCATGTCACGAAATCGTAAAATATCCACAAAAAAAGGTTTGACTCTTGGGCAGCTTTATAGGCGTTCAAGGGCCGAAAAATGTATTTATTTATTTAAAGGTTTTCCGGAAATAAAACAGTAATTTTATTATAAATACCAAAACAATTGAAATTTTTTGGACACAATTAGATATAAGTATTAAATCTTACACTAATCAAATTCTACAAAAAAAGTTGTGATAAAAACAATTGTATAACTTAACTGAAATATTGGTTGGAATCATAAAAATGACATCGTTGAAGTGCGACATTTGATTCACCTATGATTATAACTTAACGTCTAGTTTTTTTAATCAAATTTAATCATGAAAATTAAAATTAATTTATAAACGAATCTCATACTGAATGAATTTTCTAGAACTTCATTTCTGTCATTTTAGTAATATTAAAAGTAATGTTGACTTGTAATCAAATATTTTAATTCCGTACAATTTTGAGATTTGTTTGATAAAGATACATAATTATAATTATCTTAATTCCATTATTTTTTAGAATTAAAAATGAATTTTTTACTTCCTTTTCATTATCAGTGGAAAGATATTTTATATATCAAAAATATATAAAATATGCACAGTAAATATACAGAGAATCACTCTGGATTCTTGAAGAGCACAAACGAAAATGAATGTTATATGTATATTACTCGCTAAATTATCACAGATTTAATTACTTCAGTTACAGAGAAAAGACAATGTTATTAAGAAAATTGTTGTTGCAGTTCACGACGTTTCGAACTATTTTTAAATAACGTAATTTTAAAATGGCTATTACTAAATATATTTCTACTTCACAATAATTTTAGGACATGTCAATATACGTTTGTTTTCTCATTCAGCAGAAGGAATTATTTCAGAGTGTATTGACCTGTAGCTCAGAGTAACTCTGCGTAATTCACAAATAATGTGTACTGCACTTGTTGGTTTAACCGCTTGTTGGCACGTCGCACTTCAATTATTTTCAAAGACAGCGATCAGCTAAAACTGTGAGCGTTAATGCGTTTTTATTTTTATTTTAGCGAAGTAAGATAAATTGCAGTACAGTATTCGTAAAAGCTATGCAGTCAATGTATTTTTTTTGTGCAAGGACTTCTCTATCCATTGTGCATGATTAAAGTAATTATTTTAAAGAAGAAAATTTTCCACCTTAAATAAAATTAAATAAAGAATCGTGCAATTAATACCTTTTACTATTCATCGGACACACTGGTTTCAAGTAAACTACCACCTCAACAAAAGCCAGCTCCACAATGGTTGGGCCTACCGCTGTTGACATCCACCCATGCTGGCGAGGTGAGCCAGCTGCCTTGTTACGGAAGGTAACGGGTTTGAGTCCCACTTCGGGAGTAAATGCGTAGCAGTGTAGACGTAGGAGTGTCAGCTGAGAGAACTTCTTCGAATAAAAATGAATGCAACTGCATCCACAGTTTTCCGAATCTCGCGATCGGTTTAAAGCTAACGACCTGTTCTCAAATCTTTCAGACGCTCTTTAATTTACGGTTTCGGGTGTTGCAAATAAAAAAAAATTATGATGCGTGCTGTACTTAAGTCAACACAGCACTTGTCTCATTGTCACAGATAATCAGCTCACAGTAATATGAATCAATTATGACCTAGACCAAGAAGACGGTTTACGAATCGTTTACCCACAGGTAAAATCATTGGTCATTTAATTTCGTAGTGTGTAGTACAAACCAAAAATCACCTACACGTGCGTAATGTACACATATGTGTACACTGAGTCTGAATGGGTTAACCCGTTCGGTCCCCGAGTCCTCAATCGAGTGCTTGTTGCACATGAAGACTATTTATGGTCAGTATTGTACACAACAAGAAATCAGTGACCGGCGTTTTTATTGTCTTCCTAGCGAGAAATTTTATTAGTCGAAATTCATGCAGCTCTCACTTGCGAATGGTCACGGCTAGCATCGACGAACACGCAGTAAGTTGCTCATTGGCTGCGAAGAAGCATGCTCGACACAAGTACAGCACCCGTCAAAAATAAAACGATTGCAACACTTGTGCTGGTAAATTAATTTGGCACTGAACGGGTTAATTTCAAGTTTGGGCTACACCAACGCGTTGTCGGCAGGATGCAAAGCAACAAACGTCATGATTTTGTCATGCATGGCCTCTAATTAAATTCCTGACTTCTCGAGGGCAGAGATGGCACGATGTTATCACTGTTTCTACACCTACAGTACGGAGCTCTAACGATGTATATGCGACCCACATTGAAGACAGTCTTCATGCATATCACCATGCAGGCTCGCAATGCGGAGCTATGGTTTTGAAACACAGAGCATACAAATACACAGAGGCGAAATTGCGTCAGGATACCTTTGATGTGGGCGTACCCACTCTCTGATTGGCTGCGCAAGGACTTGTGTCTGATTGGCTACTGCATGCTGCGAAATGGTCCCTATTGGCTGGGCTGCCGCCTGGCGAGTAGGTTACCAGGCACTGATTGGCGAACGACGTCCCAACATGTTGCTGACCAGTGACGTAATTTTGCTGGCGTGCGCTACTTGAGTTCACGGGTAGAAACCCGGAGATTTCGCGAATTCATTTGACGACAAGCTTGACTTCGAACGCGCATGCATTTGATCACTTTCTCAATTGGACCGGATTTCGTTAGCCACGCCCTGGACGTGTTTGAACCAATAACTAACCAGCAAGAAAAATAAGACCGAATCCTGTGCTACCGGGCCCGGTATGAACTTCTAGGATCAGGCAACGAACAGCTGTGTGCAGTCGGGTACGCGAAGGATTGTGGAGTCTACCTTGTTGCCAAATTAATCTGCGAAATTTCCGGGTCTCTATTCATGGGATAAGCGGCTGTTTCATCTCTGTATTCGCAAGCACTCTGTGCTTGAGACAAACCAGTTATTTCTGTCTGTGTTAAACGATCGAATTAATTGCATTTCATCTCCCCCATTCCCCTCTTACAAGGTATTTATGTCTTTCTACAAACTCAGAGACGGCGACTGGCGCACTCTGGCTAAATATTAACACAAAGGAAGACATAAGGAGAGACGTTAATGAGCAAAAATCCACTACACGAGGGCACGGTAACACAAAATGAGTTATTAAGTAAAATGAGATCAAGGTTAACCGCGGCGTACGTAGGGACCTTCAAAGCACGCTCGCGCCTTTGAATCCAAGTTCAGCGCTCACGTATAAAGCACGTGTGAACAAGCTAGGAGGAGAAAACATGGTTTCTTTCTTCTTCTTTTTCACGAGAGAAAATAAAGTAAAATAAGTCGACAATCAAATGTGTGTTCTCGGAAAGAGCCAACTCGTGGCACGCTCGTTCGTTCGTTCCCCTCCCGAACCATAATCCTCTTCGCCTCGTGTTTTTTTACGACCAGCCATTTGTCAGTGCTCGTAAAACTGACTTCCTGCCCGCTGCGCCGCGCTGGCGCAGTCGTCGACAGAACCTCCGCCCAGCGAGTCACAGGAACTCCAGACACGCCACACTGCGAGCGCTGTGCGTTAAGTACCCCCGAGTTTCTCTACAGCCGGTCCGTCGTTAATTAATAGCTTTTGAAGGCCCTGCTTGGTACATATATACGTTCTGCCCGCTGTTAATTCTCCCGCCGCATTTAAAAATACTTCTGCTGACTTGATAGATTAGTACCCATACGTCGATGGAATGAGATATAGAGAGATGTGATTTAAAAAAAGTTAATACTTTCGCGGATCTCATAACCTAGTACCCATACGTTGATAGAGCCAAACAGAGTGAGATAGCATGTAAAAATGAATACTTCCACAGACCCAATGATCTAGTACCTATACTCAGGGGCACCTGTTTTTCGCGAAAATATTTCAGGACAAGTTGTGCTCCAAAACACTTTAGTTCAGAACCACTTTCGTGATTGGATTATTTGAATTGCTAAGCATCTTGTGTATCTGCCCGCAAATCACGGACGGTCGGTATCCGAGAAATTTCATTCCGATTGGCTCATTCATGTAACAGACTTTGTTCGTACAAAGACAAGCGGCCAATAGCCGAAGGAAGTCTGCAAGTGTGCACATAGGACATTGAAGTCTAGTCTCCGCGTAAATCTTTTCGCGAAAAACAGATGGCCCTAGCTGCACGTCAATTAGAGTGAGATAGCATACAAAAAAGTATATTTCCGCGGACCTAATAACTTAGTACCCATACATCGATAGTGAGATAGTGTAAGATAGCATCTAAAAATTAATACTTCCGCAGATGTAAGGCAGTAGTACCCATACCTCGACAGAGTTAAACTGTGACATTTGAAGAAACAAAATAAATAACTGATTCGTTAAATAAATAAATGTGTGGGGTGCGCATTTGGGAAAGGTAACGCCCACCCGCTGACTCTGAGTGTGTAGGGTGACACTGAGGGGCGGCCTGAGTTGGACAAACAGTGTAATGCAAGGGAGAGGGAAACTGAGGAACCCCCTAGAAAGCCCGCAGACAACGTCCGCCATGTTTCCTACACGCGAAAATTTGGGCCAACCAGCCGGGGATCGAACCGGATCGCCACTGGAGGGCGACAATATAGAAGTTGGGCCACGGGAACCCCTTATTACGTTAATATGACCTTAACGTGTCTAAATAGGAATCGTTTTCCCACAGCAAAAAAAAATGTTTGTACGTTTTACAAAAACATTCTTTGGAAACTAGTTGTCAACGATTTCCTAGTATCGCTACGAGTATTGACTGCAAATTTACAACACATTGCTCGTGAAACATACAAAATCATTTATGTATATCCATGTTTATAATAAATTCGAAGTTGACAGTACTTGCTTCTTAAAATTCAACGTCAAAATTTTATATTTATTTAAAGTAACGTGTTAAATGTACTTCAATTTACTTGTAAAGTTACAGAAATAATATTAGAAACAAGTTTACAAAAAACTATTTGTAAAAATTATGAGTTAATCGAGTATTAAAACCCCTGGTTTGCCGCATGATCGCAAAACTGCTCAATACCCACAGCCGAAACGTGGATAACTAAGAAACATAATCCTTAAGTAGTAAATTAAAGAGTACACAAAGAACCACCACAATGCTCCCTTCTTTATACAAGAATTACACAGATATGCAAGGGGGCAAATAAATTATAATCGAAATAGTTTCCAACATAGAGACAGTTTTCTGTCTGAATACCCTTGCTGGTCTACGGCATTACGCCGAGAAGTAATTCATGTTTACGACTTCAAAATGTGCGGACATGTCAACTGGCGCTAATGCTGATTCTAGAGACCTGCTTGGCGGAGTTGAGTGGAGTGGAGAGATTTGGGCGGCTCTTAAGAGTGTCAGACCCCAAAAATTAATTATTTTTATAATTGTGCCAAACATATTTCAACTCGTACGCATTGTGTGTAATGAAATTTTCCACGAATAAATAAAATTGTACAATCATATTTTTTGAATAGTTTGATGTCAAATACAAAATTCTTATGTTGTGTTGCAGCCTTAATAACACGTTGTACATATGAAAAAATTTCCAACGTAAACTAACACTGTGGGCTACTGCTTGAAGTATATGAAATCATCGAATAACAGTCCATGCATAAAAAAAATTGTTAAAAATATGCAAACATTTATGTATATTTAACTTTTTACACTATAGATATATGACTTGTTATTCGGTGATAACATATGTGCCACGCAGTAACCCATGGGATTAGTTTACTTTGTAAATTTTTTTATCTGTACAATGTGGTTAATTATTTGTTATTGTAATTTTTTTCCTCGAGGGAATTACCATGGCAAACAATGCTTACGAGTTAAACAACGTTTGGTACACATATAGAATTATTAATTTTTTCGGGTCCAACACCCTTAAGATCGAGGTCTTGTTGAGTGCCGATGAGGGTGAAGTGAGGTGAATATGGAGCAACCACCGAAATGAAGGGGTGGAAGAATGGGAGAAAACCCGCCGACCAGCGGCATCGTCCGGCACGATTCCCACGTGCGAAAATCCGGGAGCGACCCCGCCGGGAANAACCCGCCGACCAGCGGCATCGTCCGGCACGATTCCCACGTGCGAAAATCCGGGAGCGACCCCGCCGGGAATCGAGCACGGTTCGTATTGGTGGGGGGCGAGCAGTCTAACCACTACACCACCGCGCAACCCCCTACCCCCGGGCTGCTAGGTATTTTCTGCCGGTTTACTGGGTATCCTTTTACCTATTACAAATATTTAACATTGTACGGAGCAAATGGCGTCTGTAAAAGGATCCAGAAACATAAATATGTTACCATTAAACCAGTTCATAACTTCAGTGTTTATTAAACACAAATATTAGGTTTTAGATGCTACGAACTTACGCTTTGCAATCTTAATAATACGCTAAAGCATAGGAACAATTATCACATTTCGCTGCCTACATTACTGTACGCAGGCTAGTTAGTTATATTTTAT
This sequence comes from Clitarchus hookeri, assembly GCA_002778355.1. Taxonomy (NCBI): domain Eukaryota; kingdom Metazoa; phylum Arthropoda; class Insecta; order Phasmatodea; family Phasmatidae; genus Clitarchus; species Clitarchus hookeri. The sequence goes on from NQII01000593.1 coordinate 614,363, forward strand.
GTTAAAATGTCTGCAGAAACCAGCAGGTGTATGTTAGAAAGTTTTATTTCAAATTGTGTTCAATTAAAAGTGCAGGGTTCGGAACTTCATGAAGAAGTAAGAGACACTCTTATATTTTATATGTTACAAAAAAAGAATCTTCTAGACTAAGCATCTTTCAAGCACGGTACAGCAGCAAATTTTGTTGGTGGTAGACTAGTATTTGCAGTAAAGCATAATTTTACATTTCAATATGCGTGAGCACAATTACGATTCGATCTGCGAAATTAATTCACAACAACAAAACTGACTCCTCGCGAGAATATATCGGTCTCTAAGGGTGATGCGACGAAACGCTGTTTTGGTAACATTAAGTTAGGTTAGGTTTAACTGTCAACAGAATGGAAATGGGGCGGTTTCATTTCGAGTTTTCGCAGGAAAAAATATAAAGAACTAACAATAAGATAGCGAATCGAAATGGGTTCTGTGTCCACCATAGGCGGGTAATACGTTAAGTCCGCCTACCTGGAGCTGTTTTCCGAGATGCGCGCGAGCGATAAGGGTCACACTACCACGCAGAGCAAGTGCGCCATCGCCTCTACGCTCAGGGTTCTGAACTGGCGCGCAGTGTTCTCGTCTGCGCTGCGTGTACACATGGGACTTCAAGAGCGACAATCCCATTATTTCATTAGTGGAAAGACTGTCGCAGGTTCACTGCAGGCCCCTCGGGTACTTTTTGTGTTAATCTGACCGGAATATTTTGAGAAACAGAGATTTGAAAAAGCCGCTTAGTTATGCTGAAGTTTACCGAAATGGTGTTTGAGAGTAATCGACAGGCATAGTTTGAAGTGTGTTCTTTTCACATATCAGCACATCGAGCGCATGTTCAATACTTTAATAAAACAAACCGGATTTCAAAGCCGCTGCAAGCAGTTCAAGCGCCAGGTGGGCGGACGCTTCCCATTCTGATCCAGTGTACACAGTTGTGTAAATTACGCACTTGTAGGTAGTTTCAGGTCTGTACCGCACACTGTGAAGATCAATGACCAAATTATTTTACCTGTGGGTAAATGATTCGCAAACCNAGTTTCAGGTCTGTACCGCACACTGTGAAGATCAATGACCAAATTATTTTACCTGTGGGTAAATGATTCGCAAACCTTCCTACTGGTGTACGTCATGATTGGTTAATATAACTGTAGCCGAACATATAGCCTACAGCTTATTGGCTGTGGCAACGAAGTAAGTGTTGTGTCGACTTAAGTACAGCACGCATAATATTTTTTTTTCTTTGCAACACATGAAATTATAAATTAAAGTAGGGTCTGAAAGAGTTAATATGTAATTTCATACGGAGTGCAAACCTACCCTTACACGCCAATGATTTGCTGCCCTCCGGTGGGATTACCCGATGTGGGTAAATGTACAAATTAGCAGTGGTTGATGAGAAGGAAAAAAANAAAAAGGGGGGGATTACATCACTCAGCGCTTGCTCTCGTGTTGCGGAGGCGGGCGACCAGGATCGATTGCTGTTGATTGCGCCGGATTAATTTCAGCAGATTCATCACATGACAGAAAATTTCCACTCTCAGGCTCGGCGGAGGACTACGAAGAGTTTGGCTCGCTCCCGCCGATGTCAAGGTCAAACTCAAGGACACATAACAAAAATACAATTATTGTATATTTGCACCAAGCACTGTTCAACTTATACGCATTCTGTGTAATGCCTTTTCCAATCAATACATTTTTTTTCACTATATATTTTTTAAATAATTTGATACCAAATCGAATTTTTTTTCTGTTTTGCTGCAGCCATAATAACTAATTACTAAGTTGTAAAAATGAAAAAATGCAATGTAAATTAATGCCATAAGCTACCACGTGACATATGTAATCACAAAATAACACGCCGTATATAAAATAAAGCTAAATGTAATTTTTTTGTGTATTTTAAACATTAAAAAAATGCATTAACCGTTATTTGGTGACTAAATGTGTGGCACGAGGTAGTCTACGGCGTTAGTTTCCGTTGTAAATTTTGTCTTTTGTACAACTTAGTATTTGTTAATATGGCTGCAGCAAAAAAAATATATATATATATCTAGATTTCACATTAAATTATTTAAAATATGTAAGTATAAAATTTTTTTATTCGAAGAAAATGGCATTACACACAATGCGTACAAGTTGAACAATGTTTGGTGCGATTATAAAATAAAAAATTTTTTTCGTTATCCAACATCCTTCAGAGAACTATACCTGGAGTTTGAATTGCGTTGCCGAGTATGTGAAGTAAAGTCTTAAAGTTTTATTTTACGAAGCTACTTTATGCGCGTCATGTGCACTGATCTACTAACACACTTGAGACGAGGTACGAAGACTACTTTCAAGACACTACACACATCACAAACACTAGTTACGAACTCTTCAACATAGCTAAAAACTTCTTTTTCGCACTACCTCATCGCAAAACGCACTACCGGAAACACTCGAAACTATTATTAATAACACGCACTGAACCTTGCTACACCTTTAGCACTAATCAAATTATATGTGCGCAGCTTAAAGTGCCGCAGTTCCAGCAGTACAACGGCGACACTGCACTAACTTCAGAACCTTGCGCGTAGATGCGCCGAGGCGATAGGTTAAGGATGTTGGTGTCGCCCTTATCGCTCCCTCGCTTCAAAGTATGTACATACTTGATTGACCGAAACACCTCCAGGTACATAGGGTCCGCCAGACAGGTTCATTAAGTGCGTCGCAGATGTTCGGCTGAAAACACGTGATTCGAATACGGTCCGGTATTTCGAAGTGGTGTCTCAACACGGAAGGCATTTAAGGCGCCCGTCTACCTGGAACTTTTTCCCACGTTTAGGCTGAGAAGCGCGGGAGCGATAAGGGCGACACNGTCTACGGCGTTAGTTTCCGTTGTAAATTTTGTCTTTTGTACAACTTAGTATTTGTTAATATGGCTGCAGCAAAACAAAAAAAATATATAGATTTCACATTAAATTAAAAAAATATATATAAATATAAAATTGATTGTTTTATTCGAAGAAAGTGGCATTACACACTATGCGTACAAGTTGAACAATGTTTGGTGCGAATATAAAATAATACATTTTTTGTTATCCAACACCCTTCAGAGAACTATCTATACCTGGAGCTTGAACTGCGTTGCCGAGTGTGTGAAGTAAGGTTTTAAAGTTTTATTTCACGAAACTACTTTATGCGCGTCATGTGCAATGATTTACTAATACACTTGAGACGAGGTAGGAAGACTACTTTCAAGACACCGCACACATCACAAACACTATTTCCGAACTCTTCAACATAGCTAAAAACTTCCATTTTCGCACTACCTCATCGCAAAATGCACTACCGGAAACACTCGAAACCATTATTAACGACACGCACTGAACCTTGCTACACCTATAGCACTAATCAAATGATATGTGCGCCGCTTAAAGTATCGCAGTTCCAGCAGTACAACGATCACACTCCACTAACTTCAGAACCTTGCGCGTAGATGCGCCGGGGCGATAGGTTAAGGATGTTGGTGTCGCCCTTATCGCTCCCTTGCTTCGAAGTATGTACTTGGATGACCAAAACACCTCCAGGTGCAAATGGGTCCGCCAGACAGGTTCATTAAGTGCGTTGCAGATGTTTGGCTGAAAACACCTGATTCAAATACGGTCCGGTATTTTGAAGTGGTGTCTCAACACGGAAGGCATTTAAGGCGCCCGTCTACCTGGAACTTTTTCCTACGTCTAGGCCGAGAAGCGCGGGAGCGATAAGGGCGACACTGCAACGCGCATCAAGTACGCCATCGCCGCTAAGCGCAAGGCTCTGAACTGGCGTGCAGTGTTCTCGTCGTGCTGCGTGTACCTATGGGACTTTCAGCGGTGACCATATTATTTTATTAGTGGGAAGTCTTTAGGAAGGTTCAGTGCAGGCCCCTATAGTAGTTTTGTATGTATCTGATGCGTGCATTTTGAGCTACAGCGCCTTGGAAAGGCCGTTTTTAGCGGTTTTGGAGTACTCTGAATTGATGTTTCTAACGTACGTAATATTTTGAAAGTACTATACAGCTCTAGTCTGAAGTGTGTGTTCTTTTCATAGATCAGCACGTTGGACGCACGCTTAAAAGTTTCGTTGAAAAACGTGTATTTCGAACACTCTGCAACGTAGTTCAAGCGCCAGGTAGACTGGCGCCTTAAGAAATGTTTCGTGCCCATAGACAAATTTCAAGATCTCATTTCAACTCCAAATATTTTTTTTTGCGAGAAAATGACTAAAAAAAACGGGTGTTTCAGAATAAGTTTTAACTGCAAAATATACAGATTCTTTAAAGTTGTCGCTGGACCCGAATCATTAGCGTCGCTTACAGTCACGTTGACGCGAGTCGCTGAGACGGAAAGATTGAACGGCAGTTGGGCGCCACGCACGTAGAGACGATAAGGTATAGGCTACTCACGGTAAAGTCAGCACCATTTAAAGCCCTGCTAAATTATTCCTTTCGGCCAATTTCTCACTTTTTAATGTAAACATTGCCGTGTGACTAGTAAACACAGTGCATACATTTCACCGCACTCAAAAGTTAACGCCTAAGGCTGCAATAAAATATATCTATTTGTGGTCAACGCCAGATGGGAAGGCCTTAAAAAAAGTGCATATAATTGAGCGAGAGTCGACCTTACACATCACGCGTTTCGAGGCCTCGGAGGTGCAAAATAACTGCAGGCAGGCGGAGCGCTTTAATGTTTCTCCCGCATCGGTGACGTACACCATCCGTTAAGCATCTTCGTGAATATTTTTCTCGAAAACGTTAGTGACTACAGCGGAGAGTAAATGGAGAAAGACCTATTTCTGCTGAAACAACGCTTCTAAAGAAGACGATAAAAAAAAAGTTGATCAGGAAATCGTAAAATAATATATGTCGAATATACAAGAAAAACACTTTATTTCAGTTTTATAAATAAAAGTAATTTACAAATAAAAATTACAATATATCCTACACAATCGTTTATTGCATATTTCCTATTTAATTTTCCTAGCATCCATACGAGCTAGGTGGCACAGCGGTAACACACTGGACTCGCATTCGGGAGGTCCCGGGTTAGATACCCGACCCAGCCATCCTTATTGCGGTTTTCCAGGGTTTTTTTCAAATCACTCCAGGCAAGTGCATGAGACGGTTCCTTGCTACAGGCCTTCGCCGATTTCTGCCCCGTTCCTGTTTCTCTGAGCAGCTTACTGCGTCTCTAATGACCTCGCTGTCGACGCGACTTTAAGGCGTGTACTTACCATCCCAAAATGTGCGTGAGCCCACAGGGCACAGCTGTGGCAGAAGTAAAAGCTTTCTCTCAACCGGATAGTAAAGACAATGTAAATGTGATGATGTCAAACAGATCTGCTATAGGCTGCTGTTCACGTTAAAAATGAGCACTTTTCAGAGCTCTGCTAAAGATCTGCTTGTAGGCACAGTGCTACGGATTCAACTCCGTACTCTGCTGTTGACAGGTGAGGTGGAACCACCCTCGGGTGGAGAACATCCATCCACTGCGATTGGAAAGGGCGTGATCTCTTTCTATTGGGAGCATTCAACTGCTTCCAATTATGAGCTCAGTACAAGCTCACAAATGACATGTTCTGGAACTTAGGCCTGGCAAGAGTGCACCCGCATCGATGTCTGGTGTCAATAAGTACAGCCTGAAGTGACGAAGTAATGGTCTGAAGTCCCACCCGGGGGTGCACTCTTATTGAGCTCGGAATGATCTCTCCTGTAATACCATTGAGGTAGGCACAGGAGGAGCTCTGGCGAACAACTCGCTGCACGAGATTGCAGATAACATGTAGGCACAGTGTGTATCTTCCACGTGTGAAGTTAACCTTGCCATGGGCCTCGTCACTTAATTCAAGCGTCGGTCAAGCGAAGCTGTGAAATTACTAGAAACATGAATATCTTACCAAATTTGCTGATTATTACACTTATATGCAGTAAAAACATAAAAAGAAATATTATCTGTATTCACAAANATAGTTTCGTTGAAAAACGTGTATTTCGAACACTCTGCAACGCAGTTCAAGCGCCAGGTAGACGAGCGCCTTAAGAAATGTTTCGTGCCCATAGACAAATTTCAAGATCTCATTTCAACTCCAAAAATTTTTTTTTAGGCGTGGTACGGGTGTTTTCAGAATCAGTTTTAACTACAAAATATGCAGATACTTTAAAGTTGTCGCTGGACACGAATCATTAGCGTCGCTTATAGTCACGTTGATGCGAGTCGCTGAGACGGAAAGATTGAACGGCAGTTGGGCGCCATGCACGTAGAGACGATAAGGTATAGGTTACTTACGGCAAAGTGAGCATCATTTAATGCCTTGCTAAATTATTCCTTTCGACCAATTTCTCACTTTTTAATGTAAATTGCCATGTGACTAGTAAACGCAGTGTATACATTTCACCACACTCAAAAGTTAACGCCTAAGGCTGCAATAAAATACATCTATTAGTAGTTAACGCCAGATGGGAAGGTCTTAAAAAAAAGTGCCTATAATTGAGCAAAAATCGGCCTTACAGACCACGCGTTTCGAGGCCTCGGAGGCGCAAAATAACTGCAGGCAGGCGGAGCGCTTTAATGTTTCTCCCGCATCGGTGACGTACACCATCCATTAAGCATCTTCGTGATTATTTTTCTCGGAAACATTAGTGACAACAGCGGAGAGTAAATGGAGAAAGACCTCTTTATGCTAAAACAACGCTTCTAAAGAAGACAATAAAAAAAAAGTTGATCAGGAAATCGTAAAAAATGAACGTCGAATATACAATAAAAACACGTTATTTCAGTTTTATAAATAAAAGTTATTTGCAAATAAAAATTACAAGATATCCTACATAATCGTTTATTGCATATTTCCTATTTATTGCTTTAATTAATTTCCTGGTACAGTGGTAATAAACTGGGCTCGCATTCGGGAGGTACCGGGTTCGATACCCGATCCAGCCATCCTTATTGCGGTTTTCCAGGGTTTTTTTTCAAATCGCTCCACGCACGTGCATGAGATAGTTCCTTACTACAGGCCATTGCAGATTTCTGCCGCGTTCCTGTTTCTCTGAGCAGCTTACTGCGTCTCTAATGACCTCGCTGTCGACGCGACTTTAAGGCGTACTTACCATCCCAAAATGTGCGTGAGCCCACAGGGCACAGCTGTGGCAGAAGTAAAAGCTTTCTCTCAACCGGATAGTAAAGACAATGTAAATGTGATGATGTCAAACAGATCTGCTATAGGCTGCGGTTCACGTTAAAAATGAGCACTTTTCAGAGCTCTGCTAAAGATCTGCTTGTAGGCACAGTGCTACGGATTCAATTCCGTACTCTGCTGTTGACAGGCGAGGTGGAACCACCCTCGGGCGGAGAACATCCATCCACTGCGATTGGAAAGGACGTGATCTCTTTCTATTGGGAGCATTCAACTGCTTCCAATTATGAGCTCAGTTCAAGCTCACAAATGACATGTTCTAAAACTTAGGCCTGGCAAGAGTGCACTCGCATCGATGTCTGGTGTGAATAAGTACAGCCTGAAGTGACAACAAAGTAATAGTTTGAAGTCCCACCTGGGGGTGCACTCTTATTGAGCTCGGAATGATCTCTCCTGTAATGCCATTCTGGTGGGCACAGGAGGAGCTCCGGCGGACAACTCGCTGCACGAGATTGCAGATAACATGTAGGCACAATGTGCATCCTTCCACATGTAAAGTTAACATTGCCATGGGCCTCGTCACTTAATTCAAGCGTCGGTCAAGCGAAGCTGTGAAATTACTAGAAACACGAAATTTTACCAAATTTGCTGATTATTACACTTATATGCAGTAAAAACATAAAAAGAAATATTATCTGTATTCACAAACGTTTACCTACTTTCCCTCCGTCGTTACCATCTTATACTTGGCCCNGGTGTAGTGACATTTTTCAAAGGTTTGATTTCAAAATGGCTCAGTTAATGGTGAACAGGGTTAGATTGCACTTGTGGAAAGAAAGGCTCCCGTGGGAGTTTACAGAGGCCAGCGGTGACCACCCGGCGATCTACGGGCCATCGCCTGGTCGCACGCTCGTCACACAAGGTCAGGGGGATGATCTCGCAGAAACAAGAGCCGCACCAGCTGCAGACGTCACAGTGCCATCGATCTCCTCGGGAGTTCGGCAGGACGTCACCAGGAGGCGCATGCTATGCAACGTAGGCGCCTGCGCCTCCTGTGGTAATGCTCACGTCATCACAGCGGCAACACGCAATCGACAAGTACTCAGCGCTGAAGAAACACATCCTCGTTTTCTTTCAATGTAAATTGCAATAGTGTGAATAAATTGTATGTAGAATGTGAGGGTGGTGGTTTTGTCCATTTCCGATAATGACTAAAAGACATATGACCGAGTGAAAATAATTTTAAAAAAACATTACAATCCAATATACCTTTGCAAAAAAAAAAAGAAGACTGAAAAAACCCATTTAATTACCAACCTATATTAGAAAAAAAATCAGTATAACTAATCCAGTTGTCGAACAATCAACCAAAATATGCGAAAAAATAGAAAAAAATTAAGACAACGCCATCATCCCCCCAATCCCCTCATCCTGACCAATTTATACTATCACCTGAGGATGGGAACATATCTCGGTCCCTGAAACGTCACGAATTATTTATTTATATGGTCTGCTCCAAACTCGTTTGTGTTTCTTGTCTCGTTTTTAATTGTGCTATTTTCTTTGTTTAGCGTATTTTTGTCCGACTGGCAATTTATATATATACATATATTATACCAACACATACGTACACACACACACGTATAGTAAATAAATATAAATGTGTACACATGTGTGTTTATTCTTGTAGTTTAGTAGAGAGATTCGGGCGGCTCTTAACATCGAGATCTTAAGAGCCGATGGATGAGGGTGAAATGAGGTGGGTATGGAACAGTGCCGGAGCGTAAGGGCGGGGGAAACGGGAGAACCCCGAGAAAACCCGCTGACCAGTGGCATCGTCCGGCACAATTCCCACATGCGAAAATTCGGGAGCGACCCCGTCGGGAATCGGACCCGGTTAGCCTCGGTGGGAGGCGAATAGTTTATTGTTATATTTTTTTATTATCGTGGAGGGTTTTTTTTTCGTTTATATTTGTGTAGTATATGTGTAACACCACCATAGTTCTAAATTATTATCCCCCCCCCCTCAATTTCATTCCTTTATTTATTTTTTACTGATACTTTTAGTTTGTAGACTAAATACGACCGCGTTACTCGTATCCAGATTTTTTCTCTCACGTGTTCGTAATTCGAGGATTTCGACACGTAACTTTTTGTTTGTTTTGCGTGGTTAGTAGACGTAAATAGTTCTTCCGAGCACAACGGCTGCTGCTGCAGGTGTGGGGAACAGAGAGCAGCAGGAAGAAATGTCAGAGCGTGAGAAAAGGAGCATGAAGAGATTGGGAGGATGATAGATAAGGAGGGAAAAAAGGGAAATTCCGAGGGGATAAGTGAAATACAGGATGGTCACCATTGGCGAGGAATAACAGAGCAGGAGGTTTCGACTTGACATCAACCAAAATGGCCGCCAGCTCGTCCCTAGCCCCCAGTCCACGCACCAGACCACTCCATTTCATTCTACTCTCGCTATACCGTAAATAGCCTACATTTTTCAGAATCTCCAAACTTCCGTCGACTTTTCTGATTGGTTAATAAAGTTTCGGAATGGCTCAACTGTTTGCCAGGAGAATGTGGGTCGTCCACCATCAGAGCATCCTTATTTCCACCGGCCAAATCACATTTAGAAGTAACTCCTACACACAAAAGACAACCACCTAAAAGAAAAGCTACAGATACGATTGGAACTTAACCTAACAAAAATCAGGACTTTCCAAGGAAAATTGCCACCTTGATTGACGATGTATAGGGCCAGTGACTTTTCGCGTAAAAATCGGAGCACACAGTAGACTTCAATACCATAAACACACCTCAGCTGTTGTTATACCTCCATTGGCTGCTGGTGCCGTGTCCGTCTTTGACCAAGCCACTCAGGACTAAGTAACTCCGACACTGAATCTTCGTGATTCGTGCGCAAACGGTTAACACGGACCAGAACATTTTTTTAGCCAATCAAAGAAGCTGGACGACCCTACAGTGCTTTGGACTGTATCTTGTTCTCGAAATCTTTTCGCGAAATATCACTGCCCCTAACGATTTACAATTCGTCGCTTTCCTGTTTGGGAGCGTTGGTATAGGAAAATGCAGAAAGAAAAATTTTATTTTCGCTGTGGGATATTGTCGGGCATCTCGAACAGTCTTCTGTGTTCCCCATTNATTCGTGCGCAAACGGTTAACACGGACCAGAACATTTTTTTAGCCAATCAAAGAAGCTGGACGACCCTACAGTGCTGTGGACTGTATCTTGTACTCGAAATATTTTCGCGAAATATCACTGCCCCTAACGATTTACAATTCGTCGCTTTCCTGTTTGGGAGCGTTGGTATAGGAAAATGCAGAAAGGAAAATTTTATTTTCACTGTGGGATATTGTCGGGCATCTCGAACAGTCTTCTGTGTTCCCCATTATTTTGTTGCTTTTATCTTAAGATGTCTTTTTTTGTTTGAATTGTCAATCGAGGATGAACGACCTGGTGAAAGGTAAACCACTTCTTCTTGACGCGCGGTTGCACAGTCTGATGGAAACGCCGCGTAGTGGTAAGTTTACTCGTCTGAAACGTAACCAAAAATAATAACAAAAAAAAAAGAGAGAGAGAGAGAGAGAGTTTCTGTGAATGAGGTTATTTTTCCGAAACTGAACTGCTATGCTTCGTTAATTAGTTAAAGGTGAGTTAAACTTTCGCTTTTCGTGGATTTCTGTTTGCATTAGTTAGCAATTTATATTATAGTATGTTAATTTAATTAAGAATTTCTGAAGATAACTCTCCCGCATATGCGAAAAGATTTTTACGTAGATCCTGAGTGGGGTGCTTTCAGTCAAGTTCTCTTGCGTTTTAAAGTCATAATTAAAGTATAATGTTAAAATAAACGTCGCTTAAATGAGGTTTCTTTTAGTTTTAAACACGTATGACAGGGGTTGCAAATTATATATATATTTAGATTTCTGAAAATTTTGCATCTTCAGTTTTGGGTCCATGGTAATGACAACGATAATTTTTTACACATTCTGAAACTATGCGTATTTGGTTTGTATAAGCAGTTAAGAAGGCTTTCCGAAGCACTAATTCGATAGCAGACAAGTCTGTATTCGTCTCGGAGGTCTGGTTTCGTAGGTAACGCGGCAGTGATGGAAACAAAGGCGGTAGGCATGCAATGGTTTTCCGTTGCCTTATGCTGCGCGAAGGTGGGGGAATTGCACAGCACCTTGTCCTGAACGCGTAAATAATTTCTCAACGCGGCAGGGGATCTAATCAGCTCAGACGAACTGATAGTTCGCCTGATGGTTCGCGGCTGAACACTTGTATCTGCGAACAAATTAAATAAGGTAAAACTAATTATCCAGGTTAGAAGCGTGTCAAGCAGAATGTCTCTTTTTTTTTTTTTTTGTGGAAAAAAAAAGGGCTGAGCTTGGGTATGAACATCGACAANGAATGCATACCGTTTTATAAAACGTGTCACTAAAAATCACTGACGAACTCCGGGAGATTATTCCCTTTCAAAAAATATAGGTAGACAATGTATATACGAAATATAGCCTAAGGCCAAGTGGAGGTAAAATAAATGTTTATTGTAAAAAAAACATGCAGTATCTGATATTAATATCAGAGTTCCGGTATAATGTGTTTTGAAAAAAAAATTTGCAGTCCTTGATAATTTGGTTTGTCGTTTTCAAACCCATCCTAAATAAAATAAGGATTAGCACCCTTATTGTGCATGAAAAAATGTGACCCTCCGGAATATGTGAGAATTTATCTGCTGACATAAGCAGTATGGTTACTTTATAAACNTGCATGAAAAAATGTGACCCTCCGGAATATGTGAGAATTTATCTGCTGACATAAGCAGTATGGTTACTTTATAAACCAATAAGTGTATTTTGTAGGGCTCCGCATATCCACGCGTGTTGCTTATGCCGCAGGCATAATAACACTATCAATGTTTAGAACATTTGGAATAAGTTTCAATACTTGATGACTGCTTTCGCTTGAGTGTTGGTACTTAGTCTAGTCATGTTTACTTCCAACTGTTCTGAATCCCTGCTGAAATTCTAATCCCAGGATATTTCTCCGCCTCATGCTGTCCATGCTAAAGGAGGTAGGATTTTTTAGCAAATTACCAAAAAATATACAATAAATAAAGAGTAAAAAAATGTAAGCAAAGCGTTTTCGACTTTCTAATCCAAAAGTGTTATTACAGGACAGCTGAATATCTTAATGAATAAAATTGCAGTTTTAGTACATTATATCTGGAAAATATAACCTACTTCAAACTGTATTATATTAGTATTTTTTTAAAAGTACTTTACATATTCTATTAATATTAGTAATGCCGAATTCATTTGTATCTCTTTAAAAAAAAAAAAGGCGTACATTATTTAATTTGATTAATTTTCACTGCTAGCTGTCTTTATACATATAAATTGTCCTGTAAGTTTTCATAATTTTTATAGTTTAACAAGCTAGTTCAGCTTGTCAAAGTTTTATATATANTACTTCAAACTGTATTATATTAGTATTTTTTTAAAAGTACTTTACATATTCTATTAATATTAGTAATGCCGAATTCATTTGTATCTCTTTAAAAAAAAAAGGCGTACATTATTTAATTTGATTAATTTTCACTGCTAGCTGTCTTTATATATATAAATTGTCCTGTAAGTTTTCATAATTTTTATAGTTTAACAAGCTAGTTCAGCTTGTCAAAGTTTTATATATAGAAATTATCCTGTAAATTATTCATAATTTTCATAGTTTAGCAATTCATTAAATGTTATGTATTTGTTTTTTAAAGCAAGTTTGACAGGTCCTATGCTATTACGTATGGTCTTTTGGATGAATAAAACTGATTGATTGAGTAATTGAACAAAGTCTAGAAAATTACAGCAAAGGGACAACGCATCGCATTAGTGCGCACTCACTTTAATAATATTTTGCGTGAGAACTATTTACCAAGTATTACCACCACGCATAGTTTCTCTCTGTTTTTATTCGTAATAATTATCTACTAATGAAACATAATTTACGAATAACATGTAAGTAAATATTCGATTTAACCAACAATAACATAATGGTAACATAATTGTAAAACGCCTGAGACGCACGACATTTAGGAAGCAACTAGACATGTCATGCATGTCTGGTTGCTTCAGATTTGATTAAAAAAGTGTGAAGAAACAGCGAATACACTAACGCTTATTGTCTGACTCATATAAGTTGGCGATATTTTGACAGTCGGTGAGTGGCATCTTGACGTATACAAAACACACAACGCGCCATTTACAAAATCCTGTATCAGCTGATGCATGAACGAACAAAAATTAATATTACGTTGGTTATTCTGAGTGCACTGCCAACGCGCATCAGACAAGCAGAAAATAAGCGGATAAGAAAGAGTTCTTAGATTAATTAATAAGTTTTATTTTACGTGGTCATAAAACAGCTGTTTTTAGTGTTACAAACTAAACTTCGTGCTAAAGTAGTAATGTAGAGGTGTTCAAAATAAATTGCACATTAAAACGACCCGCATTAAAATGAAACAACTTCAAACCTCGGGACTTCTATTCACATCGTATCCCCACTCTCCACCCATGCTTTCCATACACGCTTGATGTTAATTCCAAAAGCCTACATAAAATCGCAGGGTATTGTTGAATTATTTTTTCTAATAATTTGACGAAATACATTTTAAACTCGTGTCGTTTCAAGCCAGTAATAGGAGAGAGAAAAGTCTTAACTTTTAAAAAGACGGGATCAGGAGACAAGCCAACGTGCTGCCACCTGTTGAGAAACGTATTCGGCTCACGTAAGCGCTACCTGCCATGCCATGCGCGCCATCTGTTTCTCTCCCGAAGCACTAACCAGTCAGGAAAATGTAGCTTTCTTGCGTAAAATAACCAATTTACGAAAGTATACCAATGGTTGTATTTTCCGCGAGCTCCAACACTCTACTAGATGGCCGCCTAGAGCTACCGACTGGCGGCGGGAATTAAAGATAGTCGCCTTCAGCAGACGATGGTGATGAGGAAATGTCCAAGATGGAGAATGTGAAAAGCAAATTAGAGGAAAAATGGGGACCACAAGGAATATGAGAAAACCCCCAAGGCATATAACATAAGAGAGAGAGAACCGGCTTGGGAAAGAGAGAGCGACGGGAAGGAATGCCACAGCGTGAGAAAAAAGAATATGAATGCAAGAGCATGAAGAGGTTGGAATTAATAATAGAGCAGGAGGGAAAAAAGGTAAATTCCAAGGGAAAAAGGGAAATACAAGACGGCCGCCATTGGCGAGGAANATAATAGAGCAGGAGGGAAAAAAGGTAAATTCCAAGGGAAAAAGGGAAATACAAGACGGCCGCCATTGGCGAGGAATGATAGAGTCGGAGGTTTCGGCGTGACGTCAATCAAGATGGCCGCCAGATCGTCCCCTCGTCCCCAGCCCTTGCACCAGACCACTCCATTTCATTATACTAGTGAGAACTTTCGAAAGCCCTCTCATTTATAATAATAGTCAATAAAACATTATATTTTAGCCTTAGACGTTATCTTCCGAGTGCGGTGTTTATCACATACATGGCAATATTTATTTAAATATATGGTTAAAGGTTAAAATATGGTTGAAAGAAAAGAGTTACTAGGGCCTCACAAGTGCTTAGTATACTGTAAACAGCCTACACAGGAATCGTTTCGAAAAGCAGCCAACCTCTATAATTATAATTTTGCCGATCGGTGCATACATACAGCCTACGAATGTTCATAGATATGGCACTACATGTGACTGATTAGAACTCAAGCTTCAGAAAGTCCGAATATAAAGCATCGTACACGCTTTCAATTTATTATTTTCTCACGCCTCAACACGAACTCAGTCGCAAATCACTAAAATCACTACTGATAAACTTACAATGCCTTAGGACAAACTCCGCTTTCGCGCGACCATAACTGGGGTCGCCGTATCTCTTGTAATCCACTCACCCAGTGACCGGATCTTTTACTTTATCTGAGACCTAAAATAATAATCATGCACTCCATTTGCTGCTATGAAAGTAGCACGATTTTATAGTTACAATTCTCACGATGCGAGACGCTGGTGTTTAACTGAACAGTTGACTGCCATCAAGCTACAAACAAAAGAAAGACCTACAAGGCTAGATGTGTCACATTGCACCCAATTTCATAATGCATCAAAGCGAAGAAATAAAAAGAGGGTGTATGGCTATGTCAGGGACACGAAAGTGGATTTTACTTGAATACGTCTGTATATGCTGTTCACGGTAAACTGAGCACTTTGAAATCCCTGTTTAAGATCAACTTCTACGCACTTTATGTATTCTTCCGCGTTCTGTAAAATTAACACTGGCAAACGCCTCATCACTTCATTCATGCGACGGTTATGTGAAACTGTAAAATTATTTTAAAAAAAAGTAAATATTTTAAAAATATGTTAATTTTTACACTTATATGCATTAAAGAAAACAGAACGCGAAATAAATAATTTAAGTTACCACAAACAGTTACCCAACACTTTTAATTCGACGTTAGGACACGTAACTACTTTCCCTCAATCGTTTACAATTTTACTGGGCGCATGTCACTGAGTGCGCCCGTTAAAATATACGTAGGTAAAAGCAGTGACTTTTTTCTAAGGCTGATCGCAAAAGTGCTCACTTTATTGTGAACAGCCTTTATCAGCTAGGTAATATTTTACTTTGGACATGGGAATTAAACAAAAGTAACGAAATTGATAAAGGCCCTTCACGATAAACTGAGCACTTTTGAAAGTCCCGCTTAAGATATGCATATGTGTATGCGCATTGTGTATTATTCCACCTTATGTACATTTAACATTGTCACGGCCCTCATCACTTTATGCATGCGCCGTGTTAAGTAAAATTACGAAATTATTATAAACGTAAAAACTTTACAAACTGGCTCATTCCTATACTTACAAGCATTAAACAAACAGAAAGAAAAATTAATAATTTCAGTAATCACGACTGTTTACATAACATTTTTAATTCAACGTTAAGAAATTGAACTAATTTATCTCCGTCGTCACCATCTTCGCCGGCGCATACTGGTCTGTGTGTCCGTTAAAATATATGCCCGTAGGATCACTAACTTTTTTTCAAAGGTTGTTTTCGAAAGGGCTCAGTTAATTGTGAACTGCCTATACTTGGGTTTTACGGAGCAAAACGACCGATCTAGACGAAGTATTTCGTTTGGCACAAAAAAATCAGCAAGCCCGCATGTCGGCATGCATGGCCATGGACGCATCGTTGTCTTATGCCCTATCGACCGAAGCCTAATTTATTTCGGTGGTGTAATTTGTCAGGAAGTTATAGCGTCAGAATGGATCACACTGAAAACGTTAAATCACCATTTCCATCGTGGTACCCCGTGAGTCGGGCTGATCTTAAAGACGTATTCACGTTAAAAAAAAANACGTTAAATCACCATTTCCATCGTGGTACCCCGTGAGTCGGGCTGATCTTAAAGACGTATTCACGTTAAAAAAAAACCTTTGCATGGAGGAGGGACAGGAGAAACCCATTACACATTGAGAAACCAACAACTCCTAAAAAAAANAAAAACCTTTGCATGGAGGAGGGACAGGAGAAACCCATTACACATTGAGAAACCAACAACTCCTAAAAAAAAAAATGTTTAGCATTTCAAATTTTTCAAGCCCATTCACTGCTTTCCGTACGACACTTACTGACGTAACANAAAAAAAAAAATGTTTAGCATTTCAAATTTTTCAAGCCCATTCACTGCTTTCCGTACGACACTTACTGACGTAACATTTGGGTACTTCACAGCTAACTGCCAATAAAACTTCAGCAGCAGGAATGGGAATGACACAGCGCTTCAAATAAAAGTAATAATAGTAATAAGTACTCCACGCTGCACTTGCCTTGTAGGAGAGATAGAGTTTCTTGTCCTTCAGCAGCAGGAAGGCTTTGTTCCAGAGCTGCCTGTTCGCCTCTCGAACCCACACGTGGCTGAAGATGGGCGGGCACTCTCCCGATGTCGTCAGCATCGTCTGCAACACGGCAGCCGCACCTCAGTAGCGCTACCAGACACTCAAGAGTAAAATTGAAAACGCACTACTTTAAAAAGGAGGACAGCGAAATTTCATTAGCACCAAAAATTATTAATACTGGAGAGCCACGCGTTAAATTTATTTTTACGTATGGGTGAATACAATATTGAGAAAATACTTTAATTGGTTTATAAGTAGAGACCTGAAGAACTCGCGGATTCATTTTGCGACAAGCTAGAATTCCAAACACGTGTGTTTATACAACTTTATCCATTGGTCTACATGGTGTTCGACACCTCCTGAAGAACGGCGGCCCAATCGGCGCCTTCCACTGTGACAGCAGACAACCAATACACAGTTGACATCANGACACCTCCTGAAGAACGGCGGCCCAATCGGCGCCTTCCACTGTGACAGCAGACAACCAATACACAGTTGACATCAGCATATTTGTACATAAGACTGTAGGGTCTAGCCTGCAGGTCACTGAACTCGCGAATTTTTCAGGTCTCTACTCATAAGCAAGCGGGCGATAAGGACGACACTGACACGCGTACCTAGTGCCCCATCACACCTATGCGCAAGGCGTTGAACTGGCGTGCAGTGTATCCGTCGTGCTGCGCGTGCCTATGGGATTTCAAGCGGCGACCCTATCATTTTGCTGTTGGAAAGTCTGAAGCAAAGTCCAGTGCAGATCCCTATAATTCACGTATTTCCAAACAGCATATTATGAGAAACAACAGTGAGTGTAAAAGCCATTTTTAGCTAAGTTGGAGGGCTCGGCAATAACATTTTTAATGTGCATGATCTGTTTAGAGTATTGTTCGCACCTCGCCTGAAGTGTGTTTTCTTTTCGTAAGTCGGTATAACGGTAAACACGTTTAGTGCTTTCGTAAAACAACGCTGATCTGAGACACGCTTCAACGCAATTCGAGCTAGAGGTAGGCGGTACCCACAAGCCTGCTCCTGGAGAAAGACAATCCAATTCAATCGCNCTTCAACGCAATTCGAGCTAGAGGTAGGCGGTACCCTTAAGCCTGCTCCTGGAGAAAGACAATCCAATTCAATCGCCACTTTGCCAGTCAGCCGGGTTCATGGCCGACAGGGAAAAGCAGGCCTCGCTCATTCATCTGCTCGGACCACCGCGAATTATCATGCCGGGCTGATAGGATCGTCGAAAGGTGATTTATTCCGCAACCCGCTTTACACAGCAGGGGGTAGGTGGGCGGGGCTATACAAGCTTGGAGAACCTGCATTAAAATTCTTGCACGGACTTGCGAGTTCGATTACACAATTTAAAAAAAATAGAAGTACAACCAGCCTTGATACGACCGTGAATACAAAGCACGCGGCATAATCCACTCAAGGTAAGCCGGCCAGGCGAAGAATGGCAGTGAGCGATTGCGAAATGTACGCACGGGTACAGTTTACTACGTAAGAACCGCCATTTCCCAAAAAGAGCTCCACACGTTATTATCACGTGCACGTTGATAGGATAGTCTTGGTGTGCGCGGCAGCCCCTCTCCGCGTTCCGACGTTGGACTGCATTTCTGCTAACAGCACAATAAAAAACGCCGTGAAAAGGATTTCAGGTCCGAACACTGTTTATGTAAGCAAAAACTTTGGGATCTTTGTACACTTAGTAATGAAGTTAGTCAAAGTATTTTATTAATATACAAGTGCGGGTTTTGAAAATTCGAATGTAAACAAACACGTTCATCACTGTTGACCATGTGTCATTTGACAGTTGTGTTGGCCATGGTTAGGGCCATTTGTTTTTTCGCGAAAGGATTTATGCACAGGATAGACTTCAACTTATTACGTGCAAGTGTGCCAATTTCCTTTTGCTATTGGCCACGTGTCCGTGTGAAAAGACACTTTTGACTCGATTGGGCCAATTAGAATAAAGTTACCCAGACACTTAACGCCCGTGATTGGCTGGCAGACACATAAGACGCGCGAGGGTTAAAACCACCCAAGAGCAGTGTTGGTGCTAAACTAACGTGTTTTGCAGTACAACTTGTCGCGGAATATTTTCGCGAAAAACAGGTGGCCCCAGCCATGGTCGATGGGGACATACCCAGAAGACGAAAACCGGTCTACTTCGTCTTCAGTCTACCATCTGGTGGGCGGAGTAAATGTATAACTGGGTGGGGACCAGGTTGGTTGTGGAAGGAGAGTGAAGGGGGTTCAGCCTTGTGAACCAATGTGAGAGTGAACCGCCAGGCTATAACTCCCGCGCATGCGCGTGTAAGGACGACCCGCCTACCCACCTACTATCGTAGGCCAGTTTAAACTGAAAACACTCTCATATAGGCTAATTTAGGTTAGTTTAAATTATTTTTAAAAAAAGTATTCACCTAAATTTATAGTTTGCGTGGTACTGTGCTCAGATGGCATGCATGTAAGCTTGCCATTTGACCGTGAATTTTCCTTGCTGAGCAAGTATATCATGTGTGATGTAAGCTCGATTCAAGCCAAATTTCTCATGACTGGCACATACTTGATAATGGCAAGCTTGTAGATGGTTTGAATCAAGCTTGTAGGTTGCCAATGCAATCTTGCGACAAGTGTAACTAATTAAGCTTGCTACAAACTTGACCTGTGGAGACTAGTTAGCTTGACTCGAACTTGTTGACTATAGCAATCTTGATTCAAGCTTGCAGGTTTGTCATGACAAGTTAGATTCAAGCTTGACTCAAGTAATGATGGGTATCCACAAGGGCAAGCGTAGTAAATTGTTACAAATGTCCGTATTATTCACGGAAACGTATAATAAATATATGGAAACGCGATCCGTAACGGCGAAAAACGGAGCTGAGCTCCGTAAATACAAAATACGGATAATCTCTGTATTTTCTATAGCTTCGGGTTTCGAGCACGAACAATGCCGAACCTACACGAAGCTTTCTTCGCCAGTACAGCCGGGAAATTATCGTTTCTGCGGCAGTTACGATATCGACGACACTAAGTCTTTCGCCCAAACATCAAAATAGGTGTCATCAGGCGTCTGCAACATTTAGCAACAGTTAAAACAGATTAACTTCAACAGAAACTGTGAACTTTATTTATGCGAATGTCATAGAAATACAAATGTTATAGCGTAGACTTCGTGTGAAGGTTGCCGGTGAGTGGTTAGATATACGGATTTCAAATTTTCGACTTGGTTTCAAATTTTGCTCAAATATAAAATATTTGAACTTTATAAATATATTTTTTTTTGTACACAGTAGAACACCCACATAGCGAAAATTTAAGTTTTTTTTGTATTCTCTTTTTTTAGATTAGAAGTACACAAAACTAACTAGGAAATTAACGTAGTGGTGAGGTTCCGTGAATTTACGGAAAATTCTGGATAATTTTCCAGCAACACTTTTCCGTAAAATTATGGAAATTTTTTGAACATTGTAACTACATTAGCCTCTATGGACATTCCAGACCATAGTTACTGCGCGTGTGATTGTGAAAACCAGCTACTTATTCACCAACTACTATTGGTTAGTTTAAACTGCAAGAATTCTCATTCAACTTGTGCTGAAGGTTCGTTTAGGTTAGGTTAGTTGAACTATAAAAACCCTATACGGCCACTATACTAGGCTAGTTTAAGTGGTCCTGTTAGGTTGGGATACCATGTTGAAAAATTATAGGTAAAAAACGCGCTTGCGTAGTAATGATGGCCGCCTACGCACGCACGCATAGTAATCACGACCACAGCATTGTACACAGACACTCGTGAACTATAACATATTCCCGGCATCTTTACACATTTTGAATACAATTTTTGTATGACGTGTTTGTTTCCTAAACACGCCATGTACCACAAGCGTTTTATACTTCTGTTGACAGAAAACTATCATATTTTCTGTCAAATTGAACTTTTGCTTTTTATTTTATCTATGAATTATAATATTTCATTTGTAACTGGTACAAATAAATATAAAGAGGAAATAAGCGTGATGGCAATGCCTACTAAGAAACTGTTACCATGCAAAATATTATCAAACTGAGTGCGCAAGAATACGCTGTGTTGTCCCTTTGGGGTAATTTTCTAAACTTAGTTAAACTTTGATTGCATTAGGCGGGGGGATAGCGTTAAAATATAACTTTAGCAGGGCTACAGAAAGTTGGAAGTAACCATTAAATGAGTGCAGTGTTCTCGTCGTGCTGCGTGTACCCATGGGAGTTTCAGCGGCGACCTTTTTATTTTATTGGTGGAAAGTCTGTAGGCATGTTAAATGCATGAACCTTAAGTAAATTTATATGTATCTGCCTCATATATTTTGAGATAAGGCGCTTTGACAAAAAAAAACAGTTTTTAGCAATCTTAGAGTACCGTGAAATTGTGTTTCTAACGTGTGTGACGTCTTGAAAGCAATCAACAGGCTTTGTCTGACGTGTGTGTTCTTTTCGTGGATCAGCACATTGGACGTAGTCAACGTTTAATAGTTTCGTGGGAAAACATGTATTTTCAACACTCTGCAACGCAGTTCAAATGGCAGGTAGGCGGGCCTCTTAAGGTTACGGTATCCTTGTTATCTTGTGTATATTTATATACCTTTGTAACTTAAAGTTAAGCGAGTCATTTACAAAGGCGTGCCGTCGCAACGAGCATATCAGGACTCGCGCACTCCCGTCCTTGAGCGGATTGAATTTCTAGGGCTATCGTTGCAAGATTGTTCTGGTCATTGCCCTAGAATATCTCAGCGATACTCGAGGTGCGGGGAACTTTCTAGATTGCGGCAGCGCCACTACTTAAGCCGCGACGGGCCTCCGAGCCGACAGTGTAGATTTTGGAGCGCTGTGTGACCTTGAGCGCCAGGTGTGCGAAGACAGCGAAGCAAGGAGCCAGCAAAGCGTCGAGTCGCGGTGAGAGTGACCAGTGGGAGTGAAGTCTGCGAACTGCGAGCATCGGCACAGTGAAGAGTGAAACTGACGAGCGGAACTAGTGAATTGGATGCGCGAGTGTCAGAAATTTGGAATGATGGAAATAGACAGATTGAATACGTACAAATAATGAGTGTTGATTGACTGTTACCAATATAGAGACAGTGATAAGTACTTTCACTGAAATTGAGAAAATNTGAATACGTACAAATAATGAGTGTTGATTGACTGTTACCAATATAGAGACAGTGATAAGTACTTTCACTGAAATTGAGAAAATCTTTTTATTTTTATTAAGACCTCCACCCCTCATGGACACGGATACGCCCCTCTGGCATCTGGAAACAATAATGGGTTAATATTTATTATGGTTACAGATGCTACAAAAACAACATGACCAAATATTATGGACTTGGAAATATCCGTTAATAAAGNATATTTATTATGGTTACAGATGCTACAAAAACAACATGACCAAATATTATGGACTTGGAAATATCCGTTAATAAAATTCGTAAGCCCTCTTTTTCAAATATTCGATTTGAAAAATAATCCACTGTGAAACAAGAATAAATACAAGCATAGGCTTGTCAAGACATTTCCATTTAAGGGGGGGGGGCTGTTAAATATAATGCCANCCCTCTTTTTCAAATATTCGATTTGAAAAATAATCCACTGTGAAACAAGAATAAATACAAGCATAGGCTTGTCAAGACATTTCCATTTAAGGGGGGGGGCTGTTAAATATCATGCTATGTAAACTAAAATGATAATTTTATAAATACATGTTGTGTACATACACACACACAAAAATTCATAATTTTTTTTCCTTACCTACAGTTTATGTACAAGTCTTCAAAAATCATTTGTTGGAAGTACTGTGTGGTTGGTGGTGCCATTTGTACGTCCCCTTAACCCACGCACTGCGCAATATGAAAGCTGTTCCGATCCCTCGGCCACGTGTATCAGTATATCTCCTATGTCGTTAAATTAATTTTGTTCGGTAAATTATTTCTTAATATGTATCCCTAACCAATATACTGTTCCCATAATTATTGGCACGGATTTTTTAATGTTGTATACTAACCACAAGAAATTTCAACAAATTTCAAATGGGCATGAACTCTCGCACAAAGCACCCTTGTTCACAGACTGATTGCACTTCTTCATAACAGCAATCGGTCGATAACAAATGTGTTGGCGAAATA
>NQII01000593.1:637680-662706 GCA_002778355.1 Clitarchus hookeri
GGGGGGGGGGGGGTGGCCCACCTGGCCGACCCTGTGCGCACGCCTATGAAATGTGTAAGGGACACTATACCCTTAAGAATACTCCCTGGTAAATATCGTCTGTAAAATATTTTTCTTTGTTTATACGTGTATCTCAAAAAATAAATATTCTGGGAATACGACTTCTTTTCCAGGAAAGAAGAAAACAAATTAAGTACAGATACTTTTTTTTACTTTTATCCTATTAAAAATATTCAAAGAGGAAAAAGTAATGGAAAGTCTTTTAAAAATAACGCTTAGGGCTTTCCTTCGCAGTTCCCTTAAGGGAAAGCAGAAAAGTAAAATATCTCATATGTAGTTAAAATGCAGTGGCTTACGTGGCTTGTAATAATAAGCTACTGTCACAAACAAATCTACTTTGCAAGAAACTCAGATTCCCGGGAATGCACATCGCTGACTTGCAAGGGCCCGTAGCAATGCCTCCTCATAGCCAGACGAGAATTCCAGTGAGTGAGTAAGTGAAGAGGTTTGGGTGACTCTTAACATCGAGGTCTTGAGAGCCGACGAGGGTGAGCCGAGGTGAGTGCGGAGCAGCGTCGGAACGCATGGGCGAGGGAAACGGGAGATCCCCCTGAAAACCCGCCGACCACCGGCGCGATTCTCACATACGAAGCATCGGGAGCGACAACGCCGGGAATCGAACCTGGTTCGCCTAGGCGGGAGGCGAGTACGCTACACCACCGCGGTTCCTGACGTCAACTCGAGGCGTTAACACTTTTTTTTTATTTACTCTGAATTCCCTTTATACGTTTACTGAAGTGCCCAGGTTTTTGAAACACCGTGCAGGAAACCCAAGGAAGGGTACTCATATACATAACATGTCTTATTACATATTTTGAAACGAAGCACACTGCTAATTGGAGCACTTAACGATGAAGTGAAATTAATAAATTGCCAAAA
Source organism: Clitarchus hookeri (assembly GCA_002778355.1). Taxonomy (NCBI): domain Eukaryota; kingdom Metazoa; phylum Arthropoda; class Insecta; order Phasmatodea; family Phasmatidae; genus Clitarchus; species Clitarchus hookeri. The sequence goes on from NQII01000593.1 coordinate 638,620, forward strand.
CACTTTGTTGCCATTACGCTAATTGATATTCGTAATTTTTGTAAAAGAAAAAAAATGAAAATAATCCAATTTCAGTGCCCAACAATTTTGAAGATTACATTTCTAAACAATCCATTAAAACACAGAATTACTTTTTATAATTCGCTGCCAACATTAACGTTAATTACGCAGGCACTGATTACATTTAACTATACGCTGTTCCTTTTTAATTGAGCACTAATAAAAGCCCTACTTCGGATCTACTTTCTTCCAATTATGTATTATTCCACCGCACATAAACTTAACACTCCCATCGTTCCGATTACAGTATTCATTAAGTAGATGAAGTGAATATGAAAGGTTTGGGAAAGTGAATATGTTACTTATATGTGAACTCCTATTAACATAAAATTAACAAAGGCCACAGTAAATAATACCAGTAGTCAAACATTTAATAATCTTACCAACTATTTTTGCTTAGTCACTGGCAGCTTTTCTAGCAACATGTCGATCAACTTGTCCGTAAAAAACATGTAAAGTAAAGAGCAGAGAAACTTGTCAAAGGTTGATTTCAAACATGTACTCAGTTGATCGCAAACGAAATACAAAGTTGTGCGTTTTTTAAGAGTTTTTTTTTTATATTTCATAAATTTAAAGATGTTACTGCTTCGCATAATATTGTTTGAGTAACGAACGTTTCCTACNTTTTTTTTTTATATTTCATAAATTTAAAGATGTTACTGCTTCGCATAATATTGTTTGAGTAACGAACGTTTCCTACAACACTTCGTAATTTTTCCCTATATTTCTTTCTCCTGGCAGTGTCCGATGTTAAATAACTGGGACGAATATATCGAACTTGATGGTTTTTTAGAAACAGTTTTTAACACGCACTAATTTTAAAACCGTTAAAACCGTTTCATATGAGTGACATCTGACTGCTAGTCTGTGAAAACTATTTCACTGTGATTATCACAGTGACTGAATGTCACTGCTCCCGAGGCACTGTTTTGCCATTCGCTCCTCTCATTCACAGCTATTAACAACTTATCGACTGTGTGTTCGCTGACTGAAATCACATTATCGGATTTAGAAAGCACTGCAACACAATCTGATGAACGTCCAAATATTAAAACTCTGCTTTGTACTGACACTTTCGATACTCGGCGAAATCATGTATAGTATGTTTGCGTTTTCTTCACACTTTTTGAATAAAATCTTTGAAAAATCACCCTACGTACGACGTGTTTCGTTGTTACCTAAATATGTTACGTATTACAAGCTGTTTTATACATGTGTTAACGTCAATGTATCTTATTTTTAATTAGATTGAACTTTTAATTATAGTCTATCTACAAATTATAATATATCATTAAAAATTAACATGAATAAAAACAGAGAGAAAATACGTGCGTTGGTGACGCCTAGTAAGAAATAGTTCTTATGCAAAATAATCTTACGTTGAGTGCACACGAATCCGCTGCGCTGTCTATATAGTGTAACTTTGTATACTTTGTTAAGATTTGGTTGCGTGAGGCGGAGGAATATCCTGGAAGTAGAATTTTAGCAGGGATTCAAAAAGCTGGAAGTAACCGTGAACAGCATATAACGAGGTCATCGCTTCCAAAAGACTTGATGCGAAACGTCTGTGTGAGTCTGTGAAGTGCTCAACATTTAATTGGATATCACACCTTGTTTTTATTACGTTATTCAAAGAGGGAAAAGTAATGAAAAGTGTTAAAAAAAACACTCAGGGCTTTCCCGTACTGTTTGTTACCTTAAGGGAAAGGCGAAATGTAAATATTTCATCTGTAGTTAAAATCCACTGGCTTGCATTGGCTTGTAATAATAAGCTACTGTTTAAAACAAATCTTCTTTGCAAGGAATTCAATTCTCTATTTGATTTTATATATTACACTGTGATTATCAAACTTACTAATAGTGAAAAATGTATTTTAATGACATGCTGCGTTAGACAATGTATCGACCTTCAATTTAACTTGTATAATAATAGAGATATCAATTAATACTTTATGATTTCATAAATGCTTACTCATATATTTTCCCGATTTAATTCACGATATCATATGCGTGACGTTGGACGGGAAGTGGATTTAATCATAGACGAAGGGGTAGACCGAGTACCGTATTCTGCGCAAGTACCTAACACTGACTTACCCGACAATGGCACACGGCCAACAGTAATGAATGTGTTTTCTGTTCATAACATAATTTTCACAAGGCAATATATTTTATACGAATAATATACGTTTACCAATTTGAGTTTAAAATACTTGCACTAAAAATTGCCTGGAGGAAGTATACGAACATCTCAAAGCATTTGTTCACATAAACTGTGCTCTAACCTCAAATCCTACCCACTTCGTTTATAATAGTCGTGTTGGCAGAAAAGTAGTTCATCGTTGGGACACGGAAGACTGGTTTTGCGCAGCTGGCGTGATCATTCTGCTCCATATTAACTCTATAGCGTTAATGTTTTGCACTGTACACTGCAGAAACCGGCGTCTAATGAAGGAAATCTCTAACGTGTGGGAAAAGTCATTCGTTGCTAAAACTATATTCCGAAGTCCCATAAAAAAAAATTGCTGCCAGTAGCATGAACCACAAACATGTTCTTATTGGTCACGCTATATGACAGAGCGTTACACCGATACTAGTACAGTTCCGAACAAAACAATTTGTTGTTCGCAACTCCTATAATTGAACAGGATGTCCGAAAAGTCTTTCCCTGATTACAAACTTTATTTACATCCGCTATATGTAAGATAGAGATGTGAAACTGGTGCCAAATTGTTGGCGAAATAACCAAGTTTTTATTACAACAGGACAACCCCATCTGTAATTCTCCACGTGAGCATCCTTGGTAGCACGTAGCACATATAGTCGATATTCAATTTCTGTCCATACATTAGCTAACATCAAAGGAGGGATCGATGCACTGACTGTGGATATCCGTTGTTGCAGAGTTGCAATGTCTGATACACGAGTTCTGTAGACATTCTCTTTGACATAAAGCCAATGGACAAAACCTAATGGGGTAACGTCAGGAGAGCGTGGAGGCCAAGCTGTTGGGCCATCGCGACCGATCTATCGTCCAGAAAAAAGTCGTTTCAAGTTAGGCACGAACCTCCAATCCCCAATGAGGCGGGTCACCGTCTTGTTGGAAGTTGACATCTGATTGTTACTCAAGCAACTGAGGGACAGCAAACAATTGCCACGTGTCCAGATACACTGGAGATGTGATGGCGTCCTCAGCTAAAAAGAATGGTCCAATAATTTTGTCATGCAAAAGCGCGCAGCAAACATTCACCTTTGGACTGCCTCTGGTACACTCTGACACCTCGCCAGGGGGATCTGAACCCCCCAAATAAACACGTTTTGCCGGTTCACTACACCACTGACGAAAAAGGCTACCTCGTCAGAAAAAGTAACACGTTTGAGATAGCCATTATCGTCTTCAATACGTCATAAAATTTTGATTACATAGTCATACAGACGCGTGACGTCATTGGGCAAGAAAGCCTGAACAATTTGCACTCTGTATGCACGAAACAATAAACGTATGTGTAAGATGTCACGAAGAGAACTTTTTGGCTTTTGTAATTCACGCGAGGCACTACACACACACTGATTTCTTGGGACATCACACAAAATACTGTTTCACTGCTTCTACCCTTTCAGACGAGGTTGATGGTCGGCCAGTTTCCGGTAAGTCAGCAACAGTTCCTGTCTTCTTGAACTTGTTATACCAAGACTTAATATTCTTGACATCGGGCAGCACCTTTCCATACGTTGTCTGAAAGTTCCTCTGCACTGTTGTTGGTGACTGGGTCATGTGGTACCAGAGGACGTGATGAGCTTTTTCCTGATTTAAGAACATGTCCGGTTCCTTGGACAATGCAACTTCTACACTACAGCCACGTTACTGAAACCGGCAACAAAACACGTTGTTAGTTTTCCATAATTTTGGCACCAGTTTCACGTCTCTATCTTACATATAGCGGATATAAATAAAGTTTGTAATCAGGGAAGGGCTTTTCGGACATCCTGTATATTTATCTCTGCCTGAAAGGGTTAATTAAGGTCTAGATATTTTTTTTTACGAACCCACGGTAATTGTTAAGAACATATTTTTTCACGGTACGCTCTTCGCATAACAGACTACGAAACGAAATTGAATGCGGACGACAGTTTATAAGCAAGGCAACATTATTACATAGTTGCCCGTATGACATGCGGGCATGTCATGTTCAGAGTGTTAATACTGCATATGGCTTGGGACATAACGTGGGGCTTAAGCAACACGTAATAGAAGCACTGGCAATGTTAATTAGTTTGTTAATAACTTGGCCATGTGCAAATTTCCTGTACTAATAAACAGGGGCCACAGCCTCTGCTAGCTTATGTTCAGTCTTCCCCGCCCCTCTTCTCAAACCCTTCCTTTTCCACTCACACATATAAACATGTCCTTTTGTTGTACCAAGGTGACCTATGCGATGAATATCAACTATATACACATACATACCCATTTTAATTTAACTATGAGAGGACCGGAGAACGCTAACTGTAAGTTACTATGAATACAGCCAAACTAAATTAATCCAATCCAATCACCAAGCAAGGTGGAGCTTAATATCCGATTGAAAAAATTTAAAATACAGAGAAAGAAGTAGTCTAAAATGTAAATTAATATTATTATTCGGATAGTGTTTAAGTGATTTGCAACAATTTATAAATGTGGGTTTGCATGAGAAAGGTTAGCACTTGACATTTAACTGAAACTAATTATTTTGTGATTAGTTTTTTTCTGTGGTATGTAGATCAGTGCGACTTCAAACTGCCTCCGTTCTTGTTTACACGAAAGTAGAAGTTACATATTTGAATTAAAATAGAACCATATCTTACTACCTAAATTCCGTGAAGCTCCCTTACAAACACCAAACAGCTTATACGTAGGATGAGACCATGATTTTCGTGTATATAAAAATTAACTATGATATACAAATTTACTGTTGTACTTTTGTGCGTTCCTGCAGTTAAAATTTATTTTGTTGTGATCATAAAATAACAAACTGATTTCTACTATAAAACACGGAAACAACTTTCAACCGTAAAATGATGATAATGTACCTCAAAACCCAAGCAATCCTCAACACTGAATGATAGTTAAGTTAGGTTGAGAGATTTGGGCGGCTCTTAACAACGAGGTCACAATAGTTTCGCAAACCGCAACCAGCAACGTGACAAGATAGGGTATTTATCACCAGTTACATAATTACGTAACCAGTGTAAAACATGTAAAAAATTGGGCTATCATATTAATGACATCCATATATCCGAGAAACTCCACTTAAATAAATCTGTAAAAATTTACATTTGGTGTTAATATCAAAAGCGCATACGCCACGAAAAGCTAACGGCAAGCATAAAATTATTTCCTTTGTATGGTAGACCAGATGAAAACCTCTCTTAAAAACCTATTTCAGCTACGGTGCACCAGTACAATTCAAAAGTTCCCATCACGGAACTTACCTCCTGATAAGACCATAAGACCATAATCACCTATGAACACTCCATCGCATAAGATACTAAGTTAAGTCGATACAGACACACATTTATTTCAACCCGAATACGTTGGTTTAGATTTGGTCTCTAAACCATTTGTGTTCCGCTCAAAAAGAGCGATTTTTAACTAAACACTAAGATGAAAAGTTGCGTAACACTTCATAAGTAGAGACACCCGAATTTCACGAAAATATTTCCGCACATGCTGGATTTGAATACCCTACGGGCACACCAGCAGTTTTATTTTGCCTACTGGCGGCGTGATTTTGTGAGAAGACATTTTCTTACTTGACTGACCAATCAGAATTAGGTGTCTCCGATACTGCACGTCTGTGATTGGCGGACAGACACCTAAGACACGCGACTGGTAAATCATCCAATCACAAAAGTGGATCTGGGCTAAAGTGTTATGAAGTACAACTGGTCGTGATATCTTTTCGCGAAATTCGGGTGTCCATAATTCATAATCATTATGCGTGGTTACAGTGAAGTAGTTTTACAAAGGTTCACAGAGGTAAGTAAGTTAACTCTACCGTAGAGTGCAAGACAGCATGACTAGACGTTGCATTTCGATGCATTTTGTAGTAAAAAATACTCCATAACAAGAAAAAATAGAAAAGGGGAAGGAAAAAAAGACTTCTTGAAACAAACCTTGAAAGTAGGAGAAAAACGCCGGAAAAGAAATTAACCAGGACTAACACAAGAGAAAGCAAGTAAAATCGTAATTAATCGCAAAAAGAAGACAAAAAAAATTGTTGATGACACTGTGTTCTCCTTTAACGCCGATAATTTCAAATGAAGGTTTAGATAAAAATTTCACTCGATAGTAAAAATGACATGAGTAAACTTTATATTATTTTATTCGGTACCGTATGACTAAAACTGCCAGTAACGATAGGATCTGTCTGAGTATAGTTCTGCTAATTCGCCACACTGAAGAGTGTGATAATGGCGGAAAAAACAATTATATGCAGGGCATTTTTATTTGTTGCAAGCCAAATAATTTCGGCAAAAAATAATTATGTGCGAAATCACCTGAGAAAATACGATTAGGAACATATAAACTTTATGCATATTGCCAGGAGCACCTATTATTCGCGAAAATATTTCAGGACGAGTTGTGTTTTAACGCACTTTAGTTCAGAATCGCTTTCGTGATTGGCTCATTTGAATTGTTACGCGTCTCATATGTCTGCTCGCGAATCACAGACGGTCAGTATCGGGGAAACTTAATCCTGATTGGCTCACTCAATGTAACAGACTCTCTTCACGCAAAGACAAGCGGCCAACAGTCAAATGACGACTGCAAGTGTGCACATAGGATATTGAAGTCTAACCTCCGCGGAAATCATTTCGCAAAAAAAACAGGTGGCCCTACTTATTACTAGAGACGTGAAAAATTCGCGAGTTCAGTGACCTGCAGGCTATACCCTACAGTCTTATGTACAAATATGCCGATGTCAACTGTGTATTGGTTGTCTGCTGTCACAGGGGAAGGCGCCGATTGGGCCATCGTTCTTCAGGATGTGTCGAACACCATGTGTACCAATGGATAAGTTTATACAGACTCACGTGTGTTGAATTCTAGCTTGTCCCAAAATGAATCCGCGAATTTTTCAGGTCTCTACTTATTACTATTTTAACCACCTTTTCTTCCTTAAAGAAGCTATGTTATTATTATTTCCCCGGAACTCACCTCGAAGTGACACTTCATACATTTTTTTTTTTCCCTGAGTCGTGAGGTTTTTCGGTGCGAGCTCCAAGGTCGCCGTAACAGCTGATTTCGATCTCGCGAGCATGCCAAGGCTAAGTCGAGTTGACCGAGCGCCAAAAGGAAACCGCGATTAAATTAGCACGGTATCAAAGCGTGGGAGTTGTATCTCAAGTGCCAGCAAGCTCCCACAATACAATCTCCAATCCCACGTTTTCAGCGCCCGCGCTTGGGCTTAATTCTCTTCTAGAGATATTCCACTGGGTGTCAGTTAGATCACAGCACTAAGTTGACTAAGCAACACGTAGCATATACGTGGCCGCGGTGGTGTAGTGGTTAGCCTACTCGCCTCTTACCTAAGCCGAACTGGGTTCTATTCTCGGCGGGGTCACTCCCGGACTTTCGCATGTGAAAGTCGTGCCGGACGATGCCATTGGTCGGCGGGGTTTTCCTCAGGCTTCTGCCCACCCTTTCATTCCGGCGCTGCTCCATACTCACCTCGCTTCGACCCTCAACGGTCTCCTAAACCTCGATGTTAACAGCCACCCAAATCTTTTCACCCGCCAACTCACGTCACTCACCTAGCGTGTATCCACAGGAAGCGTTTTATTTACGGAATTTATTTTCATGATTCTTATGTGGTATTATGCGCAGCTGAAAATCTTGGTGTCGCCAACAAAATATTTTGTCGCTGCAAACAAACCCTTTGTACAAAATATATCGCACGTAACTAGACACATTATTTTGTTGACAAATCGTTACGATATGTTTGCTTTAACTAAATGTGTGTTTAACGTACTGAAAAAAACAAAATATTTGTTTGGCACAAACACAATTTGTTTTAATAAATTATTTGGCTTTGTGAACAAATTTAATTCATTATGAGGAACTGAGGCTTGGTTGTACCAACAAAATACCACCTAGCTGGAACAAACGCCACGCCAACATGTATATTTGGTAAACTGAAACAATTATTGTTCTCCGTGTATGTTAGACTCATTTTCCTATGCTTTTCGAGCCTCAGCTTTATGTTAGTTGGTTGCTAACCCCAGAGTGTAACCAAGTTTACATCTGACCAGGTAGCACGGGATTCCGTGCTTGTCTTCTTAGGCTGGACTCACAACAGTCCGTCGCATCTGCTGTCAGTCGTACGTCCGTCCGGCGGACACGTGATATTCAACTAAACGCATTGGAACTTTTTTTTTCTATCCATCCATTAGTCAAATATTTACCAAACTTTAACTGACAACGATCTTATTCACAAAGTGAAGAGTACTTTGCGTGGTAAACGCTTTGCCAACAAACAAAACATCGTGACAGCATTTCGACGAGAGGTGGCGGGCATTGACGGATCTCATGCAGCCGATGGTATTTCCCGTCTGCCTCATCGCTGGCAACGAACCCTGGGCAACCTCGGAGACTACTTTGAAGTACGTTAAACAGCTCGTACACGTANCTGCCTCATCGCTGGCAACGAACCCTGGGCAACCTCGGAGACTACTTTGAAGTACGTTAAACAGCTCGTACACGTACGATACGTACCCGTTCAAATGAGTGTATACGGAGTGTACGAGAATAAATCAATTAAAGGGTGATCTCAAGCAGCCATGTTTGTCTTTGATACTTGCCGGCCATTCCTTCATTCATACCCCATGTGGTGTCACCTTTCAAACGTACTTGTCTTTACACTTTCAACTGTACACAGCACATTTCCTGTGTTGTATCATTTTTGGGAGATAAACAATAGTTACCATGACTCCTGAATCAGCCCTCGTAATTCCTTCAATGAAAATACAACATTATTCATACAGCAATAACATACAATTTTAACCTTAACAATGAAATCATGTTTTTTTTAAATAATAAATAATGTTTTTTTTACATAATAACTGCATAGTCTACGTTTGATAGTATTTCAAACAGTAATTGTCAACTATACTCAACNAATGTTTTTTTTACATAATAACTGCATAGTCTACGTTTGATAGTATTTCAAACAGTAATTGTCAACTATACTCAAACGAGCGATGGTGGTTTGTGGTTTGCGGTGCGCATAAACGAACCTATTTGACATTGGTTTGAAAATACCTATGGGNAACGAGCGATGGTGGTTTGTGGTTTGCGGTGCGCATAAACGAACCTATTTGACATTGGTTTGAAAATACCTATGGGTCTCCACTTCTTTGTTGAAACCGACCAGGTCCTCCACTTCTTTAAATCGAGACCAGTCACTTTTTAAAACGACTATATTTAAAAATTTTGCTACTTACGCAACGTTTTCTGGGCAGACCGTAAGTTCCATTTCTGCATAAGCTTTGCCTCCACGTGCACAAAAATGTTATAAAAAGTGCCTTTCAGTTTGTAATATGCTATAGGAAGAAGGCACCAAGCGCACACTGATAGGTCTAAGTAAATGGGATAGCATCTTTAACCTCTTAATTTAAACATTAATTTTTCGTTATAGGTAGGAGNAGTAAATGGGATAGCATCTTTAACCTCTTAATTTAAACATTAATTTTTCGTTATAGGTAGGAGCAGTGATATTTCGCGAAAAGATTTCGAGACAAGATACAGTCCAGAGCACTGTAGGGTCGTCCAGCTTCTTTGATTGGCTAAAAACACTTCTGACCCGTGTTAACTGTTTGCGTACGAATCACGAAGGTTCCGTGTCGGAGTTACTTAGTCCTGAGTGGCTTGGTCAAAGACGGACACGGCACCAGCAGCCAATGGAGGTATAACAACAGCTGAGGTGTGTATATAGTATTGAAGTCTACTGTGTGCTCCGATTTTAACGCGAAAAGTCACTGGCCCTAGTTATAGGTGTTGAAAAAGAGGAGAGTTTTGGCTTGACAAGTAATTAAAAGTGTCTTGTGTAGTCTATTCGCGGTTTCTTCACACTTTTTGAATCAAACCTTTGAAAAAAAAACACCCAATGTTTGACGTGTGTGATTGCTTCCTAAATATGTTATGTATCGCAAGTGTTTTGTAGTTGTGTTAACATAAAAGTACCTTATTTTTAGTTAAATTGAACTTTTACTTACATTTTTATAAATTATTATATTTTATTTATTACTAATATGCACTAATAAACACGGAGATAAAATGTGTTGGTAATGCCTAGTAACAAACAGTTCTTACGCAAGATATTATTACACTGAGTGCGCTCGAATGCGGTGCGTTGACCCTGGTGTAGTTTTTTTAAGCTTTGTTTACACAAGGCGGAGGGAAGTGTAACTTCAGCAGGGCTTCAGAAAAGTTGGAAATAACCGTGAAACGAACTACAATAACTTAACAATGGAAACTACGAAAAGAATTTCTATTGGTCTACGGCATTGGCAACGAGCAGTAATAAAACGTTGGTGATGCGACAGCAGCCGCCGACAACATTACACAGTAAAAATACGCTGTTCGTGATGGCGCTATCTTCTGGCCTTGCACAGCACCTTCCATAACTATCTACTTTGCGTGTTTGGCATACGTGAACGAGTATACTCGAGATGTAATGTATTAAGGGGTTAGTTACGCCCGGCACGGGTATTGACTCTACAGAGATGTAGCGGGCGCGAACACCTGGATCGGTTCCCATCGAGGCAGGTAATCTTCATCTCCTGTCTCAAAGCTGGACAGACGAAGCCAGCATGTAAAGCAGTAACTTAGCATACAATACAGTAAACCATAACCAACCTCCCCCCCCCCTTCCCCTCTGNCCCCCCTTCCCCTCTGGCACCAGTCGGCCTTCGGGGCATCACGCAGTGCTCATTAATATTAAATAAGAAACAATGACGTTGTCCCTGGCGTACTGACCTTGCGTACGTAGAGTCACGGGACAGACTGTAGAGATTACGTTAGCTCATACAATCTGCTTTGTCTCTCGTAGAAATTAAAAAAAAAATTAAAATCGACTAGTATTTTGTTCCGCGCCATGGGACATCGCCTAAACTGTACATCTCACGCTTACAGTACATGCTTGTAATGTGACTTGCGAACCAAATAAGGCCTAAAACACTGCCTATATTTCTCTTAACGCTGCGGGTGTTGGGATAAAGTTATCGAATATTGTATTAAAACTGTTGTCGCTCGCAAGCAGGTTACACGCGGGTTTTGCCTTTCATGACTGACGTGTACTTATTGCAAAACTGTTGATCTTTCATGCAGTTTGCATTACTATTTTTAATATAAATTTATGTATTTTTAATAAGTACCAGTTTTGCACGTTGCATAAAAATTTAATGACTTGAAATTATCTCGGAACCAATTGATTAAACTATTTTCACCAGCTAAAATATTACATTAGGTCAGTTTTTGGCTCTGAGAGGCGTACATTTTTTTATTTGTAATAATCTTCTTTATTTCCTGTAGAAAAACTTTAAACTCGCGTTCAACCAATGCTGAAGGTTTGACATTTTTGCACCATCCTTTCCACGGCAAGCCGAAAGAATGACATCACTGCATTTTTATAGAACGATGTTTCTTTTAGAATTGCCAAAACCTGTAAATACCTTTCAACTAATTTTTAAAATTTATAATAAGCACCTGTCAAATAGTATAACTTGTTTCGGTGTACCGTGACAACCAAAAATAGCCTAAGTTATTTTAATAAGACCTCATTAAATCCACAGAACATTTTTGAAAAAAAAAAAAAATATTAAAAAAAATTGTGTGTGTAACTCTCGTGCGGCATGTCAAATAGATCAAGGTTTTAATTTAAACCAAGGAAGTTCGAAAAATTGACTAGCAGAGTCAGCATGTCTGACAATTACTCTTGATATCCCCGAATCTCTGAGAAAAAGAAATAAAAATCGACTCGCGTGGTGAGTAAGTATTGGTTTTGAGTCTTGGAGTAAACAAAAATCTAGCACTACAACCTTCACTCAAGCTAAAAATTCGTTCGGGAAAATGCACATGTCCAGGCAGTAAATTTAAATGAGATAAGTTTCAACGCAGAGGCAAATTAAAAATTCCACCGTGCACTCCTGTAAGCAGGCTGTTTTTTTTAATTTTTTTTATTATTAAATTTGATAAAAGCAAGCCATCTACACACACGGTCGCTCCATCCTTTTCCTTGTAGTATTTTTTGTTAATTTATGAATAAGTCAACTTCTCTCCGGTCGAGAGGGGTNATTTAAATGAGATAAGTTTCAACGCAGAGGCAAATTAAAAATTCCACCGTGCACTCCTGTAAGCAGGCTGTTTTTTGAAATTTTTTTTATTATTAAATTTGATAAAAGCAAGCCATCTACACACACGGTCGCTCCATCCTTTTCCTTGTAGTATTTTTTGTTAATTTATGAATAAGTCAACTTCTCTCCGGTCGAGAGGGGTTNTTTTTTTTTTTTTTTTACTGTCTCTATGCCGGTTTTCTCTTTCTTTCTTCTTAGATGTAGCTTTAGCTATAGGCACACTAGAAGACGTACTCATGGCTGCCCAATCCCTCTCTGTCGCGGTTTATGCCGCACTGTATGCTTCCCCTTCCTCGTGGGCAAGTGAGGTTCAACCCCCGAGATGCACTCACCCTACCTCGGACGTATACTGACACTTAGATTAGTGTAGGCTAAGGGGAAAACAATCGCTGAAAATCAGGCAACTCTAGCAGGATAGTAATAAACCGCTGCAGTGACTGATGCAGTTAAGCAGTCGTACCACGTTTTTGCGGGTTCAAATCCCACGTGAGCAATGGATGCGTGTGCCACTTGTACATATAATTTTTAATAACTTGCGTACGTAAACCATTCAGTACTGACACCAAGCAGAGGCAATAAACAGCAAACTATAAAAAAAATCAAGCGACCCCGCTATTTGGACAAGGCGCCAAGAAAATAATTTCGCTGTGACATATCAGTTTCAGATCTTGATAAGCTGTATACACCCAAAAAAACGAAATGGTGTTGGTTAGTGGCGGGACTGCTTTTCACAAATATGTATAGCTTAACTGGCATACAAAATTTTTTCCAATTTCACTTTTATACACGACGAGAAAAAAATGATCTGTTTAAGAATTTATCTAAAGGAAAATTATAAGCTGAAATCTGAATATTTTCTGAGGTATAAGAGGTAAAGGAAAAATTGCACTGTGTATAATACACGTCCAATATTCCTGTACTGCAAACAATATTTCCGTTATTGCTGAAGATGATTTAATTTTTGCGACACTAAAATTTATTTGAAACAATTTTTGTACCTTAATGCCAATGCAAGTGTATTACACAACGATCTACGTTTCACGCTATTACTTATTAAATTATGACGCAGGAAAGTTATGGTAATCAACTTTTCAAGTATTTAGCTCTGATAATGTCGCAACAATTATTTTATCATTGACAGGCGTAACATTTTTATAATAACGATATACCACAAAGTTGGTAGTGCTCCCCTAAATGTAGCTGTTAGATTAAGTTAAGATACGCTAAACAGCTGACTTGGTCTTCATGAAATCTGGTACGTTCATGTTCACATAGTTTTTTTAAAATAACAAAATGATGAAAATTAAATCAAGAACTTCAGTAAAAGGAAGCAATGTCTCCATTTGATCGGCGCGCGTAGTGTTTCCTTACTTCTTGTCGTGATTATGAACATACAGCCGTTCTAAACCAGATTGTTGGGCGAGTTAAACGTTAGATTAGTGATTACAATACGGGATCGCGTGTGGCTGATTCAGGTTATTTCAGGTTACGCGAGATGAAATAAAACAAAAACCGTCAACAGACGAAAATTACAGTTTATTAGCTCACGAACATGCTACCTTGACGCACGAGATCGTAAAAACGGACGTGAAAATATGACGAGAGTCAACAGGGGGAATCACGTAGTTTCTAACGAGCCTACACTTCTACAGTGATTCTGCCAAATATTCACCGAGAATTACTGCTGTTATATCATAATTCCTGTTTTTTTATTAGGTTCAAATTGTCTTCATTTTACGGTGGAACCTAACGTAAATTAAAATTATTTAATACATATTAAAGCGGCGGATGCTATCGTTGGTCGATATAAAGAACAGACGACAATTATTCGTCCATATCGATAGTTCTAAAAAATAAAATATTTTTGTGATAATAATAAATTACTTTCATGTTGAAGCATTCTATGAAAAGCATTAACCTTTTTCCTTGCGGTGTCATTTCAAAAGTAGCACTTTGACATATTTTATACAATAATTGTCCCCTGGCCAAAATGTCTTCAAAATACAGTAAACGCACAGCGTATAGCGTTGAAGAAATCTCTGAAGAATTGCGAAATCTGTAAAGGCGGTACACGCATGCCTATCCTGAATTTAAGTTCTTGTCGTAAATGCAAAGCCAGATTTTATGTTAAAAGTTTTGGCATGGCAGAATGTAGGGTACGTAGGTGGGCCTCATTATTTGAAATCTGGTAATTTGGGCAGGTGTTGCTAATTTCTAACTGAAAAAATTCGATATTGTACTTCACTTGCACATGGGATAATTTCGCTGACGACGAAACACTACTAGGCTCAAAGTACATATTTACAAAATGCACTATGGCCTACTGACTTAACAAAATCTATTGCAAGATCTCAAGTGGAACTTGTGGCGAAGAATGATAAGTGTCAATGTGGCGCCACGCCATTTCAGAATGCGTTTCTGAACAAATAGTCATACTAATGGATCCTGATCGCGTCTGTCTGTGAATTCTCTACCAAAGGTATATATAGTACATTCACGTTTACTTCCAGACTTTTCCTCCGCCTCATGCTAACAAAACTTAGCCTAATCTATAAAATTACACCAAAGTTACACACACAGTATTCATGCGCACACAGTGTAATGCTATTTTCCATAAGAACTATTTCCTACTAGGCATTACCAACACACCCGTTTTCTCACTGTTTTATTCATATTAATTACAAATAAAATATTACAATATATATATATATAATGTAAGTAAACCCTTAAGAGATGGTTAACATATTTGGAAATCAACCATACACCTCATAAATGGGGTGAGTTTTCGAAGGTTTGATTCAACAGTGTGAATACACTGCGAATATACTGGAGGTAGCCTAAGTATGTCGACGGTGATACTATAGTATACTGCTAAGATTTGAATTTTTATATAGCTTTGACGCGTGAAAAGGGGCAAAACAACGAAAGAATCAACTTAATTTAACTCCTACTAAATTTTCTATAAGTCACTGGCGAATAACGCTAATTTCAAAATCCACGCCTAGCGAAATGCGGAATACATTTGCGCCGAAGATAGATCGCAAAGTAGATCGTCAAAGGCAGAGAGCAGTACTCGCAAGCTGGCCGTCGAAACGCAATCAAAATCGTACGCTGAACACGAAAGAGATCCTTGTATTGTAATGTAAATGCGAGCCATACAAAGCTGTAAGCTATGCGCATTCAGAGTGGGAACGCGGGCTGGGGGAGACGATAAAAGAGGCTGCCGCGGAAACAGATGTGTTTTGAAGGGAAAATTACTGCAATTTGGGGGGAGGGGGGAGAACCCGGTTGTTGGGGGCGTTAGTTACGCTTGGCTGACGTCCACCTCCTCCCCCTAAAATGTTTGGTGTGTGGGAGGTTCACGGGGGCGTGGGAACCTATCCTAGGACCACATTCGGTTAGATTACAACGTTTTTAAATGAAGGTAGTTACCGTATGGCTAACTGTAATATCTAGAATGTTTTACGTTGTCATCTGAGAACAATTATTCAAAACAATAATAACATGTAACTAATAAAATTTTCTGGAATGATTGATAGTTTTAGAGTGGTTAAAATCTTTATTTGTTTTACATGTAGGCGCTACATGGTATATAGCATAATTTTAATACAAAATTGAAGTATAATTTAACTGTGGGAAGGGTACATACAGTGACCTGTTTTTCACACACGAAATGATTCTCAACGGCGGGAAGTGTACTTTCCAAGGCCTGAGAGAGGGTTAAGTAAGTACTGCTAATACGATGGCATTTTAATCAAGGAATTATGTGGTAACACCAAACAACCCTGAATAATACAGAAGCGAAACAACCGCTTACATGTAGGTAGGGCCATCTGTTTTTCACAAAAAGGTTCCAGAACTATTTGTACTCCAAATCACTAGAGCTCACACCCACTTCAGTGATTGAATCATTTGAATTGTTACGCGTCTTGTGTGTCTGCCCGCGAATTACGGTCGGTTGGTATCGGAGAAACTTAATTCAGATTGGCTCACTCATGTAACAGACTCTCTTCGCACATAGACAAGCGACCAATAGCCAAAGGAAGACTGCGAGTGTGCTCAAAGGATATTGAAGTCTAGCCTTCGCGTACATTTTTTCGCGAAAAACAGACTTATAGGTCACCGAAAACTACACCCGCACAAGACAGCAAAATTGCGTCATTGTCCAGCGAAAAGTCGAAATATCGTCCACCGATCAGCTCCTGGTAACTCAACTTGACGGCCGGTCGCCCAGCCAATAGGGAATCTTTCGCAACACGCAGTAGCCAATCAGACACCAAGCCCGTCCGGGAGCCTCGCGAAGCCAATTGGCGAACGGGTACACCCACATCAAAGGAACCGCACGCGATTCAACGTCTGTATAATTAGCTATTCTGTTTGCATTACAGTTTATGGGCTATTCACGGTAAAGTGAGCACTTTTGAAAGCCCTCTAATTTGGAATATTAGTCAATAAATACATTTTATTGTAGCCTTACACGTTAACTTTTGAGTTCGGTGAAATATACACACTGTGTTTATTACTTAAATAGCAATATTTATTTAAAATGGCTGAAAGGAAAACATAACTAGGGCCTCAAAAGTGCTCACTTTAGAGTAAACAGCCTATACCAATAATTTTCAGAGCAGAGGCTAAAAATAAAAAGATATGCCTTTATAGCGTTGTATGCTGTACTGCAATAATATATACGGCGAAACTGCCAGAAACTCTTCAAAACTGTCCATGGGCGAATCATCTGCAAAAGAAAATAACTGGCTCGACATACCCAACTGCAGTTTTGTGTACTGCGACAGTCAACATTTTTTTGCAGGTAAGCAATTCAAAGCTACAAACAAAGCTTCTAAGTTGTCCTATCAGCACCTGCAGTCTACTGCGCAAGCACACGCGCACTAAATGCGATGGGAAATAGGACGAGTCCTATTCGTCACGATTACGGACTTCTCGCTGCTGTGTTCGTAGCAGCAACTGCACATGTTGAAGTACCAAATTCGGTTAGATGATTATTTGCATTTTAACTGCGTTTTTATGTATGAAATCGTATTTTCTGTATGCAGCTGTTTTTACTGCGTGTAGTACTGCCTTCGCATGAAGACGGTAAATACATCTTCATGAGCGACAGTAGTACGGGAATGGCCGGCGTGGCGTTGAAAAAGCAGAAAAACTTGTGCGAGAGAAAATAACGTAACAAATCGTGGCCGAGGAGACAAATCGATGTTATATTAAATGTGTATAAAATACAGAGAGTCTCGCGTGCTTCTGTTGCTATGTGCGAATGTCCCCTGGGCCAGGAACCAGAGGAGAAGAGCATAAACACTAGCGAATACGACTTCATTTCGCTGGTTCTTCCGAGCACACCCACTGGAATCCCGTTGTTAAACCTTGTTTACACCACAATAAACGCTACAGTTCCAGTCTTACGTTTCGTGTTCTGTTCGTGCATTCCGTTAGTTCTTCCGAGCACACCCACTGGAATCCCGTTGTTAAACCTTGTTTACACCACAATAAACGCTACAGTTCCAGTCTTACGTTTCGTGTTCTGTTCGTGCATTCCGTTAGTTCTTCCGAGCACACCCACTGGAATCCCGTTGTTAAACCTTGTTTACACCACAATAAACGCTACAGTTCCAGTCTTACGTTTCGTGTTCTGTTCGTGCATTCCGTTAGTTCTTCCGAGCACACCCACTGGAATCCCGTTGTTAAACCTTGTTTACACCACAATAAACGCTACAGTTCCAGTCTTACGTTTCGTGTTCTGTTCGTGCATTCCGTTAGTTCTTCCGAGCACACCCACTGGAATCCCGTTGTTAAACCTTGTTTACACCACAATAAACGCTACAGTTCCAGTCTTACGTTTCGTGTTCTGTTCGTGCATTCCGTTAGTTCTTCCGAGCACACCCACTGGAATCCCGTTGTTAAACCTTGTTCACACCAGAATAAACGCTACAGTTCCAGTCTTGCGTTTTGTCTTCTGTTCGTGTCCTCAGCATAGGCTTACATGTTGTCACAAGAATTGTCAAATTCACGTGTAAAAACCGCACCTGTATATAAGTTTGAATTTGATACAAACCAGCTTATAATATTATTGCGTAATTTTATTATACTGTAGTTGCATTACAACACGACCGGAAGAAGTTATTTACGTAACCACTGTGCTAGCGCAGAGACTGTTAATGCGCACTCTACTCCATACTACCTCTGTGTTCTGCAACTTGTATGATGATAAAAATACGTGTTGCAGAATACCATACATGCCTGGTTAGCCGTTAAATTGAGTAATTTTAATGTCCTATTTAGGTCCTTCCGTTGTGACAGCTGTGCACATGCCTTAGCCGTTTGTCTAGCGAGTTACCTGCACTCTAAAACACTTTTTTTACTAAGGCACATGCCTTATTGCNACATGCCTTAGCCGTTTGTCTAGCGAGTTACCTGCACTCTAAAACACTTTTTTTACTAAGGCACATGCCTTATTGCCGCAAATAAATATATCGTTACATGCGAATAACTGCAAAGTAGGATTACCACACACAACTTTTTTTTGTTTTATCTAGACGTATATATAATTCGCAATGATAATCTTGCATCGTCGGAACAGTAATTCAGAAGTATCCTTTAAGATAAAATCAACTACTGACATTTTCAAGGTTGAACCATTATGTCGGTGATATAGGGAATTTGTTTCTTGATAACATTGCATTTAGTAAGTCTCGTTAGTACTGAACAAATATAATGAAGGATAGGCACGTTTTGATATCACTTAACCATTTCCTTCGATATAAAGAAGCATTATTTTTATTTGCTNTATAATGAAGGATAGGCACGTTTTGATATCACTTAACCATTTCCTTCGATATAAAGAAGCATTATTTTTATTTGCTATAAATAAAATTGATATTGCCATAAAAAATAAGAGGATAAATAATAACAAAGCTATGTTTTTTTAACTTCCCTCCCTCTTCAATTAAAGCAAGATTTGGTTACTGTAAACAAAAAGCCTCAAATAAATGTTTTTTCTGTGCTTTACAGAAAGCTTTAGACTTAATTTTTTTACAGTGCGGCGAAATTGTTGGAAAAGAGTACGTACACTCACTGTCATAAAAAAAGCGTACCCAGGACGAATTACCCACAAACGTGCAGCGTAATAAAAAAAATACTTTTTATTTATTTTTATTTTTTTATTTTTAAAGATTCGAACATACTTGGATACTAGAGCGGTTCGCAGCGAGTTAGTTATAGGATCGAAAAGCAAATGGACACGGACAAGAAACGTGCAACTTACAAACACGCAAAATCTGTTAAACAAAACCTGCAGTAAGAGAATAATAATAGTTCAATTTAATTTTACCCTATCCGAAAGTGCCGATATTTTGTGTAATTTAAGGCGGCAGAGACACGGCGATAGAATGTTTAGGTGCCGCTTCAGACAATGCGATTGACAAACACTGCGCTGTGTTCTGGAGAATTTCCTGCGATGCAACAAGGTTCCCCCCGTAGTGCTCGACAGGCGAGAAATAGAACATAATCAACTCTTCAAACAACAAGATTGATGAGCACTCAAACTTCTGGCTTTTCCAGCCCTCCTTTTAACAGCGTGGTGAAGACGAGCCCAGGGTGTACCGGAGGGGAAACGCAAAGAAATTGTATGGCAGAGTTATCAAATTATCTCTGTTACCCAACGACCCAAGCGAGGTCATTATCTTGATTGCTTCCCCGGGGATCCAGCTTGCATTGTACTCTCCCAGCCCATCGCGGGGCCAAGATTAATGTGGTGTCAGCTTCAGCTGAGGGTTAGACAGGTCCACAGTCAGGGCTACGGTGAAAGCTTTGTTCCCGCTGGACGTACAGACGGAAGACAGCCAGAATTCAATAAGCTCATTTAACGAGGAAAATAAGATCGACGCGAGTTTCACAGCTGGCGCAATATTCACTCGTCAGCTCTAAGCCAGGGTCGTCGTTGTTGCTGAAGCTTACTACCGACAGGTGAACTCCATTATCTGTGAACGAAATACGAGCTGATAAAAACGTTCAGTTAATCACGTATACACGAAGGCCTCGTATCTCAAGATAGTTTTTTTTCCCCCACCCACTGATGACTATCTCTGTGATCTAGGTCGCTAGTGCTTCCAACTTTGCATCACGATGCTGCGGGTTCGATTCCCGGGTAAGCCACGTGCGAGTGCTTGATGTAAGTTTAAATTAATTTAGAATGAAGCTTTTCTATTTAATTGGCCTTCCAGAAAAAAAACTTAGTGGAGAGGTCGGGTTATAGAGAATAAAAATTCACCCACTGGTTATTAAAAAAATAATGTTCTGAAAACATTGACATTCTGAAATCGACACACATTGATTAGTGGTATGGCGCCATCATTCTTCATAACTAACTACCAAGTAGGGGAGATGTCCAAAAACTAGTTTTTGTTTAAGATTAATAGTCTGGCATGCAGTCGTCGTTGATTTACTGCATTCGTAACTGTATCCGTCAAGAACTTTGATTTTATTTATGTGTTTTGTCCCTTCCCTACTTTAAAATTATTTATTTTGAAGAAAAAAAAATTAGATTTTTAGTATAGCACTCTTTCTGCGTGTCTACTCTCCTCCCTCACTTTAACTTAACAACTATGCCCTCGCATAAACTATTTCGGTGAATTTTCACTTTTCGGTTTTAAAACGTCAAATCTACTACCTAAACAGTTCCTATTTGGAACAAGACAAAGTTTATTTGTTACTGCACAGTTAGAAAATTTCTACAGATTTACGGAAACTTTTACGTAGATGTAGAGTTATTTTACGGAAAGGCGCTCCGTAATGACGAATAACGGAAATGAGCTCCGTAAACATAAAATACACAAGATCTTCGTGTTCTTATGGCTTCGTATTGAGACACGAACAATGCCGGTGATATACCTGAAGCGTATAAAATCCCATATTCACAATAATACTTCGCGTGAAATAGTAGTAGGTGAGTGGCAAATCACTCATGGAGTGACAATTCTTTGATTCTGTTTCAAATTACGCTAAACCTGGACAAAACCTTCTTTGTACACACGCGCACACATCGAAAATAAAACTATTTATTCGTTACCTCGTTTCATAAACAGCAAATAAAACCAAATAGCTAGTGCTCTAACACGACTTGAAACTAACAGAGGCGCGTTCGTCACTTTCCTGTAAAACCCATATTTGCAACATACAGGCGTGGTAGGTGAGTGCCCATATTGCTCACAGGCATCCAAAGAATATCTATTGGATGTCCCCACGGAACGTTCTGGATATCCAGGAACATACAGGAATAGCAAAGTTACATCCAAAATACTACCAAAAGATATCCAAATGTCCACCCAATATCCACACAAGGATACAGATATTGTGGTTATCTTATAGACATATTTATATTTAGACACTTACCATAAATAATAGCAATTGGAGGTTTTGTGACATCTAATGTATATCCAGTAAGTGGTACGAACTGATATCTACTGCTAAATATCCAACGGATATCCTGAAGAGATTCACTTCAAGATTTAGATGACTTTAACATATTGTGGATGCAATTGTGATTTCCATTGGATATCCTGTGCTATGTGGGTGGTTCCAGTTATTAAGTGTTAATTTGTTGATTCGTGTTAATATCCCACTACAGGACAAAATATTTAAACTTTGTTTAATTTCCCTGTTATACACAGTTAAATACATTACGGAAAAAACTCTTTTTCTTATCCCTGTTTATAAAGCTGAAATAAAATAACAAACTCGCAAGCACTCTAACATGACAGAGGTGTACATACATCATTTTTGATGTATCACTTATTTACAATACCTCTCTTTGTAAAAGTGTGGTAGGTGAATGGATAAGGTGTTGAATCGTCAATCTCTTTTCCGAGCTCAAATCCTGGTACCGGGCCAATTTTGTTAAACTTTTTTACAGTTATTTTTATACACATTGAAACACCTACATAGTGAAAGTAAATCTTATTATTTCCCTTTTTATAAAGAGCAGATAAAAAAAAACTTGCAAGTTTATGGACACGTTTCGTGAATTAACAGATATTTATGTGAAATTTATGGAGAGAACGTTATTGAAAACAACGAAGAGTCCGTAATTACAGGATGATGTCTGGATAATTTATAACTAGTACTTGCCGTAATTTTACGGACACTTTTTCTAACAGTGGGAAAACAAATTTCAATAAGTCCGTATTAGTTTTCTTATCTGAATAAAACTGTCTCTTTCACTGTTGTTATTACCAATGAAAAATCTGACAATATTATGGGCGATACTGGAACATAGATTTTTGAACTCCCGAAATTTGGGCTTATTATTTTTTTTTGCAAATAAATATTAATTTTGTTGTAAAACAACATAAAGCATTTCTTGGCAGTACTTTATAAAGTATCTACTAAGTTACCCAATGATCGTTTAAATGTGATTTCTTGTCTACACTTACCCGAATGACAGTCAAGAATTCACATTAGTCGGTATTTTTTTGCTTTCCTCTAAAAAAAAATTAATTAAACCTACTGCATTATTAACTGATCATTCTGGGATTAAGCCTCGAAGAATTTTGCAACAATCTTGCAATAAGAGTGAATCTTGTGGAAAAACTGATTAACAAATTGCAACACTTCAATTAAGATGAAAAAAAAAACCAGTCCTCAGTGAATTGGAGAGTATGTATCAGCTGAAAAATACTGTACTTGGAGTTTTTTGATACTTAGGGACACCCGAATTTCGCGGAAATATTTCCGCGAAATTCGGGTGTCCCTAGTGATACTAGCAGCGTGAAACGAAACTGAGTGCTCACACGCCGTCCCTTGGCGGACAACATACTAAGAACAAAAAACATAATAAATAAATTATACAGAGCAAGAGAAATATCCCAATTTTTCAGTTCTGGATAAACTGGGATCTTGATTATTGCGTGGAGCGTTAGCCCCTCCGCCACAAACTTTCTTTCTTTCGTTGCATTCAAATCAGCACACAGGAATTTTTTTAGGGAGGGGGGTGGGCAGCTAAGCCTAAAATACCATTTCTTCAACTGTAAAAAATTTCTTTCTCGATTAAGGTCCTCAATTATGGAAGATGCTCACATGCAAGTCGTGACCAAGTGAATTTTGAGACAACAAACGTTATCTTTACTAACGTGGCCTTCTCATGTAACCAAATTCAGTATTGTAATAGATTAAAAAAATTATACCCTATCTCCTGTAAACTCGAATATTCTTGGTGAATATATTGAAATGAGAAAANGGGGGGGGGGGAGAAACGTCGTGGTTTGGTGTCGTCTCGATGCATAAATAAATATTAATACGAGGAAAGAATGAACTGCATACTATCCTTCGCTACATACACCTGCTAGGTATATCTACGTCAGAGCCATAGAAGCACCTGAAAAAGGGGACCACGAGTGGACACATAATATTTTATTGAGGAGGGATTTGTCACCTCAAAAACTTGCTTGCTTCAAATAGTGTTTATTTATATGTTTAAACCCCTCCAAAACATTTGTAAACTATCCACAGTACAACGTAGCACCAGGGGAGATGAAATTAGGAAAAATAAATTTATTATGATCAGCCTTTTTGTAGTACCTATAACATTTAAACCCCTGGGAATTTTCGAATAGATAGTGCCCC
>NQII01000593.1:662733-678998 GCA_002778355.1 Clitarchus hookeri
CCTTAAAGGATGAGTACTCTCGTGCGCTACTAAACAGAGCTTCAAGCGAGAGAATCAAAATGAAGGCAGAGACTTTGCAACAGAGCAGAGCTGCTTCGCTGACTGACAGGAAGCGCGACTGGAAAACGTTAGCGTCTAATCCACGGCACTCCACCAGCAGATGGATATTTATATCCAGAAAGAACAGCCTGAAAAATTCAGCATTGGGATATCATTACTGAGAAATACACTGAAGTGCCAAAAAAAAACTGGTACACCTTCCTAATATCGTGTGGGGCCCCCCCAGAGCACGCAGAAGTGCTGCAAGACGACGTGGCATGGACTCGACTAATGTCTAAAGGTATGCAGGAGGCAATTCACACCATGAATCCTGCAGGGCAGTCCACTAATCCAATCTGCGCCAATTTGAGAAAGGGTTGCACGTCGGTCACGTTTAATGATTCTCGTCAGTCGTCGTTTGTCCCGTTCTTTCACGATCTTTTTCCGGCCGCAGCGATGTCGAAGATGTGATGTTTTACCGGATCCCCGATATTCACGGTACACTCGTGAAATGGTCGTACGCGAACATCCAAATGTTATCGCTACCTCGGAGATGCTATGTCCCATCTCTCACGCGCCGACTATAACACCACGTTCAAACTCACTTAAATCTTGATAACCTGCCATTGTAGCAGCAGTAACCGATCTAGCTGCCGACCACATCGCGTTACTCTGATTGGTTACATACCTCTGTTATTTGCATACGCACGCGCATACCAGTTTTTTTGGCTCTTCAGTGTATATCACTTACCAATGATTATAGGTAGAGACCTGGAAATGTCGCGGATTCACTTGGTAACACGCTAGACTCCACGACACTATGTGTGCTCGAATTTAAGTTAGTTGTTCATTGGTTGTTGCTCCCGATAAACACCAGGCCAGGCAGCACGGCATTCGGTCCTTGTTTCCCTTTGTTACGATTTTGATATTTTGTTGACACTTATCCTTAACGGGGATATAGGGGCGTAACAAGTTATTGATAAGAGTTGTGTAATGGACACATTACAAAATAGGTTTATTTAAAATTAACGTTGTGCAATATTATTTCAATATAAATATGATTGAATATGAACGGGATACAAATATAGTGGAATATTAAATGGTATTATTTTATAAAGATTTTACCAGCCACGTTCTGATTAAAGCCTAATTGGAGAGTTCGCACCTTGATCATGATTCCGGAGGTTGATTAAGATGGCGCAAGTTGACGGCCGGACACACCCATCTTCAGTGGTCTTCTCGTTCCAATGGCCCGACGACAAAAGACACCGCCCACGGACTACACTGCCATATATCGGCTGCGTTGCCCCCGTTTACTGGCCGGTGGAGGGGGTTTCTGTGGTTTGCGATTTCATAACTAATTTCAACGACCACGGCCCACGTCCTGGATAAATAAGTGAAGGTGTGGTCAGGCAGGCCGCTGAGCTACGGGCCTGACCACAACTCGTAACAATTTGCAGGTTCGGTATTGGTCGAAAGTCATCGAGGGGCGTGTCTTACGCGGTGTGTTTCAATAGAAACAGAAACTGAAATGTGTACATGTGATTGACGTTTAACTTATCCTCCAATGAATTCGCGAAATTTGCGGGTTTCTAATTAAAGGCTATTCACGGTAAAGTGAGCACTTTTTCAAGCCCTCTCATTTGGAATAATAGTAAATAAATATATTTAGTTGTAGCCCTAGACGTAACTTTTGAGTCCAGTGAAATATATACAATGTGTTGATTACTTCCATGGCAATATTTATTTTAAAAAGTTATGGAAGGATAAATAATAGCTGATAGGAAAAAAGTAACTAGGGCCTCAAAAGTGCTCACTTTACCATGAACAGCCTATACCTCGGTGATATTGGAGTAAAGGTAGCTATTGAAGTAAAAGGAGAAAACGAAAAGCTTTCGGGAAAATATTCTCTCTCTCTTTATTTCTATCTCTCTCTCTCNCTATTGAAGTAAAAGGAGAAAACGAAAAGCTTTCGGGAAAATATTCTCTCTCTCTTTATTTCTATCTCTCTCTCTCCCTATATATATATCAAATTTATATATCTTTGAATTACTTATCTTCGGTTGAAGTTGTTAAATTCTAAGAATAACAACCGACATCGTACTGTAGCAACTTTGAAGGTTGGCTTCCTGGAAAACATTGTAAGGACAACGCCACTGCTTGATATTTTTCTCGGAAGAAACATAACGTAGGGAATGGCCATACTTAGATGAAACAGGCCGCAAGTGAATGTGCAAGCAGTACCCTTGATAGAGGTTCAAGTCACAAAGCGAAGAGCATTTTCCTACCCTGGCGGCATGAATCTCGTAACGGCGACCCGAGTAATCAAATGCGGTGGCCTGACAAGACTAAGCTATGAGGGGACTCGGCGAAGACCGCAGTAACGAACATTCCTACAGGAAAAAAAAATCCACAATAATGTGCAAATTGCAAGTGGAGATAGTACTTTTCAAATTATTTTCACGTTATCTTTACTCCTAGAAGTGTTTTCCCAGTCACGTCAAGAGTTAGAAAAACTCACGTCATTTCGTCGAAGTCGTAATGTGAGTATTGCTAAAACAACGAAATATAGTCTATTCACAGTATCTTCGTAGTTTTCGAATCAAAACTTTTAAAATGACCTAATATGTGTCGTGTTTGGTTGTTTCCTAAATACGTTGTGTATCGCAAGCGTTTTATAATTCTGTTAACATACAAGTTTATTATGTTTAGTTTAACTAAAATTTTTTCTGAAAATTAAAATATTTCATTTATAGTTAATATGAATAAAAACAAAGGTAATAGTAAACCCTAGTAATAATTAGTTATCGTGCAAAACTGAGTGCGCATGACCGCTGTGCGTTCTCTCTTTAGTGTAATTTTCTAGACTTGGTCAATATTGTATGAGGCGTAGGAAAAACCTGAAAGTAGAACCATTTCATTCATCTTGATTGTACGATAACTAGGTGTCGACACGAGAAATGCCGAAACCTCTTATAATTATGCACGACTTTCAGTTTGCTGGGAGACAAGTGCGTGAGAAAGAAACATGCAGCTGTTTTAAAAGAACTTAAATTCCTTATATTGCGCATCACGTCTTGTAAATAGTCAATATAAAAAGTATTAAATATAAATAAATGTAACATATGACGAACCAGGAAAAAAAAAAAATTAAAGAATTAGAACAAATTCTATTTAAAGTAATGGTCGGTTAACGTTGATAAACGTATACGTTTCAAAATGAAGCGGTTCGTGTTCATCGCATTCGCGTCGTGTAGGAACATTCTCGGCGTGTACACATGTAGGAAATGGCGATATTTTATTTCATGTCGTTTACGTAATGCTTTCAACCAATAGAATTGGAGCAAAAAGAGTAAGAAATAATTTATTCAATTTAATAGTATATATTATTTTAAAAAGAAAACGTACATTTTTATTTTACTTCACTCGATTAAGGAAAAAAAACGTCAAAACAGTATGCAACAATTAATTGTAGTTAAATTTTGTATTATACCATTATGATTTGATTTACACTGAAGAGCCAAAAAACTGGTACACCTGCCTAATATCGTGTAGGGCCCCCCAGAACACGCAGAAGTGCCGCAAGACGACGTGGCATGGACTCGGCTAATGTCTGAAGGTACGCAGGAGGCAATTCACACCAGGAATCCTGCAGGGCAGTCCACAAATCCAATCTGCGCCAATTTGAGAAAGGGTTTCACGTCTGTCACGTTTAATTATTCTCGTCAGTCGTCGTTTGTCCCGTTCTTTCACGATCTTTTTCCGGCCGCAGCGATGTCGAAGATGTGATGTTTTACCGGATTCCCGATATTCACGGTACACTCGTGAAATGGTCGTACGCGAACATCCAAATGTTATCGCTACCTCGGAGATGCTATGTCCCATCTCTCGTGCGCCGACTATAACACCACGTTCAAACTCACTTAAATCTTGATAACCTGCCATTGTAGCAGCAGTAACCGATCTAGCTGCCGACCGCATCGCGTTACTCTGATTGGTTCCATACCTCTGTTATTTGTATACGCACGCATATACCAGTTTTTTTGGCTCTTCAGTGTGTATCATTGACAAATCCTGTGCAATATGTACTGACAGGACAAGAATGCAAGTGAAATGAAATGTAATTTGCCAATAAATCACTATTTCACCAAAATAAAGTAAATTTATAGTAGAGTGTGATTGGTTGAATATAAAACGACTGTATTCACTATGAATCGCACATTTTTGTAAACGTTCCATGCTGACTTCTCTTACGTACACGAGATTGATCGTGAACCGACGATAAGAAATAATTAAGTCTGGCTACAACAGTGCATTGAAATGTATTTGTTTTGCACAAATGTAATTGTTTATGTACGTAGCGGTTCTGGATTCGAGTGGTGAAAGACAGGCCAGCAGCTGTTACATAACGTTCATAAATTACGTAAAGAACCGACGAATCGCAGTTTCCGACGCCCGCGAAGAGCTGGCGAGTTAATAAACTAAGAAGATACGTTAGGACAAACGCAGGGCCTTCACGGTAGGCATTTACGACGCCACTCAGATCCTATCCCTCGACCAACAAACAGGTCGTAGAGGCAGCCAAACGTGTACCAATCAGAAGAAAATTTACTACAGAAAATCTTTCCGAACCTACTTTAATGTATCAACATTTTCACCAGTAGTTGTAACTTTAACGCATTCACATTTGCATATGGTTTCGGAAAATCCACAACATTATTATTTTTTATTTGTGTTTCGTGTAGTTAGTAAAACATGATTTTAGATTTACGAAAGACAATCAACTTACTATTAAATTTCCTAAATGAAATACAGCCTAGGAACCAACGCACATGCAATTTTTATGGCTAAGTAATTTTGCAGAGCTCTTATGTTACATTGATCCTCGCTGCAAAAGAAAAAAAAATTACTGATCTTAAAATAAAAGACAGATAAAAAACATAAGTATCATAATAATAAATTAATTAGCATGTAGGAAAATCTTTAATGTGAAATATCTCATAATCTCATAATGACTAACATGTTTATTGGTTATTTTTTGTGCATAATAACGTTTATTTATCAAACTACTTGTTTGGAGACTGGATTGATAACTGAAAATAAATTAATAATATTTATTTTGGCTCGCTTTATTTACTTCTTGTGTAAATACTTCAAATATTATTTATACAATTTTCAAAATAGAAAATAGTTTTATTCTCTGCAACTTTGAGCTACGGTTTAGTTGAGTAGGCTTAAGTATAGGCCCTTACCCCGTCACAAATTCTTTCTATGTTATCTGAAAAGAATTCAATATTGTATTTTTTTATTTATAAAAAGAATTATTCGTAAACTATTTGCCGGGAAGATATTTTTGTAACACTACAAACAAATAAGAGCAAATTTAATGTGTAAAACTAATGTTGGATTTTAACAAGCGAATGTTGTAGACTTCAAGTTTATTATAAACTTTGAGCTACATAAACAATTGTGTGTGTGTTGTAAAATAATATATAGTCAATTCACGGTTACTTCCAACTTTTCTGAAGCCTTGCTGAAGTTCTTCTTTCAGGTTATTCGTCCGCCTCATGCAAACAAAGCTTAACCAAGTGTAAAAAATTAGGCCAGAGGGACAACACACTGAATTTATGCGCACTTATTGTATATAGGCTATTCAAGGTAAAGTGAGCACTTTTGAAATCCTTCTCATGTGGAATAATAGTCAATAAATATATTTTATTTTAGCCTTAGAACTCAACTCCTGAGTGAGGTGGAATATACACACTGTGTTCATTAATTACATGATGATATATATATTTAAAAAGGTGGTTAAAGGATTTTAAAAAATGGCTCAAAGGAAAAAGTAACTAGACCCTCAAAAGTGCTCACTTTACCGTGAAAATAACAGTATTTTGCATAAGAACTATTTCTTACTAGGCATTACCAACACGCCTATTTTCTCTCTGTTTTTGTTCATATTAATTTTAAATGAAATATTATAATTTATATAAAAAAATGTAATTAAAAAGTTTAATTTGAATAAAAATAAGGTATTTTTATGTTAACAGAAGTATAAAACGCTTGTGATACATTACCTATCTAGTATACAACAAAGCACGGCATACATGGGGTGATTTTTCAAAGGATTGATAAAAAATGTGCGAAGAAACCACGAAAAGACTAAATTGTAAATATACAATATTTTAGCTATAGAGTTACAAGAAGTCCTTTGACAAGTAGTTTCCAAGGAATTGTTAGTAACAAGCACAGAAATTGTTTACTGTGAAGCGAGAAACTTGCAAGTTTTCATAAGAAAAATGATTTTTTTCCTGTGTTTGAGGATATTTTACGGTTTTGTTACATAATAGCAAAATATGATTTAAAAAATACCACACTTAATGATAAATGGCTTTGATTTACTTATTAAGCATGATTATGAACATTTTAAACTACAGTATTGTGACAAACAAATTTCAAGAAAAATATATCTTTACACAGTGCTTGGTTTCAGCTGAAGTCATAAGGAGAACATAGAGCAATTTCTTTGAAAGCCACCCCAGTGCTCGTCTGCGATTAGAGTTTTAATCCTAGTTGGTTTTATTTCGAGTATCAACGTAAAACTCGAAATACATCGAAGGGCGAGGAAAACAACGAATGTCTTCTTTGTAGTATTCTGGTGAACACGAGCATCTATTCTGAACTATAAACGAACCTAACAATTATGCGCAATTTGGAAGTATGGCAGTACGTGTAAATCTAAAATTAAAGTAAATAACTACACTATTCTTCAAATTGCATTCTCAATTTTTTGCATTTTCTTCAGACTATTTAATGCTACAAAAATATAAGATGCATTAGAATTATGTGGAAAATATATGTTGGTATTGAGCGTCATTAATATGCACTAATCAAATCAAATTAAGTAAATTGCTGTTATTTATCCAGGAAAGGTAACCGAGGACCCCCTACCCATGTGGCTAGGTGGCCAGAAAGGTGATTGTTCGCACGTAAAACACTTGTCATGACCCCAATGTACGGGAGCTCGGTCCCTACCCACGTGGCTAAGAGCTCCCTTTACTTTAACACACAGAGGCGATAAAGTACTAGTTCACAGTGGGCACTCAATGCTTTTGAATGTCCAAGGAAACTTGAAAAACATGAAAACGCATTCCCCACTACTTTGAAATAAACTTTTCAAACAGTTCTCTGATTTGTTTACATGATGCTATTCATTAAATATTTAAAACACAAGACATCTACATTTATATGCATTTAATTAAAGATGATATCTAAAGCAAGTTCGACAGGTAATTGGTATATTTGGTTTGCAAGCAAAGTGCAGTCATCCTATTCCAAGTAGCTAAAGATACGTTCTTGATATCATATGAGGGCCCAAAAAATTATTTTCGCGTAATTCTGGGATTTACTGGGAGATCGTTGTTCGTACAATCACACAATATTTTAGACTGATATAGCTGTATTTGTGTTACACAAAATTGGGGGGGGGAGGGGGCATTTGTCTGTTTACAATAAACTATAAGGAAGTATAACACATGGAAGTCGGACAAAAATAGTTTCCAAACAACGCCTCTGACAAAAAAGTGAAAAACAACAGTATTTCCCAAACCAATGAATTCGTAGGTCATGAGAGTAAAGGACGTCGTAGTGATATTATCTGTAAAGTACTTTATATGCCCAAAAAAAAATACTTCATGCAGTACTGCAACACTATTTAACCAAACAAATCCAAAATAACATTAATATCACCACTATTCTCCGCTATTAAAACAAAAAAACAAAAAAAAAAAAAACAAAAAAAAAAAACGTGTGCAAACCAGGAGGTAAATGAGTTTATTATTGGAAAGAGGCAGCAAACTACACCCACAACATGCCACGCCATTTTTTGAGCATTTTTTGACCATCTCACAAATATCACTTTGACAGTCCCAAAATGCACCATAGAAAACATGATAAATAAAAAGAGTACGAAAGTTTGCACATCTAAAACTACACGAGACGTCGTATAGAACTAATAAGTTATTTTACACACACACACAAAAAGTAATCAATTGTAAAATATTTTCAGCCGTGTCCTATATTGTGTCCACGCCCTGCTTCGATCCCTCCAAGAAGCCAGCAAAGTTAAACACTGCCGGTGACCAAGCCAGCGCCATTTTACGGATAATCGGTTCAGAGTATATTTGCGCTAGCAAATAGTTATGAATAGTTTGTTTTGTAATTTCTAATGTCTAACGTGGTAATTTCAGTTATCACTTGCAATCTGTAACGCTCTGGTCTGTGCGCATGCAATTCTATATGCACGCGCAGCTTGTGACATATTTTTATTTGCTGTTTTATTTAGACGTGAACACGCATCAAGTAACGAGTGTTCTGCAATATGGCGGGTCGGGCTTAAAGTGTCACCGTGCGTCGAAATAACATACAAGATAAAATAAAGCCTTTCCATAGCAGACAAAATAACTGGTGACTAACGCTACGTGCAAAGCATGCTCTGGCATCATACGTACGTAACTAGAATAAATATTGATTTTATGGAGTTAAAAATAAGGAGGAGTGATTCTGGCAGTTTGTTGCTCGTGACGCATGTGTTGGTGGACAGGCGGAGTAATACAAACCTGTCACTTTCAGGAGGTTCAGTTGTACGTGGCCCTTCCTGTGTATAGCCTCGCGACGTAGAAACCCAGTAACGTAAACACGAATCTGCTATGGAGACTGTTGTTAAACGGGAGAGAGTTAACTAATAAAGTATGAAACCTTGCAACCTATTGAGGTAATCACATATCACTCATAAGTAGGGACACCCGAATTTCGCGAACATATTTCCGCACATGCAAGATTTCAATACCCTAACGGGTATACCAACAGTTTTATTTTGCCTACTGGCGGCGTGATTTTGTGAGAAGACATTTTCTTACTTGGCTGGCGGATCAGAATGGGGTTTCTCCGATACTGCACGTCTGTGATTCACGGAGATACACCTAAGACACGTGACTGGTAAATCATCCAATCACGAAAGTGGATCTGGGCTAAAGTGTTATGAAGTACAACTGGTCGTGAAACCTTTTCGCGAAATTCGGGTGTCCATACTCATAAGTAGGGCCAGTGACTTTTCGCGAAAAGATTTCGAGACAAGATAGAGCCCAAAGCACGGTAGGGTCGTCCAGCTTCTTTGGTTGGCTAAATAATGTTCTGGCCCGTGTTAACCGTTTGCGCACGAATCACGAATGTTCAGTGTCGGAGTTACTTAGTCCTGAGTGGCTTGGTCAAAGACGGACACGGCGTCAGCAGCCAACGGAGGTATAACAACAGCTGAGGTGTGTATATAGTATTGAAGTCTACTGTGTGCTCCGATTTTTACGCGAAAAGTCACTGGCCCTACTCATAAGGCATAAATTAGTTATGAAAGGGTACGTAATTTAAATCGCGTAACAATCAAAATTGAACATTTATTAATTATATATCTGTAGAGTTTAATACTTGGCGCGTGATGACTACATTCCCCAACGAACTGTTTTAGCAACAAAATTTTGAGTTTGCAAACGACATTTAATGTACGGAAATAGTAGGATATATGACATCGAAAAATTTGAGGCAGTCATCAGGCAGGAAGAACTTTTGTGCGTAGGGCGCTCGGCGGCACTACTGTCTTCTAACCTGCGCCGTTTTGTTTCTTTGAGCAAGCTGGCATGCGACAGACAGTTCAGTCAAGAACTCGTTTACGAGCTCAAGTGTTGCAAACGTTTAATATTTTACGTGCGCTATACTCGTGTCATCGAGCGTGCTTCTAGAAACCACTGAACAACCATGCGTGCTCGTTGATGTCAGCATTAACCATCAACAACATAGAGATGCAGAACAGAAACACGGTCACTCGCTGTGTACAGCAGTTGCAGTACGCAACTAATATGGCAGATTAGTGCAATAGATTTAAGACCTATAAATAAAGAAATTATTTTATTCTTCGTGCGAAACATATCCTCTATCGCGGACGCAGGGAATAAATGGGTTAATACCATGGATAAGGTTTGGGCTAGGGGGGAACTTTTATGGACGTAATAAGCGCTTAAAATGCAAGCCATCATCTGTATTGCCAATATCGAGATACAAAATATTTTAGGTTATATATTTTGTATAATATTTTAAGCATTTTCCTACTGCTAAAATAAAAATCCTTTCTTTATTTTTAAATTTATTTTAGTTTATTTTTGTTGCATTCCTGTTCGAATAAAAATAAACTGAAAGTAGCCATTTTGGGTAATGGCGGAAAATCATGAAGTTGTTTACATTATTTCGTGCAACTAATTTATAATAAATTTTCAATGTGCCAATGCTTTTGTTTTGATTTGTCGAGTTATTCTCCATGAGGTAGCTACAGTAAATTTACAATTCAAATTGCCCAGACCAGTGCAATTTAGTTTGTAACTGATGTCTTGTAGCAGTTTCAAGGGTTCAAGTCNTTACAATTCAAATTGCCCAGACCAGTGCAATTTAGTTTGTAACTGATGTCTTGTAGCAGTTTCAAGGGTTCAAGTCTTTTTTAAGTATGGCTATTAAACTGGACCATTCAATCCAAAATAACTTCACAATGGATTGATATTTTATTCAACATGAAGTAAGCCTAAATCTTGAACCTCCCATTACTTGTTATTTATAATGTATTTTATGGAATTTGCATCAGTAGCTCTTTGTTTTGTGGTCACATTATTTTGTGGGATTAAAGTTCTCTGACCAATAACCTCATATTTAATCAATNTTACAATTCAAATTGCCCAGACCAGTGCAATTTAGTTTGTAACTGATGTCTTGTAGCAGTTTCAAGGGTTCAAGTGTTTTTTAAGTATGGCTATTAAACTGGACCATTCAATCCAAAATAACTTCACAATGGATTGATATTTTATTCAACATGAAGTAAGCCTAAATCTTGAACCTCCCATTACTTGTTATTTATAATGTATTTTATGGAATTTGCATTAGTAGCTCTTTGTTTTGTGGTCACATTATTTTGTGGGATTAAAGTTCTCTGACCAATAACCTCATATTTAATCAATNAGTAGCTCTTTGTTTTGTGGTCACATTATTTTGTGGGATTAAAGTTCTCTGACCAATAACCTCATATTTAATCAATTGCCATGCTCATTGGAACTGAAAGGTATTGTGCTTCAAAGAATTTTGTTGATTCGTTTTAAAATGTCATAAAAGTTATAATGCTGTGTTTCAAGGTAAGTATTTTATTTTAATACAAAAGCCACAATGAGAACTTAAGTTTATAATATATTTATTTCAGCAGATAAATTAAACATAATGTAGTTATGTTAGTTCATGTTCGAAACAAAGAATAATTTTTTATTTGCTTGTATCTACCAGTGCATGCCCCTTTTCAGGTGTATAGATATATTACGAAAAAAATTAGAGGGGCAGTGATTTTAAACCATGTCAGTTGCATATATACCAAAACAAANTGTATAGATATATTACGAAAAAAATTAGAGGGGCAGTGATTTTAAACCATGTCAGTTGCATATATACCAAAACAAATAAAACGGAATGTATATTCCACGAAATACACAAAAAAAATGTGTGCCGTTTATTTTATTTATTTATTTATTTANAAATAAAACGGAATGTATATTCCACGAAATACACAAAAAAAATGTGTGCCGTTTATTTTATTTATTTATTTATTTATTTGATAAGTCTCCTTTAGATTACAATCGTGAGTACAGGTGCTCGAGAGGTGTAGGTGTTGTGAAAAGCTACCAGATAAAAAATATAAACCATTGGGCAAATGAATCTCCAACTCTTTAAAAGACTGTAGTGTTCAGACCATACAACAACGTTATGCAGTTAAGTATTTAATACACAAAACACGAATTGTGCGCCTATTTGAAGGGCAATTGGTAAGTACCAATGAAGGCTACTGGTTACTAAAAAGTAAATAGTCCGCCTGGACACGTTTATTTAAAGGTTGGTAAATAGGTTCTTTAATGATACCTAATAAATTATATAATTAACAAATGCAGGATACATTGACGCTATAAGAACATTTTGGTGATAACCACGAAATGGAAAACAAAATTATTTTTCTGTTGTCTGGAAACGCATACAGAAAAAGTAAACATTTGCTTTATGCCGGTTTTGCACGGAGAGTCGGAAATCAGTGTCGCCACACGCTGAAAGCTAATTTTTTTTTACCGTGCACGCCAATTTTAGCGTTGTTAAGTTGCTTGTGAAATGTTGGCTCACAAGAGGTTTGTTTACAGAATTAATGATTCCGCTCTTATAATGGGAGTTGCGTCTCTTTCCCCTTATTTACTCTATGGTTAAGACGACGTGGTATGCAAATTTAACGCGGAACGAGTTCGTTGAAGTTTACAGGTTTCTGGAAGTCAATGGGTACAGAGGAAATGCGGAATCTTAAAGGTTTGATACATATCCCTTCTCGCGGCAGCACGGACAAGTTTGCGCCATCTCCCCTGCCTGGAACTGGAGTCCAGGCTGTTCGCAGTACGTAGCGACACACACACACAGAGAGACACACAGAGACACAGAGACACACAGAGTCACACACACACAGAGTCATACAGAGACACACAGACAGAACCACACACACAGACACACACACAGACACACGCACGCGCGCACGCAGGCACACACACACACACACACACACACACACACTGGAACACATCACTGAACTGGACACATAAACTACGCCAAGCATCTGCTACCGGGCGTTAAATTGGAGGTTGCAGCGCTCAACACGTGAAAGTTGTTAGTGCCACTGGGGGGAGAGAAAAAAAAAGTTATAAACAAATCCTATGACCTCTCCGCCCACCCCTCAGCCCTTCAAGTAAATTATTTACGTCCGGACTTGAACTGCTTCCAAAACCAAGTCAACGGCAGCTCAAGGTTATCACTTGGCTATTAACAACCCCCGGGCGTTGCAAGGTCGACGATAGGTCATTAAGGTCCTTAGGGTGTCGTTAACAGAAGCTGGCGCGCTCTCGCCAAAACGAAACAGCTCTCAAAAAATAATTTTCGAAAAAAGAAACTACCCCGCGCAGTAACGGTGAGCTTTTAAATTTAGTATCGTGTTTGAAATTGCGTCTGAAAACAAGACACTATCAACATTTTGTATTCATTACACCTGGCTCTGGGAAAGTGAATTATGTTAACATAGCGAAATGAAAGGTTAATCTGTTTAAGTATTCAATCACGTGATGTGGGGAAGGAAACGTTATACAATACCTCTGTTATATATGCTTACGTAAACTAACGCGGCAACTGGCATACGTCTCAGCGTGTAAACAGCTGGGAGAAAAAGGAAGTACCTGTTTACCTGAAGACATCCGCTAAGGCATGGCGTAGGGAGTGTACACAATTGCTCTTCCTCGCCGAAGACATAATGGAAACAATTTCGCGCGCACATTGCCCCGTCACGTAGGTCGGAACTGGATATTGTACAACCAGTTCTGAAGCCGTAGTTTAGAAAGAGTCCGTTACGCTTACAAATGTTTCACTTACCTTGGGAATGAACTGTCAGGTAATGCCAAGTCATAGCGCCAAACAGATAGCGTGGGTTTGGGTGCCGCCTATAGCGTGGATGCAAGTCGCACTTCAGATTAAGTTCCTTTGTTACACAAGAAATTATTTCTGATAGCCTTGAGGAGCAAAACTGAAAATGACTACAAACTCGTAATTCACTACGTTGTTATCGTTAGTTGCTCAGTAAGGACAGCTTTCCGTGACTAAGTAAACGGATAAGTAGGCGTTTTAAATTTAAATTTATATGTAAAACTTTAAATATCGCTCATTAACGTAGTTAATATCTCTAATGTTTCACAACATTTAAACTGGTAGTTAGTAATGCAGTACCTATGTTACGAGTTCCCAAGAACGCTTTGACTCCATTTTGGCATTTTCTTCTTACCTCGTTGTCTAATACCGTCTAGCGTTGAAACGTTTTCAAGTTCTCCCACGTTTCCTTTCGACCGATGTGTTATTGAAAAGCTTCCCGTTGTTTTTATTTTACAAAACTCGAAGTGTTTTTGGTATTTAACTGTTGTGGATGTCAAAAAGTAATGTTTACAACCGTTTTACATCTCGAAAATCGCGTAAACTCAAAGGACACGTAAGAATGATTCTCCGACTCCAAGAACGTTTAACAAAAAAATTGCAAGTTTATATCTTTTTTTTTCCCAAAAATAGTTATTTTTACAGTTATTACAAAACAAACACTTCCACATAATTTTAATGTTTCTGTATAATAAAAATTCATAAAACTGGACGTAAAAGTTGCATGTACGCCAATTAAAACCAATATATTACATAATTTTCTGCCAAGGATGTTTTTTTTTTCCTTTTGGATGAAAATATTAATAAAACGTATGTTAACATTATCTATCCATCCACCCATCCTCCTATCCACCCATCGATCTACCCATCTGATAAATACGGTGTGAATTAGCCGCCTCTGTTGACTCGTGAACACCTGTACCCTGCTAAGATATACAGGATGATTCTAAAATCATGGGACAAACATTGAGGGGTGGTAGAGCTCACTAAAACAAACAATTATNGTTTCTGTATAATAAAAATTCATAAAACTGGACGTAAAAGTTGCATGTACGCCAATTAAAACCAATATATTACATCATTTTTTGCCAAGGATGTTTTTTTTTTCCTTTTGGAAGAAAATATTAATAAAACGTATGTTAACATTATCTATCCATCCACCTATCCTCCTATCCACCCATCTATCTACCCATCTGATAAATACGGTGTGAATTAGCCGCCTCTGTTGACTCGTGAACACCTGTACCCTGCTAAGATATACAGGATGATTCTAAAATCATGGAACAAACATTGAGGGGTGGTAGAGCTCACTAAAGCAAACAATTATTGTATAGGAATATATGGGCGGGAGTGACGCGTTGAGGCACTAACACAAAAACAACACATTAAATGCAACACATTGTTTATTTACAACGTCGCCGCTTAATGCCTTTTTACAGCAATGTTTATAATAATTGCTCAAAATTGCTACCACCGACAGTAATGCAAGCTTGGTAGCGTCGGTGGAGTGATTGGCGAACAGATTCAAATACGCCGGGTATTTCACGCACGCGTGCAGCCGCACAGGATAGTCGAGCGACGAAGTCTTCAATGGAATCAACTGGAGTCTCGTAAATGAGGGCTTTCAAATGCCCCCATAGGAACAAATCGAGACTCATTAAATCTGGCGATCGTGGTGGCCAGCCATCGGACTGTTTGTGCCTCAACGCGTCACTTCCGCCCATATATTCCTATAAAATAATTGTTTGTTTTAGTGTACTCTACAACCCCTCAATGTTTGTCCCATGATTTTAGAATCATCCTGTAGATGTGTCGTAGGCCTATCTTCCCCCATCCACTCGTAGCACGTTTACGTGCATACAAACTGACAAACGTCTCACATTTTAGTGCACATTTTGTTGTTCTTATTTGGTTGCCCCACAAAAAATATTTGGTTGATGCAAGTAAAGATTTGTTTGGCTCTGCGTACATTAAACGGTTTCGGTTAATACAAAAAAAATGTAAAGCTCGATCAAGATTCGAATCTAGATCACCTGCGCCTGAGCACTACGCCTTAGCAACTTCATCTGAAGTGACTACCAACGAATTTGGAATGTTTTTAGTGACATACAGTTCGAATACTGGAGAACGCGCACAAATAAATATTTCAAGTTTACAGCATTACTTTTTAANTTTTTAGTGACATACAGTTCGAATACTGGAGAACGCGCACAAATAAATATTTCAAGTTTACAGCATTACTTTTTAATTTCCTGTTTAACTTGTTTCGTTGCGATGCTTATACTATTATTAAGCACCAACAAATGGACTAATAAACACTGTTCCTATCCTGATTGTCACAAAATATTACAAACAAACTCTCGAGCTGTATTTCAGAACAAAGGCACTCAAATGAGTGGCCAACTCCCCCCCCCNTCCGTTATCATTTGACGGCTGGACAACAATCGGTTAACAACCAAAGGTAACAAAGAGACATTGGTTAATAGCAAGACATACCTTAATTCCCTAATGACGGACATTGTTACCACGCGCCAAATATTCATAGTTGGCAGATATCAAATAAGACACATTATTTACGAATTTATTTCGTATAACGTACTTTCTGGCATTTTTCAAGTTCAATACTGTTACATGCAGTCGCTCCACGTACC
>NQII01000593.1:687061-718998 GCA_002778355.1 Clitarchus hookeri
TTCGCCAATCACTCCACCGACGCTACCAAGCTTGCATTACTGTCGGTGGTAGCAATTGTGAGCAATTATTACAAACATTGCTGTAAAAAGGCATTAAGCTGCGACGTTGTAAATAAACAATGTGTTGCATTTCGTGTGTTATTTTTGTGTTTGTGCCTCAACGCGTCACTTCCGCCCATATATTCCTATACAATAACTATTTGCTTTAGTGAGCTCTACCACCCCTAAATGTGTAACCCATGATTTTAGAATCACCCTGTATAAACAACACGCAGCTGGGGCGTGTTGAAGAAGCTTCGGTGACGAGCGCGCAGCACCATACAAGGAAACAAAGACAGAGCACACGTGCACCCGGAAATCTTGTTTGCCCACTACGCACAGGTACAATCCCCATCTTCTTCTGAGTACTTCCAGCGTCCACGAGCGATCAAACCCGAACCATGTTTATTGTCACGCTGTCACCAATTTAGACACTTTACAAGGGTGGCGTTTGTGAGCCTGCATCGTGTGCCACGAGTACAACGAAAAGCCACAGTCGTGTCATGAGCCACACGTCCAAATTAACAGCTGACGTCCACTGCGCTGATCCAGTCAGCACGGATAACTGAGATTTGACGAGAGGCTCCTAGGTCCCCGTGTTTAATCCTATGTGACTGAGAGGGCGAACTTTGGAACTGCCGATCAACCGCGTGTAACTTGTGAACCGGAATATTCTCCTAGATTGACTTACAGCACGCTGGTTATCCTGCCCCCGTAGTTGCGGATGTGCTGTAAGAGGCAATCCTCTCACACCTCCTCAAAGTCCTTCACCAAAATATTTTATCATTTCACGTTGCATAGCTACAGCAGTATCGATTGCCACAGTTATAAACACTGTAACTGCACAAGCAACAACAATTGTTGTCATTTTACTGTGTATGATTTTGAACCACTGATAACTAACATATTCTGATTGAAAAAAATTACATTTTTATTTAAAAGAGACTGGCAGATTCTGATTTACATGTTTTTGGCCCCAGGAAAGGTAAAATTTGTGCAAACTAGGAGTTCAGCTGGCTCTATAAAACGCGCTAGCCAATCACAGAGTATTCGCTCGTTTTTTGTGGTGATCTTCCTGTACCAGAAAGATATACTGATATCGTAGCATATGTAATGTGTACAATATATTATACACCGAAGAGCAAAAAAAAAAAACTGGTATAGGCGTGCGTATGCAAATAACAGAGGTATGGAACCAATCATAGT
Organism: Clitarchus hookeri; assembly: GCA_002778355.1. Lineage (NCBI taxonomy): Eukaryota > Metazoa > Arthropoda > Insecta > Phasmatodea > Phasmatidae > Clitarchus > Clitarchus hookeri. The sequence continues at coordinate 688,307 of NQII01000593.1, forward strand.
AACGCGATGCCGTCGGCAGCTATATCGGTTACTGCTGCTACAATGGCAGGTTATCAAGATTTCAGTGAGTTTGAACGTGGTGATATAGTCGGCGCACGAGAGATGGGACATAGCATCTCCGAGGTAACGATAACATTTGGATGTTCGCCTACGACCATTTCACGAGTGTACCGTGAATATCGGGAATCCGGTAAAACATCACATCTTCGACATTGCTGCGGCCGGGAAAAAGATCGTGAAAGAAATCGACAAACGACGACTGACGAGAATCATTAAACGTGACAGACGTGCAACCCTTTCTCAAATTGGCCCAGATTGGATTTGTGGACTGCCCTGCAGGATTCATGGTGTGAATTGCCTCCTGCATACCTTCAGACATTAGTCGAGTCCATGCCACGTCGTCTCGCGGGGGCCCTACACGATATTAGGCAGGTGTACCAGTTTTTTTGGCTCTTCAGTGTACATTCAACTCATATAGGCTACTTAGCTATAAATATGTCAGAAGCTACCAGCATTCCACCACACATCGCAGAATGTATCGCCTTGGGTACATATTATGAAACTTTTTTTTTCAGCTAGGAGACCACAACCTTGTGAAGGTCAATATTTACGGTTACTTTGAACAAGCAATCTTCAGATAAAGCTGGCAGCACTTCCCTTGAAGGAAACTCAAGAGCATGTTTACATTTCAGAAACTGTGTTGCTCCAGTGGAGTTCGGTGGTGTCTATAAGGCCTAATTAACGCGATCACCAATTAAATCTGCTTTGGTGTGAACGTGCTGCATTCAGAAATCGTTAAATCTCATTTAAATTGTCATTCCATCATCTCTAATAGTGTTTATCTGCTTGCTGTTTGTAACACAGTCGGCAATAGGTTCTATACATCTGCAAGGATATTCTCCTTTAATTATTTTTTACTTGGTAGAAGACTCATTCGTCTATAAACTTTTAATTTACGGTTGATGTATACGGTGCGGTTCAAGCCGCAACCACGATGAGCTAACTGAGTACGCCACTGTGTAAAAATTTCCTCCGAAGTACAATATATTTATCCGATTTATTCGGGAAAATGCGTGGTATCGAAAACTAACTACCGTAGTATGGACATCTTTTGAAGGAGGTCCAAGGTGCAGAGGTTTATAACTAAGTTAGAAATGCTAATCTATTTCGAACGGCTTCTACATGAAATGTATTATGGGATTTCGTTTACTACCAAACTGAGCCAAGATATTTAAAAGTCAATTTTCCCACAAGAATAAAAAAAAAAAAAAAAGTGAACTTCCTGAAGATCTGGAGCTGAAATAATACATATAGTCACACAGACACAACCATTAGGACAAATCCTACTGCACTGTTTGCGACCTCGGTAAGGTATTAAATTCTAATTACGAAATCCTGGATAATCTATGGACGTTTATGCCGTTTTTATATTCAAGGATAAGTTAATATAGGGCGTACGACCAGGGGCGTGGGAACCTTTTTAAGTCAAGTGGATTTGGAGCAAGGTCGTGCAGAGAAAATGGCACCTCTTTGTACTCGATAAAGCGTCCCTCTCAAAAATTTAGTTTTTAAAACAATTATGCCAGTGTTTACACGCACGTGTTCCTTCCTATACTTTTTTTTTACAAGAAAAACCTACGCGAGTAAAAAAAAAAAACCGTATTAATATATTTTGTGACCTCCAACTTTATTAAACACGCGAAAAGTATAGGAATATACAAGCATACTAGGTGAAGCACTTCGGTGCTTCTTTAGTGATATTGAGGGGAAGGGGCGAATTCCCCCTCCCCCCAATTAAGCCTACTGGCACTAAGCAGAGGCTTTAAAGGGGATCAGTCCCCGCCATCTTGGATTCTTACTACTTTCGCCTTAAGTTCCATTTAAGAATATTTAGCAAAAATTTTTTCAACCACATGTCATAAATAACAGTTTCTTAAGCTTTATCAAACTATTACGTCTCTACTGCATTTATTGATTTTTTTTTACTAGTGACTGCCATCTAGAAATAAGTAAATTGTTTGCCGGGCAGTTATATAAATTATACAAGCAAGAGCAGTAGTCAGTCAATACATGTTTTAGAACACGTGCAAAGCAATGCCGCATACCTTGTCGACGCCAAAAATAAAATACAAAATCTGTGATGCAAGTTACAGCATAAATTCCGTAAATCCAAGGCAGCGGGGACTAAACCCCCATAAAAAAATAAAATTTAAAATAAAATTAAATATATCGTTCTACTCTGTAAACCCGGAACGTTGAAAATACACATCTGCTGTCGGCACAGTACGGCTAACATGAGCTTGATGTGAGATCTTATGGGTGGAAATGTTGTATCTGATATTAGAGCTACACGGAAAAGACACGCTCGACTTGTATGGACTTCAAAAAAACTATTGAAACAAATGTACACTGGTATTGTTTATGAAAATTGCAACACCCAGAAAGAATTGTCCGATTGAATCCAAACTCGGAACACGTGGAGAACAGTGTACCAGCAATACCTTATTACGATTGCGAAGAGATGGCGTACACGTAAACCCAGCAGCGCTTTCTCTTGTGTGACCGGAAAGGTCAGTGTTACGCCAAGCTCAGTCAGTGAAGAGCCGTCAAACGAAGTGAGAGCAAGTGTCAATATGCCTCGTCGACGTCAAAGGGCGCCATATCAGCATGTGAGTGAGTTCGAACGGGGCAGAATGATCGGTCTCCAAAAAAAAAAACTGATTTGTCGTACAGTGACATGTCGGCTCGTACAGGGCATACCGCTACGGCAGTGATGCGTGTGTGTAACCAGTGGATAGAAGAGGGTCGTACGCATCGATGAGCGGGTACTGGACCACACAATGTGACCACAGCACGGGATGACCACCATCTTGTCCACATGGCCGTAACGGACCGTACAGCCTCGTCCACAGTGTTGGCTCAACACTGAGGCACTGCAACGGGTGTGGGTGGACCTGTCTGTGTTGACGGTTCGACGCCGTCTGCTGCGGACTGGACAGGTGGCGCGCATGCCGTCGCTGGTGTGCTGAGTGGCAAAATGTGGTGTTTCAGACGAGTCCCGCTTCGACCTGTCCTACAGTAATGGCCGCATACGTGTTAGACGCTACCGTGGTGACCGTAATCTGGCAGCCTGCATTGTGGAGCGGCATAGCGGACAAATGGCAAGTGTGATGGTTTGGGGCGCCATTGGATACAGCATGCGATCTCGACTCCTACGTATTGAGGGCAATCTGAAAAGCAACCGCTACATCAGGGAGATTTTAGAGCCCGAGGTACTGCCCCTCCTTCACGCGACTCCACGTGCCATATTTCAGCAGGACGATGCCAAGCCATATGTGGCGAGGAATGTGCAAGCCTTCTTCAATGAACGACTGGCATGCACGTTCGTCTGTCGCCCACCGAACATGTCTAGGATATGGTTGGTCGGCGACTTGTTCTTCACGGTCCTCCAGCAACCACTGTTGATGCTTTGTGGACTCGCATACAAACCGCGTGGAGGGAGATTCCCCAGGAACACGTCCAGGTCCTCTTTGATTCCATGCATTTAGGGGCTCTGATCGCAGCACGTGGGGGTTTCACACCATACTAAATTCTTAAAGACAGAGATCATGCACTGTTCTGAAATCCTAATCAATTGTGTATTGTCATGTACCCAATATGTGGTATAAAGTTCGTTTCAGTCACATGTATCCTTCTTCTGGTGTTGCATTTTTCACAAACGTTACTGTACTAAGAAGACAATATTTTTGTATATAAAACATGTTAACGATGATATACGTCTTACAAGAAATAGTGTTTACAGCTGTACAGCGCATATTATCGATTTGTTACCTATATCAGTCCATCACAATGATTCTCAAACCCAAACAATAACAGTTTTTGTTAACTAGGCACTTATTTAATACACAAACAAGATCCTACACTCTATCCTTAATACGAAACTAAAAGTGAGTGTTATTACATACTGTAAACATGGCATAGTACCTACTTTGTTACGAGGTTTGTTATAAGCAACAGAATTAACTAAGGTTATCTCTATTAATTTGACTGGCGTAAACCTAGTCATGGTGTCCATGTGTCAAAATAACACACATTTATCTCGGTCCTTTGATTATTTTTGTTCTAGTTTATGGATTTTTGAATTACGCACACTACATGCACTAAATATATGTATATATAAAATGATGTACTGGTTTAGATCCAAGTATATTGCATAAACATGACGCAGTAGAAATTAATGAATACACGTCTGTTATTTGGAATGAGACAGACAGACAGAGAGAGAGAGAGAGAGAGAGAGAGAGAGAGAGAGAGAGAGAGAGTGAAGGGGGGGCGGCGGCTCTTAACATCGGGGTCTTGAGAGGTCATTATCACTAAATTAAAATACGCTAGATAAAAGACAGCACTTAAGTAGGTAATGAGACTATGTTTATGTTGTTAAAAATATTCACTAAAAGTGAAAATACCATGTCGCCAATCTCCATTTGTAGAAATTTCATCCACTCCAAGGATCGCTAAAACGTTACTGCTATATCTAACCAAAAAATTGTCTAAGTTTTTTTAAGACTGTTTGTAGTGTTGCTAACATACCATATTTGTACATATAAAACAGCCGGTTAGTAAATTTTTAATTCGTAAGCTCATAACATTGATACGAAATCTTAACTATATTAAAATTTTTGCAACATTTTTTGTATGTTTTCGCCACTAGCTTTTCTGATTTTTATTTGTAAACAAACTAAACAAATATTCTGTGCATACAGAACTACCCTGCGACTTCAACGACATTGACGTGCCTAAGAGTGCCAGAAAGTTATGTGTATAAATGTTTTGATTGTAAAGAAGCGACACTTTTCCTTGCTTCCGAATGTAGATAATTGCTGGAATTCTGAGTTATGTCTACAAAAGTATGCGAAAAGAATGACGAATAACATTCTATTTATATAGAATATTTCCGAATGCAGAATGGAAGTGGCGTAGGTGCCGTTTCGTTAACGTGATATGCACCGGGCCGTCACGAATACAAATGACGTTAGGGATATGCGGAAAGCATTATTTTATGAACATCTGATATTTTCTGGACAGGTAGTACTATACACTCCCGGCTAGTTCAAACCGCCACTTGTATTGCAAGCACAACACAGCCTTTCCCGTCTTCACTATCGCTTGTTACACACTTAGCTGCACACACAAACTTTAATAAATGGCAAATTAAAACTCAAAAAAATTAGCGTCGCTATTCTGAATAATGACACGTATAACCTATCAATTCTGTGTACGCGAATACATATTTTTGTTAGTTTTGCAATTAACTTCATTAAAGCAGCTTTTGCAATTAACTTTATCAAAGCAGTAAAAATATTCTACTTTTTTTTTTGTCTGTCACGAGATATCTAGGCGCACTAGGGGGTTGATTTTACTTGTTGGTCTCGCTTACGTATCTTATTCCGCCGCGTGTCTTCCTACAACACAATTATGTGGAAAATAAATTGCGCTGCAGCTATTCCCACTGTGAGAGTTTCTCTACAAAGGACGGGAGAGGTTTACCTAATTCGTTACGGCACAGATAAAGATAACCTTACAACCAAGAGGGCGCGCGCGTTCGCCAAGCAGAACAAACACTCGCGTGGCGTGACAAAACATTCACACCCGGATAAACTGCGTATCTCCTCACTACGACGTGAACGCTGTCGCTAGGAAATATTTTTTAAGTTATAAACTACACTCTCCTTCCTGTGCAAACCCGCCCCACGGTGTATCCGAATACACCCATTGCCATAAAAATGTTGCGTACCGCGAAGAAACCGTTGGATTCACATAAAAAAATTATGTGGGTGATGTTACAGACGAAATACAGAAATTATACTAACCTTACTGTATTAGTGCGATGTTCCGTAAACTTATGGCACACACGAATACCTTTAGTACCTATTATTTTCGTATTATGCATACATCTATGCGATCGGACCTGAATCAAATAATCATAATATGTTATCCTACATAAGATTTGCACACAGTTGTTGCAAAAATTACACTCCAAATTACGAACACTTCAACATGCAGGAAAGTGGCGTCCTTCTCATCTCGCAAATATTGGATGGGTGATAAATATAGTGGCAAGATAAGCCACGGAAATATAGGAACAAGTCATGCAACACTCCTGAGGAACCAGAGCTGTGTTTTCTATCACAGAGAAGACAAGCATAGAAGATACGAAACGGCGTAGCAGTTCAATAACCCTCGGGTCACTACCAGTTAGCAAACGAATGAAGTTGTCAAAAACAGCAATAGGTTATTAGTAGATAGGGAATGTATGTGAGAAGACAGGGAATTGGAGGATCGGATACCGTATTCGTCTGCCAACTCGATTGGCGTCACCGGGGGGCCTAGCAAACGAATGAAGTTGTCAAAAACAGCAATAGGTTATTAGTAGATAGGGAATGTATGTGAGAAGACAGGGGATTGGAGGATCGGATACCGTATTCGTCTGCCAACTCGATTGGCGTCACCGGGGGGCCGCCCCACAGTTCCAAATTCCCCGTTTCCTCTTCAAAATGACCCGTTTCGCTTTCTAAAATGCTTGTTTCGACCCAAAAATTTCCCGCTTTCTCACCTTAACACCCCAAAATTTCCAAAAAACTTGCTGGAAAAAAATTATTGCTCCTCAAAGCATATCGGATTACGAATTTCGAAATTCGGTGCCAACTTGATACACATGTTATCCTGTGGATGCTAATCCCGTTCTAGGAAGCGCCCTCCTCTGAACCATTATTATACAAGGTTGAGGGAAGAGTCTCATGATACCTCGGATTCAAAGATTTTACCTCTGTCGAAGGTTCCTTTGAGAGGGCTAAAGGGATTTCACCAAGAATTTTTCAATCCCCCTTGCTTCCATAGGGCGAGCGGAAGGTTTACCACACATTGATGAATTACCGGGAAGGCATGCTTACGTACAGCAAGAACCCCCGCTTAAACGATTGTCACGACAATCGTGCGATGGAGGTTAAAGATAGTCGCTTATCCATTCTACGATAGCCGATGTTTCGCCAACGATAAGTTATGCCTACTTAACGACGTCCTGGTGCAACGAAAAGAAACAGTGTCCGATGTTATTTTGCATATTGATTAATTCTGTGATGTTACATCAATTAGTTTTCTGAAGAAGAAACAGGGGGACAGTGATGTAAAGTACAAAAAATATTACTGGAGTTACGGGAATTTTTTTATTTATATGTTTTACCATAAACATTTCGAAATTTTGTACAACTTGCATTTTTGGCTACAGTTCAAATTAACTGTTGGTGTCATTAGAATAAGACGAAGAAATGTCATGAAAGTTTTTTATGCGGTTCACACAAAATTTTTCAATTTTTACAGTAAAATTTAAATTAAATATATCCGCAAGTTAAACTCTAATCGCAGGCGATGAAACTGAAAGATTTTAAAGTGTTCTTATCAATTCAGAAAATACTTAAGTCTAGATCAAACAGCGTGTTAGTAAAAGTTTTGAGATTTTTTTGGTGCAATATTTAGTATAAAATATGTGCTAGAAGAGTAACTTAAGGTTATTTTTTAACTAATTGGGCATTTTTATGGGATTTTCATTGATGTGTCACAAAATCGTGAAATATCTTCAAAGCAGAGGAACATTTTGAGTTACTTGAACATCCTTAAAGCACTACTGGCTTATTACGAATTCCGCAACAACTACGTTGAACCCGGGAGAAATAGCGCTGGAGAGAGCAGGGAGGGGAATTAGTAACACTAATCGCATTGTCACTAATGGTTCGTAAAACATTCACCTACGCTAAAATGTATATGAAGTTTACAACCCAGACTACAGGCAAAATTTACAATATGTAAACGGAACACAGCATAAGCTAGAGTCAAAGCATGAATAGTGGAAGCACTACGACGCATCGTTAAATAACGAGTGTTATAATGTAATTAATTACTCATTTATCTGAATTATGCGATTAAAACTGTACATCCATGACATGCCTACTGATAGAAAACAAACTCTGCAATGCGTAATCCACAGTTATATTTTATGAAGCATGTATTTTACTTACATACTTAAACCTCAGAGCCACAGAGAAAACACAAGCGCTAAAAAGATGGTGTTGACGACTAAATAACAAAGAGCGCGAACATAGTATCGACCATTTTTTACTGACTAAAACTAAGTATGATCGCTCTTTCATACATGCTACAATTATTAATATTCTACAATCACCATCCTGTTTCTCTCTTAGAAAGCTACTGGAATGGCGTTGAACAAGTGGACCACACTTGTACACTGTTCTAATGAACTTGCTGGTGCAGTGTTGCCATCATTTGAGAAAATAACATGTGTACAGTTCCCTGTAATGAGGAAGAGCAATGTTTGTAATGTAATAGAAAATTGTAACTCATGTTTTTTTTTTTTTTTTTTTTTTTTTTTTTTACGTTTTTAAGCACTGCGTTTTACATTACAAAGTTGGGAGAGCTAAAAATATGTATTACTACAGAATTCCGAGCCATAACAGAGTTAATGCTCTCCGCATTCAAGAAGGGAATAACGCCCTGGACTTTCATATGAATAGGATACTGCATTTATGTACTGATATTATGTTTGTCTCATTTTCCCTTCCGTGCTACAGCTTATATACCACACTGGCTGCGTAGGTTTAAATTATTTGAATTCCTTAGATTACTGGATGAATATTAATTTGGATATTTACCGCATTAGGTCCGTAAGTTACTTGGGCAGACTTCGATCCAATGCACTGAAAGTCCATACGTTATTTTCAACTAATCTAATGTGGTCGATTTGGATGAGTCCGGGGAAAAAGCGGGCGAAGAGTAACCACAGGATGGATGCGGAAGAGAAAACAAAAGAACCCCGAGAAAACTACCATGCCATCTTAGAACCTGAACGCGAACAAGGAACCTCACAGTTTGAAGGCCCGTGACTAACCGACGAACATTTTCACTGCCAACTAGCAGAAGCCCACAGTTCTGGAATAAATAAGTGAATAAGAATGCTTTAAAGTTAAGATAATCTCTCACGTACTTCGGCTATACATTGCGATAAATGATGAACACATGTCTCCAAAATGGCGGTCACTGGCGTCCGTGCACGGAGTTGCTCTCATTTGCCGAGGAGCCTGAATCTGCGACGGCACTCACAATGGATCAAAACTTTTCGAGCGCCGTGTAGGGTACCACGTCGTTCGGAGCCCACTATAATAACGATTGAATTTGAAAGGGCTTAATAACGTCCCCCGGTGTTATGCCTGAAGGCTTATCAGGGGACGGCTTATCGACTAACTTATGACCTAACTTACACTAACTCTCATACCTTACCGGGGATTCGAACCCAGAACCTCCCGCACCCCAGACCGGCGGCGTACAAACCAACTGCGCCACGAGAGGTCGGCTACAATAAGTATCATCGTCTTAAAGAGCGCGTGGTACATAAATTAGCTCCAAATACATCAAATGGAATTCACACAGGGTATTGGAAGCCAGCACTGAAAAACTAGGAAAGGTCAATCTTAGATAACTTTGTGAACAAATATTTTTACATACTTGTACATTTACTTTGCATAATATCCTGCACAGAGAAATACATCAGCCTGGTAAACGATATGCTCACAAAGTTAGTAAAAACATTTATGTACGATTGCCCATTCTGGGTTTTCTACACTGACTTCCATAATCCTGCAGAATACGATTGACGGTTACAGCGGTGATTTAAGGCCCACATACTCTTTAGCTTCTGTACCACGTGGTTAGTTGAGTCCGCTATAATAAAGGCTATCTTCGTCTTTAAAGCCGCGCGACGTAAACCCCCAATACTTTCGCTGTCCAAAACGAACGCTGTAAGGACGACCGGTATGCCAAGTCAACTTCTGGACTGTTGACCATTACATCATCCGCGTATTTAAGAAAGGATGCGAACGAACATTATATATTTTTTTAAGTCATAAGACTACCGTAAACACGGCATTCAGCACCGGCGCCTGCTCAAAGTACACCCACTTGCAAAACTGCAAAAGTAAACTGCATCACACACGCAAGACACTCTTCGATAACTGCTGGCATCTTGGGAGCTAGAAAGGACGCAAAAAATAAAAATAAAATCATCATAAAAAATCCAGTGTTGCCATGTTGCACGACACTCTGAGCTAACGCGTGGCAACGTCCACGACCGCTGTCGCCTTCACGTCTAGGTGTTATCTCGACATGTTCCTCCCAAAAAGAAAGAACAGGACAAGGGGGGGNGGGGGGAGACAAGTTGACGGGCTTTCTCCAGGCAAGCCGCCTGGCAAAAGCTGTTCACGATAAAGTGGGCACTTTTGAAATCAAACTTCTGAAAAATGCCAGTGCTCCTACACGCTGTTCACGGTAAAATGAGCACTTCTGAAAGCTCTGCTTAAGATTTACTTGTATGCACATTATGTATTCTTCCACTATACGTACAATTAACGTTACCATGGACCTGATCACACTTAATTCGTGCGTTGGTCAAGGGCAATTGTAAAAATTTTAGAAAACTAAATATTGTATAAATGTTTTTATTTTTACACTTATAAGCATTAAAATATATATATTTTAGCATTCACACGTGTTTACCTAACACTTGTAATTTAATGTTAACACAAGGAACTATTTTCTACCCGTTGTTGCCAACTTTACGGCGCGTGACAGTCAGCGCATCCGTTAAAATATACGCAGGCAGGGTTAGTGACATTTTTCAAAAGTTGATTTCAAAAGTGCTCCCTTTACCGTGAACAGCCTTTACCTGCATATATATTTAATGGGCGCACTGAGTTGCATGCGGCCAGTGAGGTTGGTTACGACGGAGGGAAAGTAGTTCCACGTCTTATCGTTGAATTAAAAGTATCAGTTAAACGTTTGTGAATTCTGAAATTACTTCTCTTGTTTCCTGTTTTTTTTAATGCGTAAAAATGTAATGATAAGCAACCTTGTGAACTATTTACCTTTCTTATAACTTCAAAGTTTTACTCTACCGACGCACGAATAAAGTGACGAGACCCATGGTAATGCTAATTTCACGTAAGGCAGGAGAATACACAACGTGCTTACAAGTAGATCTTAAGCAGGGATTTCAAAAGTGCTCACTTTACCGTGGACAGCCTATATATGTAGTTACGGGCAGTCATTTTCCCCCACATGTTTATTTCTTAAGTGCTCACTTAAACGTGAACATCTTTAAGGCGAGTAAATCAATGCACTCCTGCGTGCACATGGACGTGTGTATGTATATATATAGTCTGTTCACGGTAAAGTGAACATTTTTCAGGCCCTAGTTACTTTTTCCTATCAGCGATTTTTTATCCTTCCGCCAATTTTTAAAATAAATATTGCCATGTATAGTCGGTTCATGACTGGAAGAGACTTTCTTGAAGCCCTGCTAAAGATCTACTTTCAAGCCCATTTCGTANCATGACTGGAAGAGACTTTCTTGAAGCCCTGCTAAAGATCTACTTTCAAGCCCATTTCGTATCCTTCTACCAAAGAGTAAACAAACATTGACATGTGGCAGTCACATGGCAATGTTTACATGCAATGTTTACTTTCCACTGTGTGTGGGTGCATGTGTTCGTACATGCACGTACCGATCATAAAAGTAATGTATATATTATTAATGGATATTCCACAAGCGTAAAGTTTTTAATCTTGAGAATTTCACACAAAAGAATATGTGATGCAAGCGAAAAACATTTCATTATATAAACCCAAAATGTGAGTATTAAAAATTAGATGTTTCGTGTGCGTGCCTGTCTCTCTCTCTCTGTATGTGTGTGTGTGTGTATAGGTTTGATTTTGACTGGGGGATTGGGTGGGGGAGAAAAACTTTCACTTTGATTACATATTATAGACACAATACTTTGCAATGAAATGTGTCAACATTCAAGGAGTCCATCCAACAACATTAACATGGCAACGCCAATCTCTCATAAGCCCCCGGATGGCCGTGCTGTAGAGAATTTGTGCGATTCTTGTTTAACCTAATATTTCATTTATCGGTTTTTTTATACTAATATCAGCTCTTTATTATTTGATTTTTCATAACGTATGACTTTAATTTGTGCTAACCTTCTCGTACAGATTCCTTTTGCTTTTGAAATCTGTATAAGAGATTACTCATAGTGCGTTCTAACGTGTTTAATATTTTTCAAATTTATTTCAGGTTTGCTTAAAATTTTATTTACTGTATTTTACGTTGTATGTTGCGGTAGTTTTTGTGTGCAGTCATGAGTTCTAGCAAGGTGAATAAAAGAGAAGTCACCAACGCCAACAGGACATCATTAACCTCACCGAATCGTTGTATTCACTAATTAGCTGAGGGGAAATGAAACCCTGCAACGTCGCGGAAAGAGCGGCAGAAATGTTGAAACTCTCCAGATCTACAGTGCTAAGGTATGTTAAAATATCTGTAGTATTAACCATTGCGTTTGCAAGTTGTGTGTGTTAAGATCAATTACGTTGGCCCACGAAATGTGTTTACAAGAACATAAAGAAAATTTGTTAATAACTTGATAACATCGTCGAACGTTGTCTACGTGTATTTTTAACGTTTTATTTTGGTAATTATTAAGTTTATAGGGTTTCCTGTAAAAATAAAAATAATTCATTGAAAATCTTATATTTCCACTCTGCTAATGATGCAGAACACGAATATACGAGGGGCATTAACGTCCGACTAATTTCGTAATATGTGCCCACCTAACCTAACAGAACCTAACCCCACGATGAGTGAATCACTATTTTACATTTTTTAACTAACCTAGGATTGTAGGGTTATATAGTAACCAATACCTGCCACCTATTAAACTAACCTAAACTAACACACGGCAGAGCATATCACATTGTCACACATCATTTGTAAACAAACCCTTGTATGTTTTTGGTATCAGTAACTGTAGTTGACCCAGTAACTGAATTATGGTCCTTTTTAAATTATGCAAATTAGGTTGGCTATGTAGCACTGAAAGTGAAAAATATGACACTGATAATTTACAATAACTAAAAGACAATGGCTGTAGAACAGTGGTGTTGGGGAAATGCATTAATACACAATTGTTTTCTTAAAAGATTATGACTGCGATTTCATCGATTACGATGTCCTCTCATGTTTAGTGAAGTGATACAGATATGTTTAATAGTAGGGGAAGTTCCAGTTATATCGACTGTAATCTATTTAGTGACGTATAACAATGGCAATTAATGCCGCAATGTAACTTATAAATACAAAACAAGCTCCTTCTTCAGAATCTTAAAATGCACCATCTCTCCATAACCTATATAAAATTAATTGACTATAACAAACTCACTATAGAGGCAATTTTCCTTACCATTGTCAGTTGTCTTTATAATAAATTTCCACTGTATATATTGGGTTGTTTATGAAGAATCCCTCGCAGGGGTACACAAATTCCAACACAAAGTAGTTTTTATTTTTAATTACACATTGTAATACCACCTTTTGGTTAGGTGATTCATACACTCACATTTGAGTCTATATAACCCTACAATCCTAGGTTAGTGTAAAACCCAACAATCCTAGGTTAGTTTAAAAATGTAAAATAGTGATTCACCCATCGTGGGGATAGGTTCTGTTAGGTTAGGTGGGCACATGTTACGAAATTAGTCGGACGTTAATGCCCGTCGTATATTCGTGTTCTGCATCATTAGTGGAGTGGAAATATACCATTTTCCGTGAAATTATTGTTATTTTTTTTACAGAAAAGCCCCCTAAACTTAATAATTACCCAAATAAAACGTTAAAAAGACACGTAGACAACGTTCGACGATGTTATCAAGTTATTAACAAATTTTCTTTATGTTCTTGTAAACACATTTCGTAGGCCAACATAATTGACCTTAGCACACACAACTTGCAAACGCAATGGTTAATACTACATATATTTTAACATACCTTAGAACTGTGGATCTGAAGCGTTTCAACATTTCTGCCGCTCTTTCCGCGACGTTGCAGGGTTTCATTTCCCCTCGCCTAATTAGGGAATACAACGATTCGGTGAGGTTAATGATGTCCTGTTGGCGTTGGTGACTTATCTTTTATTCACCTTGCTAGAACTCATGACTGCACACAAAAACTACCGCAACATATAACGTAAAATACAATAAATAAAATTTTAAGCAAACCTGAAATAAATTTAAAAAATATTAAACACGTGAGAACGCACTACGAGTAATCTCTTATACAGGTATCAGAAACGAAAGAAATCGGCACAACGAGAAATAATAAAGAGAGGATATTAGTAAAAAAAAAAATAAACCAGTAAATGAATTATTATTGGTTAAACAAGATAATCGCGCCAATTCTCTGGCACGTGTATCGACCACGTCTCGCCAACAACACACGGAACGAAGGTTTGTAAACAAATGGCCGCTCTACTTTCACCTTGAGCGTGATCTTGTGAGTATGCGAGAAACATTGAAATCAAAGTACGTTAGCACCACGTCATTAATAATTGGCATAATAAGATGCAAATCTTTTCTAAACCCATTTGTAAGCGATAAATTAACAATTACGTTAAAACTTTAGAACTATTTCCTCTCTTTGTGCTGGCAACCTAACGGCATAACTGTATCCGCGCTCGCCGCTGTTTGTTATGTTATATGCATGTAGCTAACGGCTAGGGTGTTTTTTAAAAGTTTATTTTCAAATGTTTCTTCCAGTCGTGAACTGACTATAGGTAATAAGCATAGTGTATATTATTCATCGTGCTCGAAAGTTAACGTCTAAGGTCACAATAAAATATATTTATTAACTATTATTCAAAATGAGAGGGCTTCAAAAAGTGCTCGCTTTACCGTGAATGGCCTATACGCGTGTGTATACACACACATTACCAGCTCTTTCCAGTTCAGAAACTGTTCCACTGTGTTATAATGGACACTGCCGTGCGCAGTACAAGATTTCTTTTTATACTTTTTTTTATCACACATTCTACGACATTCGTCTGTGATTAAAATACTTCTTCTCCACTGTATAATTGCTGTAATTACACCGAGTAGCTCGAAGATTACTAACTTCCGGGTTTCGAGACAGATATTGTGCAATCGCATTTTTCCCGGGAAAAATAAAATAGTTTGTTAACTCTTCAAGCAATCCCATGCACCTTGTATACAGAGTGATTCTAAAATCATGGGACAAACATTGAGGGGTGGTAGAGCTCACTAAAACAAACAATTATTGTATAGGAATATATGGGCCGGAGTGACGGATTGAGGCACAAACACAGTATTGCATTTCATGTGTTATTTTTGTGTTTGTGCCTCAACGCGTCACTCCCGCCCATATATTCCTATACAATAATTTTTTGTTTTAGTGAGCTCTACCACCCCTCAATGTTTGTCCCATGATTTTAGAATCACCCTGTATATTGACTAAAAAACATGGCACTGTTAAAAACATGCATACTAAATTGCAAAGCAATTGCATTTTCAATTACGCAGTTTTAATTTGTAAGCATAAGTTGTAATTTTGTATGCCAATAAATCTACAGAATGTAAAGATGATCATTTCCTTCTTCTGATTCACACAGATGTCAGTTTGAATCGGTTCGTGTGTCTTCTTTCTGTGCCGAACGCGCCTACTCGTTAGATTTTACTGGATTGTATGTAGCGCATTGTTTATACAGAAACCCTAACTTTGCAAATAAAATGTTTATTTCGCATTGTTTTTTTTTTTTTTGTTGCCGTACAGTTTGTGGTAGTTCAGCTGAACTGCAATCCTCGGCACAAAAGAAGTTCACAAATTCCCTTCAGAAAAGAAAATGTTTATTTCTCCACTAGCGACAGTAACAGAACTTTTCTCGAAAGTTTTTTAGCTGGAAGAAGAAAGATCCCCGAAGTTGGACCACTCGCCCACTCGCCATTAACGAACGACAACATTTTCACTGCTGTACAAATAAAAGCGTAGTTTGAAAAAAAAAAAGATATATCTATATTCCAACATCAGATTCGTAGGTTTGAAGGTAGCCTCTGTTTTGTTTATAGCGCTTACTTCTCTACGCCTGCACCATAATATTGTTCTTGGTTCGTGTTCAAGCATTTCTTTATATAAAAAAAAAAAAAACTTATAACTGCACGTTATAAGCATGGCCATGCAGTGCTTCAAATAATTCCTTGTGGTGGTTGTTTGGTAAAAAAAAAACCTTCGCATGGTGGAAGGAGATAGGATGTATTTGTTTGTTACATCCACAGATTTTAAGCCGTTGAGAGTAGCAGCAGTTATGCAATTTACACTCGTAGCTTAAAACCGCCATTAGTTGTTATTTATTAATATGTTATTTTATTTATTTTCAGGGGTAGAACAAACCCACGGAGTGAATTTATAGATAACGTTGGTGGTTTTCATAAAATAAATTACAATACAAGAAAAATGGGGGATTTTTTTTTGTGGGAAAATAGATTATTTTGAAAGATACATTTTGGTCACTTTATTTAAGTACGAACTGGCATGCTCGTAGCTAAGTTAACAACGCTGCAGGAAAGTAGTATCGTACCTTACGTCAGAGTAGGCTAATATCTAAATAGGTAAATATTAAAATTTATATTTTCGTGTCCATTAGTAAGCCTACTATTGCACATAATAGAAAGTATCGGTATATTTGTGCCATACATAGGTAGGTAACCATTTCAGGTCGACTCGTGAAAACTGTGATTGGAGGAAATGAAAATTACGAAAGAGGATAACCTCGTTTATCTACGTTGTTATGGCGGTTTCACATTACGGAGTCACAGGTTCGAAATCTGGTAAGCCATGAATAATTGTACATTTTTAGGTGTACCTTAAGGTTAATTAAATTTGTAAGCTACTCCGGGTACTTCCTAACAGAGCACCCAGACGAGGTGGTATGGAATCAAAGAGAACCTGGATAAGTTCCTGGGGAATCTCCCTCCACGCGGTTTGCATGCGAGTCCACAAAGCATCAACAGTGGTTGCTGGAGAACCGTGAAGAACAAGTCGCCGACCAACCATATCCCAGACATGTTCGATGGACGACATGTCAGGCGAACGTGCAGGTCGGGGAAGCAGTGATACCCGTCGTTCATTGAAGAAGGCTTGCACATTCCTTGCCACATATGGCTTGGCATCGTCCTGCTGAAATATGGCACGTGGAGTCGCGTGAAGGAGAAGCAGTGCCTCGGGCTCTAAAATCTCCCTGATGTAGCGGTTGCTGTTCAGATTGCCCTCAATACGTAGCAATTGAGATCGCATGTTGTATCCAATGGCGTTCCACGCCATCACACTTGGTATTTGTTCGCTATGCCGCTTCACAATGCAGACTGCCAGATTGCGGTCACCACGGAAGCGTCTAACACGTATGCGGCCAGAACTGTTGGACAGGTTGAAGCGGGACTCGTCCGAAAACACTACATGTTGCCACTCAGCACGCCAGCGACGGCGTTCACGTGCCCATTGCAGTCTGCGCCGTTTGTGTTTTCTGGATAATGGAAACCGACGCAATGGCATGCGTGTCACCAGTCCAGCCCGCAGGAGACGGCGTCGAACCGTCGACGCAGACAGGTCCACACCCGTTGCAGTGCCTCAGTGTCGAGCCAACACTGTGGTCGAGGATGTACGGTGCGTTACGGCCATGCCGACAATATGGCGGTCATCCCGTGCTGTGGTCACATTACGTGGTCCAGTACCCGCTCATCGCTGCGTACGACCCTCTTATATCCACTGGTTACACACACGCATCACTGCCGTAGCGGTATGCCTTGTACGAGCCGACATGTCACTATATGACAAATCAGTTTTTTTTTCGGAGACATATCATTCTGCCCCGTTTGAACTCACTCACATGCTGATATGGCACCCTTTGACGTCGACGAGGCATACTGACATTTGCCTTCACTTCGTTTGACGGCTCTTCACTGACTGAGCTTGGCGTAACACTGACCTTTCCGGTCACACAAGAGAGGGCGCTGCTGGGTTTACGTGTACGCCATCTCTCTGCAATCGTAATCACATACTGCTGGTACACTGTTCTACACATCCTCCGAGCTTGGTTGGATTCATTCGGGCAATTCTTTCTGGGTGTTGCAATTTTCATAAACAATAGTGTAATTTGCGAGAAATTCAGGTACAGTTCGTGTGTACTGATTATCGAAGCCTTTCAAGGTCATCGTATTCTTTATTCTGCCTGGCGTTACCTTGCGGGGTTTAAAATTTTCACTAGGAAATCGCTTATAACATTTTGAGTGCGGTACAGATTTACACACATTTAAGCCACGCTAGAAATGTGTCGCATGTATCCACAACTACAGGAACACTGTTTCCGTTGGTCCATGTATGCCGAATTACTTCAACTTATTCGTCGTTATATACCGGACACTCTTGCTTTAGTGTAAAAACGTTTATTACTGCCTGGGTATCAGCAAGTATAGAGCCGCAGAGTACTTGAGAACACAGAGGTGAGATTAATGCGTATTCCGCGAACTCCAGCCACACACGCCAGCAAAATGGCGGACACAGGTACGAGCAAACACGAGCATGGCTCGCGAGAGCGGGAGGTGAAGGCGTACCAGCACGTGACTTCCCTGTTCGTTGTATGTATGTATGTATGTACGTACTTGGTAACGCCAGCTAATAGGGAACCTTTTTCAGCATGAGGTAGCCAGTTAGACACAAGGCCCGTTCCAGAACCTCACGCACCCAATCAAAGAATGAGTACGTCCACATCAAAGGAACTGCCACGCCATTTCGTCTCTGCTCATTTATCTACTCTGGGATACTCCGGAGTCTACAGTGTCCCAATCACATTTGTTTGTAGGGAGTAACATACAAACAATCCATTAAATTAATTTTGAGTTGTGCCAACGTAATATTATGTTGCAGTGACGTTCATGGGAACAGCTGGCGATGTAATATTCCGTCGGAAAACAAATTCAAAATAATGTAGGCGTATTAATACTACTCTGTTGCATTCAGCCGACGTAATATTACGTGAACAGCACTTAGGTATTAAAAACGACGGAGTTAGGGAGGGGTTTAACAAGCTCAACAACAAATTCGCCGAAGAGGCATCCTCTATCAAAATCCGCGTGGTGCACTCGGAAAAGCAGGCCGTGCGAGAGATGGGATTAGTTTCAGTCCGGGCGGGGAGAGGAAAAAGAAGATCGGTCGGCCGATAGAGAGCAAGTTTCAGTGGCGCGAACAACACGCCCAAGGTAGCCGGGTAACCTCGAGAGAAAAGACAAGAGTTCGAGACTCAGCTGGGGTTACCAAGTACGTATATACATACATACAAAGAAACCGGGCGGTCACGTGCTGATACGCCTTCACCCCCTACTCCTGCGAAGCATGATCGTATTTGCTCGTATACTCTGTACCATATATGAAGGGCACATTCTCGACAGTTGATGATCGCCGCGCCAATGTTTACTTTACGTTCATGTATCCATTCGCCATCAACTGGGTTCGACGAGTAAGCGCGTCCAGTAGGTGCTTCTTCGTGCGGCAATTGGCGAACTACTTGGGTGGCGCGGCAGGCGGCGAGAGTGTTTGGAGGGCGTGTGTAGGTTCGTTCGTAAACGCTGTACACGAAATATTTTTTTACTTTAAAGATGATGTAGAGCTCGCGAAAAATAAAACTATTGGCATATGTTCGTAAATTTATTATATACAGCAAACGAAAGCTATTCTCTTCTGGCTTGTTATACTTCGAAAATAACCTCACAGATGGCGCGCACAACATTTCAGCACGTGCTCTGAGCAGCATTTTTCTCTCAAGAGGTAGCCTCTTTGTGAAGTTTACTGTTGTTCTATTACTGGCTCGGAACGAAAGGAATTTAAAATATTTTTCGTCAGATTATCAGAAAAAATAATCCAACAATATTATTCAATATTTCTGTATGCTTTTGGAATTAATATCAAACACGTAAGGAAAGCCGTGTTGGAGAAGGGGGGATAAGATGTGAAAAAAGTTTTTGAGATTGCGTTTCATTTGGATATGGATCGTTTTAATGTGACTTTAATGTTGAACACCTATACATTTCTACTTTAGCACGAAGTTTAGTTTTCAACACTAAAAACCGCTGTTTTATGACCACGTAAAATAGAATGTATTGTTTAACCTTGGAACTTTTTTTTTATCGCGTATTTTCGGCTGGTCGAATGTGCGTCGGCAGTGCACTCAGAATAGCCAACGTAATATTAACTTTTGTTCGTTCGTGCATCAGCTGATACAGGATTTTGTAAATGGCACGTTGTTTGTTTTGAATACGTTAATTGCCACTCACTGACTGTCAGAATGTGGCCTTCTTATATGAAATGAACTGTACCTGTATCTGCCCGGCTGTTCCCTATTTTGCACACCACAGCCACTGGAAAGAAGTTCTGCAACTGATGTCGGGCCACGTGTGTAACCGGCGCCTCACCGATAGATGCGAGTGAGTGGTCGCAGAACTTTCTGTTTCCACCAGCTCCACGATGCTTACTGACTGATAGCAGCAACAGGGGACGGAAGGAAGAAGGGGCTAGGAAGCAATTCAAATTCCCCCTAAAAATGGAGGTATGCATTACTTTGAAAATATTTACCATCAGCTTATAAGGATAATGATAAATGGTTTTACATAAAATACATCAAGTAATTTCGCTATCTCATATTTAACGAAAAACTGCTCCTGCCAAGCGATCCAGAGGCTCTTAATTTTAAGTTCACTACGGATAAACTATTATTATTTATGATGCACTAGTTACTCCAAAACGCGTTGGTTCCGAACCAATATCGGGGTCGTATGGTTTTAACCCGCGCGCATCTTAAGTGCCTGCCAACCAATGACGGACGTTCAGTGTCAGGGTTCCTTTATTCTGATTGGCCCAGTCGAGTATAAAAATGTCTTCCGACAGAGACACGCAGCCAGTAGCCAAATGAGATTTGCAAGCTTGCGCGTAAAGAAGTTGAAGTATAGCTTGAACATAAATGTTCGCGAAATAACAGGCGAACCTAGCCATATGCTGTTCACGATTACGTAAGCACTTTTGAAATCCACCTTCGGGGGAAAATATTCCAGGAGCTGAACATATTTCTAACGTAAACACTAANGATCGCAGGGAACTTGACCCCTGTCTAAAAAATAAAAACACTTCACATTAACATGAAACTGTCCTGTAGATGTTTTACAACTAAAATGAAATAATCATATAATTGTGTTTGAAATACTTATTCAATTTGATTTATTTAATTTTGTTTCATAAAATTGTGATGCGATAGTGTGTCGACCCACTGTCATGCGCACGAATCGACGACGAATCGAAAGTCTAGACGTTTACAATGGGAAAATGACTCTCCACCCTCCCCCAAACACGGAGTCCATATCCAATCCTGAACGGGAGTTACAAGAATGATGATAGCAAAATATAAAATACATTTCCATGTTTTTAACTCTTATTGAAATTGTGATACTTGTATCAGTGATAAATTAAATTTACGTATTTTTGTTTCCGTTTCTATTCAATGAAGAATTAACGTAACAGTAAATCATGTGTAAGTTTCTGATGCTTTTACTGTCACTGGAAACTAGTCGTGATGGAGGCGGAAAGATACACAGAGGGCTGTAGAGTGTATCTGTACTTTTCTCTAAGTTCAGAACAAGATAGTAGTTCGGATATTCGAAAACTTCGCGGACTTTTTTTTTCAAGGGAAAACTTTCACGAGGAGTCTCACAAACTGCTGTGCTATGAGCTGGAAAACAATACGCCTCTCTGAATAAAGTCGTAAGTATCTATGAAGTATTTGCAGGTAATGGGGATTGTATTGGAGAACAACTACCGTCATACATCCAGCAACAGAGCCTCGAGTAATGTTTTCAGTTAAGCTGAACGCGTCGGTAAAAATACACGAAAGCCGTGACGTATTGAAACGTATCAATTATGAAAATAAAGCGACTTGAAATATATATATATATACATTTATATTTATATACAAAACCTTACACAATTTTGTTCCTGCCTCCAGACATACATATAAAGTATGCAAATGAATCTAACTTGTGAGTAGAAAATAGTATGGCTATACTTTGAAAGCATAGGTTTATAAACTTTCATTTTTCTTTCGAGTTTTCTCAGAAGTTTTTGGTAGTCACAATTTGATAGTTGAATACATAAAATAATCAATCAGTAATGTTTTACTTTAATAACTAGCGAAAGGTTTCGGAAATAAATGAATGTTGTTAGGCCCCTCGAATAATGCCAGAGTTTGGTTCGCTTTCCGTAGTGAGTTTACAAATAGTATGTTAACGATTTTCTATGTCCGGTTTTCGACATTTCTACAGTACTTCTCAACATTTCAACAAAAAACGTGTAGTTCAGAAGCTATGATACACTATAAATCTCAATCAGTGATTTCAACCAGTTGAATTATTTAACTGAATCTCCAATTAGCTAATCAGAGGAATGCACAGAGATTTCACTGCGTGGAACGTGCAATGCATAAAGAATCAGTAGAAATAGCTGTTTGCCAGTGAACACCAGCATTTAAAATGATGAGTAAAATATTATTTATTCAAATGTAGCAGTTTCAACAGACCTGCAGACAAATTCGCAGATTTGGATCATGTTTAACTGTTTCGATTTAAGAGTGTACAGGTTCGGAAATACTAACAGAAAAAAAAAATACATCTATTTATACCAGTAGTTCAAGGAAAATTGTATTTTACCACGTTTTGGCCGATGAGTTACGTTTTGCTTACTGCTATGCGCTGAACATAAAATATACATCTGAATAAAGTGTAAAAAAAATTTTAAGTGAGCTAAGGCAACGAAATTTAAAGTAATAAATAAAACGTAAAAGTATAAAAATTTGTATTTTCTTTTACCTCTTCCGCTAATGTACTTATTTTCTCTTTAGATTATCTAAGTAGTACACATCAGTTCTGCAAGAAGTTTTTACTTATAAGAAATATTAATCATTCACGTTTAAATAAAATTGCATTGTGGAACTGATAGTAATAAGTCCAAGCAGTATCAAAGTCTCAGCTTCTTATCACTTACTAATTAGTTCTCTTTCCACGTAACCTACTTGATACGGTGGTATCGAACTACTTCGTTTTGCCAAGTAAAATTATCCCCTTAATTAATTAAATTTCTGAGCAGAACGAATGGTTCAAGAAACTAAGGTTGTTGGTTTTTTGTAATGTTTACAAAAAGGTTTGTAAGTTCTTTACGGTAATGTACATGCTGGAAACGACGTCACTAAATCGAAAGTATTTAATGCCGTAGTTATAACTGAAAATCGGAGTTCTTCGTCGCTAGAACCAGAAAATTATCGTTTCTCGTGCATTAAGATATTCTTGCAACTTAAAAACATATTTCTTTAAACAGCAAAAAGTAGCAGAAACTATATCTGTAACAATAACAACATCAAAAACACTCAAACATTACTATAAATTGAAGAAGTTGCGTGCGTACATATATGTGATTGTTTTAAAGTTATTAGAAGAGCAAGTTAAATAAAACTGACATATCTCCGATTCGTGTTCAAATCCCACTCCAGTACTAAATAATTCAATTTTTTTTATACATTTCTTTCTGGTACATAGTAAGACACTTGCATCACGAAAATAAACTATTTACCTTCATCATATGTACATAAACACGGGGATTGCAGGAAAACTAACTAGAAAATATAAGGTCTACAATGACGTTCCGTGAAGACATGGAAAATTATGTGAAATTTACGGAAAGTCCCTTGAAAACGTCGTGGTGCCGTCATTTAGAAAAACATTTCGGCATAATTACACATAAATTATTTTCTAGCAGTGAAGTAAAACTACAGAACACTGCAAGTGTTTCGCAGTGTTAGAAATGTTGAAAATAAATTTGCGAAAATATACTGCCAATACACGAAAATGCGCTCCGTAATGAGACGAAACGGAACTGAGCACCATACATGCAAAATACGGAACGTCTTATTTTGTATAGCTTCGGAAACGAACGCCGGGACTACACGAAGCATTCTTCACCGATATAGGGGCCGCGGTGGTGTAGTGGTCAGACTACTCGCCTCCCACCTAAACAAACCGGGTTCGATTCCCGGCGGGACGCTCCCGCATTTTCGCATGTGGGAATCGTGCCGGACAATGCCGCTGGTCTGCGGGTTTTCTCGGGGATCTCCCGTTTTCCCCGTCCTTTCATTCCGGCGCTACTCCATACTCACCTCGCTTCACTCTCATCGGCTCTCGATACCTCTATGATAAGAGCCGCCCAAATCTCTTCAATCCACTCCACTCCATTCGCCGTTGTAACTAGATAATTATCGTCCCTCCGGCAGTTAGGATGTTCGCGCGGCATAAATCAATTATTTCAAACATCAATAATTATCATAAGTCACCTGTAAGAGTTAACAATAACACAAACAAAAATAACATTAATGTAAGTTGAAAAAAAAAAATCATACTCCACTTTATTGTTAATGATACGTTAACCAGCCCTGATTTTGTCAAGCTGTGGTAGCAAAGAAGTCAAGAGTCGCGAACTTCCAACATTTTGGCGCAGGTACAAAGTACACTCCAAAACCAAATATTACTTTTTTTTAATTCACTGGTAAAACACCAACATATAAAACAAATTAAAAAAAAAACATAACCTCTTTTTATAAGCTGCAAATACACAAAAATCTAGTAACACATTCATGGAGAGGTTCCATGAATTCACAGAAAATTTTACGAATCTTACGGAAAGTCCGTTACTTAAAAAAAAAAAAAAAACGATGTGTGTGTAATTTTAAGAAAATTTCTTCATACATTTTTATTGGTAATTTTAAGGGAAAAAAATAGGCTGCTCACGTTTAATTAAGCACTTTTAAAATCAACATTTGAAAAATGTTACCAACTCTACCTGTATGTACTTTAACTCAGTAAAGTTAGTAACAACGAAGGGAAAGTAGTTCCACGTCTTGGCGTTCAATAAAAAGTTTTATATAAATATTTATGAATACAAAAAAAAACTTTTTTGTGCAATTAATAAAATTTTAAAACATTTCCCTTTTTGGTAATTTTTCAGTTTCCCTTGGCCAACGCATAAATAAAGTGATCACGCCCATGAAAACGTTAATTCTGTATGTGGCGGAAGGATACACAGTATGATACCCAACTAGATACCGAGTGTGGTGGAGCACTGGTTAATTTTCGGACTCGCATTCGGGAGGACCTGGGCCCGAATCTCCGGTACGGTCATCCTGATTTCGATTTTCCATGGTTTCCCGAAATCACTCCAGGCGAATGGCGGGATTGTTCCTTGCTACAGGACATGGCCGATTCCTGCCCTGTTCCTGCTTCTCTGAGCAACTTGCTCCGTCTCTAATGACCTCTATGTCGCTGGCCGGCTCCCTCCATGTTCCTGCTTCTCTGAGCAACTTGCTCCGTCTCTAATGACCTCTATGTCGCTGGCCGGCTCCCTCCATGTTCCTGCTTCTCTGAGCAACTTGCTCCGTCTCTAGTGACCTCGCTGTCGACGAGACGCTAAGCCCTACCTACCACACAAGAAGATCTTCAGCAGGACTTTCAAAAGTGCTTAGTTTACCGAGAACATCCTATAACAGTACGGCGCGGCGACGCGGTCGGACGCGCGATTTCGGAAGGCAGATGATAGACAAGCTGGAACTAGACACGTTGAAAGTACGGGAAAGGAAGAAGGCGCGCGTCACGACGTTCCTAACTGGCGAGAGCTGCGGTTGTGGTGACGTCAGCGCCTGCGCGGGGGGTGAAATTAGGGGGACTTAAATTGCAACTTCTGAGGAAAATACGTGAGGCATGCCTGTCGGTAAGTTAATCACCTCCGGGAGAAAACAAGTGAAAACGTTGCGGTCTTTTAAACGCGACTTGGCGTTACTGTTGGGGAGTTCATTCCTCTGGTGTTTAATGATAGAATCGACATGCCTGGCGTGTCCAGAAGTATCTCAACCAATGCAATCTACATCGGCACTTACATATCTCTGGAGTGCGTACTATTCTTCTGTCCACGTATGTATTCCCTTCGTGGCAGCGTAATAAAATGTGCATCTTTGTTCTATGCCCCATTTTCTCACGTGTTATGAATACAGCCAATGGTTTATTGCGGAGGAAGTTGACTGTTTAACAGGATTCAACGCATTTTGCACACGCCCGATAGTTTTCTTTCCGTAATGGATGTTGTGGACGTATGACACTACTACCCCATTTCAAAGCGCCAATGGGGATTCTGATACTCTTAAAACAGAACGTAGTGCTTGGTCTGTAAATAACTTAGCCGAGCTAAAGCTTGATCATCCAATCACAGAAGTATAAACTAGCTAGACTGTTATCAAAATATTGGCAAAACATATTTTTGCGATTTCCCAATTTCTTTAGTGATGAGTACGGTCCACCCGCACGTTGGTACTTTTCTGGCATTTATCTTTACACACTCGTCCTTCGAAAACGATTCAGTGTACAGGGGCTACAATCACTAGACCTTCTCCGTATAATTGAACGTGCTCATTAGTATTCCGTCATTGGAACGTCAGCTATTCCCAAGCGTCACGAAATTCAATTCAACAAGAATGTTGCAATCCGAATCGTTCCCCGTGAAATAATACTGTTTACATGCCTGCTGCATCTGCATCGCTTCCCTTGCCCCGTCCCGCTCGAGACAGTGAATCAGTGCGTCAAAGGCGAGCGTTACACAGAGGAGTTAGCGGAGATTTACAAAGGCGTGTCACCGTGATAAGCCTACTAGGACCCGTGGGCTCCCGTCCTCGAGCGGATTGAATTTCTGGGGTTATCATTGAATTAATGTTATGGTCATCGCCCTTGCCTCTCTCAGCTTTACTCGGGGTGCGGGGAACCTTCTAGATCGGGCCAGCGATACTACTTAAGACGCGACGGGCCCCCGAGCCGACAGTCTATAGAGTTTGGAGAATTGTGCGACCTTGAGCGCCGGGTGTGCGAAGACAGCGAAGCTACGAGCCAGCAGAGCGACGAGTGGCGGCGAGAGCGACCAGCGAGAGTGAAGTCTGCAGACTGCGAGCATCGGCACAGTGAAGAGTGAGACTGACGGGCGGGGCTACTGAACTGGATGCATGAGTGACAGACATTCGGAATTATAGCGATAGACGGATTGAATATTATATGTAAGTAATGAGTGCGATATAAGTGACAGTAACCAATATAGATGCAGTGATAAGAACTTTAATTAAATTTAGATAGACATTTAATATTGCGCTCACTGAGAATAACAAAAGTAATAGTAGACATAGATAGTTAAGTGCTGTAAATAAGAGCTGTGCGAATATTCAAAGGAATATAAAAAAACGTTAAAAAACTGAATTTATTAATTTTATTTTTACTAAAATTTCCACCCCTCTCCAACTCTGATACGACCCTGCCGTCTTGTAGCAGTGTCGCAAATCTTCGGTTAGTTATAAAGTATTAATGTACTAAGTTTTACTGTAATAACTTTAGACAGCAGGTTGCAATGTGTTTGCAACCTACCATTTCGCAAGAAATATGCAGCAACAAATTTGTCGGGGTCGGTCAGTCACATGCGGAATATTAGACCATTATTGCTTTGCTGGGAAAATTCGTTACAGTGTGTTCGAAACAAGGTAATTTTAGAATAAGCTGTTGATATTTTACCCACCTGCCTAAGAGATATTTCCCACGTTCGAGACAGAAACAAGGAAAAGATAATGACAGTGGCACCCGCTTCAAGTATGCGTAGTTCGTTCCGGTTAATTGAGCTCTTTTAAGAGTAATGCATTATGTGTTGTGTGGAGTGGAGTGAAGTGGAGAGGTTTGGACGGCTGTTTACAACGAAGTCTTCAGAGCCGATGAAGGTGAAGTGAGGTGGATATGGTGCAGCGCCGGGGTACAAGGGCGGGAGAAACGGGAGATCCCCGAGAAAAACCGCCGACCAACGGAAGGCACGATGCGTTGACTAGCATTATCCCAGTTATTTTGGCAACGATGCAGAAAAAAAAAAAAAAAAGTAGTCCCATGTCTTTACGTCGTTTTAAAAGTGCACGATTTAATTTTGAGGATATAAAATTTATTACCACGCTATATTTGTTTAATGCATATAACAGAAAAATTCGCGTACCTGTAACGCGTTTACTGGTAGATTCACGCAACATATCGCAGCTTCAAGTGATCGACGCACGAATAACGAGACCAGGTACGTGGCACTGTCACAGGGTAACTGAGAATACAGAGGAGAAACAGCCGCTTATTACGCGAACTTTAAACGCACACGTAAGCAAAATGGCGTCACTGGCTAGCGGAACATTGGGGAAACTGTTCGCCAATTAGCGCCTGGTAACGTACTTGCCTATAGGGCAGCCCAGCCAACAGGGAACCTTTAAGAAGCACCCAGCAGCCAGTCAGACAACGCTTATTCACGTAAGTAGAATGATCATCTGCGTCCGGAGGTAATGTATCTTAAATGGGACAAAACTGGCACCGGCCGGCCGCCATGTTGGGACGTCACCCAATCACCACGCTGGACCCAGGTGACCTTTGACCTTGACCTCATACCCGTGACCTTGAAACCCAAAAATCCAAAGAAATTGCAGAAAAATTATAAAATTTATACGAAAAATAAAAAAAATTAAAAAACTAAAAAATGTATATAAATATGCATATTTAGGAGGTCCGGAGTTTGATGACAGGTGGATCGACTAAGCTCCCGACACGACCGGCGCCAGGTCGACCAGTGTCCATCTCGTCAGCCATGTTGGATCCAGGTTATCTTGACCTTGAATTTGAACCCATGCCCGTGACCTTGAACCCAAAAAATTCTAAAAAATCCCAAAAAATATATAAACTTTAAAAATGTATAAATAATTCCAAAAAAATTTTAAAATTATTTTTAAAATATTAAAAAATTTAATTAAAAAACTTACATTTCCGGAGTTTTTCCCAGCACCACGCCCAGCAGACGACTGACCCCCTCCACTTCCTTCACCTATACTCATTCTATCGTGTGCAGTCATCTTGGTTTTTCGTTTGTCATTTGTTTATACATTGCCGGAGGACGCCTTATTGGTTTCTTCGTCTGTTATTTGTTTATACATTGTTAGAGGACTCCATATTGGTTTTTCGTTTGTAATTTGTTTATACATTACTGGAGGAATCGCTATCTTGGATTTTATATGTTTTCAACACCTAGGTGGCGCTAGTGTATTAATTCACCCACGAGGCGAGTTGTCGATTTAGCCACCAGGCGGCAGCCATATTTGTTTATGCTTTTTAAAGTATAGGTTGCGCTGTCGGCGCCCTCCCCGCTTNCTCTCCGCGTAAGATGGCGTTTTCCTGGGAGAATGAGTGGATGGCTTAGACTAAATGATAGTGAAGATGCTTGCAGTTTTAGGAACACGTGCCACTCACCTGCAGTGCGGTGTTCTGCGCCACACGGGAGCAGTTTCCCGACAACTCGTCGCAGCCTTCCAGGTCTACCATGTCCACGGGGAAGAATTGCTGCCAACACAACAGTGCACGCATCCCGATAAAAATCGTAACACAGGAAGTAATCCTCTAATTGACAATTATGTTAATTTATAAAAAAACATTTTGTGAATTGGTTGGTTTACTGAAATTATTTGATTTATATTAAATATTATATATTTGAATATGTTGCTATTACTAATATTATGATTGCATATATAGTGAAATAATATAATCATATATTTTATCTTATTATTATAGCTGCTATGGTATTCACCCATTATTTATAACAGTAGAATAAACTATTCATTAAGTCAAAACACGTGCAAATTGTTCGTGGAATTCTCAATCAATCAAAGGAAGTACTTAATGTCAAAGGAAGTACTGTAATATATACTACCAAGAAATTATTCATAACTTTTAGGCATATATAAGTCTGTGCAAATATAGAAATGTTGAGAGATGTTACCATACGAATTTTTAATTCAAATAAGCTTTAACATTTTTTCTAAACAAATGCAGAAGACCTTTATGGGATGGAAAAAAAAAGGGGAGGGGGATCGCACTTTCGTACTGCACTAATGTAAATGTGAGAATAATTTCTTACAGTAACTAACAATTCCGTCAGGTATTCTACTTCACAACATGTTCTAAGCCTATTTTTTTTTCTGNGACAATTATGTTAATTTATAAAAAAACATTTTGTGAATTGGTTGGTTTACTGAAATTATTTGATTTATATTAAATTTTATACTAACATTATGATTGCATATATAGTGAAATTATATAATCATATATTTTATCTTATTATTATAGCTGCTATGGTATTCACCCATTATTTATAACAGTAGAATAAACTATTCATTAAGTTAAAACACGTGCAAATTGTTTGTGGAATTCTCAAACAATCAAAGGAAGTACTTAATGTCTGTAATATATACTACCAAGAAATTATCCATAACCCTTAGGCATATATAAGTCTGTGCAAATATAGAAATGTTGAGCAATGTTACCATACGAATTTTTAATTCAAATAAGCTTTAAAAAAATTTTCTTAACAAATGCAGACCTTTTTGGGATGGAAAAAAAGGGGGAGGGGGGATCGCACTTTCGTACTGCACAAATGTAAATGTGAGAATAATTTCTTACAGTAACACAATTACGTCAGGTATTCTACTTCACAACTCTTCACAACATGTTTTAAGCCTCCTTTTTTCTCAAAGGTGAAAAAGGGGGGG
>NQII01000593.1:726399-738074 GCA_002778355.1 Clitarchus hookeri
TTTTATCTGGCGGAGTCGATACTTAGCGTAGGGTTGCAGCAGTTGTGTCAAATTTCGCCCATTTCCCCATATCTTAGGAATAACGTTTCTGTTCTCTGTTTTACAAATAATGAATGACCCTAATCTGTCCTAGCGCTGTATATTTGCCCATTCCACAATAAATTTCCATTGCCTATTTGTGAATTTTTCTTGATTAAAATTCCAAAGGGGTTAGGTAGGAAAAAAAAAGGCAATATTCCTAGTCAAACATTGTTGGCTTGTGAACATTGCATCATTTGAAACCAAAGAGAAAAACAAAACGATTTATATAGTTTTTGGATCCTCGCACATCCGTTCAAACCACAATTATTTTATTGCTAACTCTTTCGTATAATTATGGAATATTCCGATTATGTACACTTTTAAATATTTATATTGCGTTATTTTCTTTGCAGAATTAACTAACTTTATTTTAGTCGTTTCTCTGTAATAAATTTTCGTTCCACATATGCATATAATTTTTATTTTCAATTATTTCTAAATCGTTTTTAGTTTATATAATTCTTATACACATTAGTCTTTTTGTTGAGTACGTTTAACATTACTAGTTACTGACTACATATTCCGCTTAGTAATTATGCCATTAATTAGTTCGTATGGTAAAGACTATTGGTTACAAAAAGCTAATAAATGAATAAATATAATCCATATTAAGTAAATAAAGGAATACAAATATGAACTATATTAAGCCAATAACTAAAAGTAAATTATATTTTTACCAACCTAGATGTGTTAATGGGGAACCAACTCTCATTATTCTGAAGCTTATGACGAAAAATGAAAGTACTGATATCTACAAATTGCTGTTTACAGAATTGGTCCATTGGCACTTCTGTCATAGAAATAAATTAAAACACGCCGAACGTGGTTCCGATCCTCCTCTCGAGAGCGCGCCTTTGCACGACTCCAGCATCCGTGATAGTTCCCACACCGCCGCTAGAGTGCAGAGCGCGGTGGTACGCACAGCACTACCTGGCGCTGAATTCACAAACTATGTTTCCTGACGGTCAGAATCCAATGGATCAGTTAGTATTTATATTGTAACACTTTTAAAAATTACGTTAAAACCAAACACTAATTGTATAAATTAAAACCACTGTGATCGCAGACACATTACGGCCTATTTACAAATAAAGTGGTGGATTTTTTTATTGTTTTAAGTCCACGCATATAGTCAAAGTGTTTATTAAAACAAAAATGTAGCCTTGTACAGCCTACCACAATGGCCACCAAAACGAATATCAAAAAAGCAAATTCTCAATTCCTATTGGCTACACGGATTCAGGGACACAGGAGAGATGGAAGTTGCCCAGCTTTCATACGTGTTTCCGACTTCCGTAGGTGATCCGTGTCCGCATGCATCTCATAGATTGAACACAAGAGTGTGTTAACGTGCTCCGCATCCGTATCATTGTAGAAGTGGTATGCGACAACGGGCAGTTTTTAAAGAAGTTGTCATTAAAGAAATCATGGTATTTCATGATTTATTATTTCTACTACATCTAACAAGGTAATAAAGTTGCCTTAAAATATGATGAAAATTTGCTGCCAACCACGCGATTACACCGAGAAAATGTCCTATTATTTAGACGAGGTAATTAACAGTTCATTGTAAAAAAAAAAAACTTCCACGTCATGAAATTTATTAAAAAAATAAAGTTTATAATTATTTTACAAGAGCGAAAGGTTTTAGGGTTTTAAGCGGTAGCATACATTCGTTCACTTGCACACCTTAGACCGTAATTCGTACAAATGAGTTCACCTTAGTTCTGTATTATCATGTGCTCCAGATACCAGATATTCGGCAAGAAAACACGAAACATGTTTAGGAGAAACCTCGTTTTCGACTTACCCTACCTTAATGGCGTTCCTGCACACGTAACAGGTACCACACATGTAATGAACTAGACTTGCGTCATGCTCGAGTCCGCCAATTTAGGGATTTGTGTTTAGTAATTTAGGCAGGATGGATTCGAACGTCTTATAATAGCTATACATGCGACGAAGTTGGAAACTACTAGCTTGCGGGTAATTAAATCGTGTTAGTAAATTACGTACTCCAAAGCGTTTATCACATACCCTATCGCCTTGTGAATATCTGATTTTTTTTTCTTTACTACGATTAATTTCTTTGTGACTTTGTCGCTACCTGCAATAAGCATTTAAAAATAATTTTCAATCGTGTATTTCGGTAATCCCAAAACACACGAGTTTTATTTTTTAAAAAATTCCTATTATTTACACAGAAATAACATGGTGATCACTTATTTTCCATTTTCGTGCACGTTTCAGCAAATATGGCAGATACTTACATTTGGTTTCAGTCAAAACGCGGGAAATAAAAAAAGAAAATAAACATCAGACGATTTTACAGAGCTGTTTAACTATCAGAATGCAATGGTTCAGCTTCGAAAAGAATACACGTTTCTTCAAATGATGCTATGCGATATCAGAATGCAATGGGTCAGCTTCGAAAAGAATACACGTTTCTTCAAATGATGCTATACGATCGTTATCAAATTCTGTGACTGAATCAGTTTTTCTTAGCGTGTGCAATGAATCTTAATAACAGGAGCCTAGGCATAGAAAAACAGTTCGCGGAACGCAACGCGTGAAAGCATAATCGTACCGGGTAAAACAGCTCGTGTGGCAGCTCTAGAGGGGATTTGCCAAAACCAGACTTGCGGGCGTTAAAAAAAAAAATTATGATTTTTAAAAGGGACATCCAGATGGAACATCTTTATCGTATCATAAGACGAAAAGCATTGCGACTCATGTGCTCGCAATAATCCGAATGAAGACATCGCAAGTTACGAAGTGGAAAGACGCACGCACAACGCTCTATAAAGTCCATTAACGGTTCCTTCACACTTTTTGAATAAAACCTTTGAAAAATAACCTCATGCCTGACGTGTTTAGATATTTCCTAAACATGTCATTTATCACAAGTGTTTTATTCCTCTGTTAACATAAAAGTATCTTAAGTTTTCGTTAAAATTGTTGTTTAAATATATTTTCTCAATAATTTATAATATTTCATTTATAATAAATATGAATAAAAACGGTGAGAAAAACGTGTGTTGGTAGCGCCCAGTAAGAAATAGTTCTCATTCAAAATATTATTACAACTGAGTGCGTAGGAATGCGGTGCGTTGTCCTTTGGTGTAATTTTCTAGACTTAGTTAAGCTTAGTTTGCACGTGGTGGAGGAATATCCTGGAAGTAGAACTTAAGCAGGGCTTCAGAAAAGTGTGAAGTAACCGTGAATGGATTATACTAATACCGAAACTCCGTAGCTAGCATTGCACCGCCGACATACATTACAAAGAAGATAACAGGAGGCACTCCGGGGAGGGCTGGATCGTGCACGTCGTAAGCTTGCAAAAACTTGCCAACTGCTGTCTTGACTGCTGACGAGGCGTTTCATGGCCTCAGTCCTCCGGTGACACTCCGGCAAATGAAATTGAAAACCACTGGCTGGCAAGTCGTTGCAACGCAACGCGGCACTACGGCCAACTGAAAGGAAACGTGAGCCTATAGCGCAACGAGGGAGGTGGCCTCTTCCGAAACTCGCAACCAGGTAACAGCTAATGGCAGTCCATTGAGATGTAAATGTACGCGTGGAAATTTTATTTTGTTTTACAATTGTTCACGCAAATTAAATGATTCTCCGCAGGTCTTAGAGTATTTTAAATTTTTGTGATCTTTTTTTTTCAAATTCTGGTTCCATAAACATGAAAAGAAACGGGAAATTAACTTCAAAGATTAAAATCAACGAAATTATGAGAATTTTAATTGTTGTATCTTATTTCAAGCAAATTTCGAAATGGAACCCGTGTAAAATATTTGGCTGCAGATTTAACATTATTTTTAACGTCGCCAAAATTTTATATATGAACATCTTGTAAATTCACAATATGGATTTGTTCTTATGCCACTTTACAAGTTTCGCGATTAACTTCATATTACTAAAAAGAAAAAACTGTTCAAAAATCAAAAAGAGCTAAATGTCTCACTTAAAAGGCAAAGACACTGCTTCCTGGCATTCCTATGATTCCAAGAAACATTTTAGCTAAGTCAAACCAACGTGTTTAACTAACTTTTTTTAATTTGTGTGATGCAAAATCATACTCAAAGAATCTTCATAAGTGAAAAATGCGACATAAGTTATTTTTACATTGTTTTCGTATTTCAATTGAATAACTTTTAATATCGTGCTCCAAAAATGTAAAATTTCCTCTAACACATACAGGAAAACGTGGCACATAACGCCGCTAGGAGTATAGAGTTTCCATAAGACTGTCACTAAGTATATTTAAGTTGCCTTGCATTTTACTGTTGTTTTTATTTAACTATTTTATCGTAACCATCATGTGTTCTATTAGGTAGGGTTCAACAAAAATGCCGGTTATGCTCTTGATTTTGTAATATCGCCCTTACAAAACAATTCACAAAAACTGCCATACTTTCCACTGAAACCCTCGCAGCTACACTTATTTTTAGTACTGTGAATAAAGGCCAAAATGGAATAGCTCACAAAATTCTGCTTAAAATCATATACTTTAATACTAATTCGTTCTAATTAATTCCTTTCGTTCTTGATAGTCGTTTATGTGTGAAGTACCCAGTGTGGCTCTAATTTAAAAATCCGCAATGGAAATCAAAATCAAGTCGCCCAGTTGTGACCCCCATTTATTTTCACCAGGTATTTTTACGCAGTAATAAATAATTATACGCCGTGAATAAATGTTAGATTTCATGCAAGTAGTACATTTGACGCAGATGCAGATTGAATGCAGACGTTCAGCTTGCAAAAACAAATTATGAAGTACACGGAACCCATAACCGCTACGAAGTCACCCCTAGTATAGCCAATACAACACCTTATTTGGCTTACGATTGTCTTGTGTAAGGGTAAGGTAGTCTATAAACGTCATGCTATTACTCTGTTATACTGAATTTCATACAGTTTAGATTGAACAACATAAAAAATGGTAGCTGTTCAAAATAAAATACAATAGTGTAGAAATAGACTTGGTCTATATTTGACCACTGATATAAAGTACGGAAAGTTCTTCCATAAACGAGGTCTAAATATAATGTTTATCAATCCCCTGCGTCACTACGTGTAATAATATGAAGGCTGTCTTGAAATGTATTACTTTAGTTTCTTGTAACTTCCTTTTCAGTTTTTTTTTAACAAGACTATTAGGACAGAGTACATAATTTAATACCATTACATCTGCAATCACAGGCAAAAGTAATTAATTTGATCAGCCTTATAGCTGAATATTATGCACTGCCAGGGGATAAAAATGACACTGCGGTGGGCCAGAAACACGATAAACTAAGTGTACGAGGTGTGTTAAAAAAATAAGGTGACTTTGCAAATTTCGAGGGCTACGCACATTCGATTATCGATTGGCTTTTATTGTTATATTGGTACACATGTCCCCAAAATATGTTGACATTATCAGCCATTATTCATTGTTGGTTTGTTTGTGGCAGATGTAAAGGTTAGACGTGTTTTGGTGTGCTTGGCGAATTTTTGCTATCGCTAACAATGGATNGTTTGTTTGTGGCAGATGTAAAGGTTAGACGTGTTTTGGTGTGCTTGGCGAATTTTTGCTATCGCTAACAATGGATCAAAGAATCTGTATTAACAAAAACGTAATCATGCCTCAGCCACCGTATTCACCGGAAGTGGCCCCCTGCGACTTGTTCCTGTACCCAAAACTGAAGAGACCCATGAAAGGACGGAGGCTTGCCACGATCAGGCAAAGACCTGGGAGACTTCAATGCCATACCAAAAGCGCATATCACAAGTGCTTCGAGGATTGGCAAAAAGCGCTGGCACAAGTGTACTATATCTGAGGGGGATTACTTTGAAGGGGAAAAAATATATATTGATGAATACATAAACATTTATCGAGACAAAGTCACAAAATATCACCTTATTTTTTTTTAACATACCTCGTATGTAACGATGCATCATGACGAAAGAATCTTTGAAAATTTCCTGCGATATTAAAGACGGTCGTGTAACAAGGTCGTTTTTACTCGCCCTGTCTCATGCTCAGGTAAAAAATAGTTACAGTAACGTACAGTATTTCATAAGTTGATTGCTAAGTAAATCTAACGTTCTGTACGGAAACGATTATGGTGAATTGAAGATGAACTCAAGATACAAACTTTGTGAAATTATTCGTTATGGAGAATGAGGTAGAAAACGTAATCCGACCTGTGACATAACGAGATTATTATTATTGGAGAGACACATCCTCGTAAATTGTGAATTAAAATGTGTTATTTGCAAAATCCCAGACACTACATGAAATTAAAAAAATAATCGTGAATAGTGTTAGCCAGGTTTTTTTAAATCTTCCATCTGTGAATATT
This sequence comes from Clitarchus hookeri, assembly GCA_002778355.1. NCBI lineage: Eukaryota > Metazoa > Arthropoda > Insecta > Phasmatodea > Phasmatidae > Clitarchus > Clitarchus hookeri. Next base: position 732,837 of record NQII01000593.1, read on the forward strand.
TGGCGGGTAATAGCATCGCTCATTAGGAAATTAGAAGGTGCCATGTTATTAACCAAGAAAAGAGTGTTATCCGCGANTGGCGGGTAATAGCATCGCTCATTAGGAAATTAGAAGGTGCCATGTTATTAACCAAGAAAAGAGTGTTATCCGCGGGTGTTCATCGAATGCTGCGATGTAGTAAACATGCGTACATTAAAGAAGATGAAACGTTGCCTTAGTGTACACGGTTCTCAAGCAGCCTAAATATATTAGTTCCTGACATTTTGCAAATTACCAATTGTAATTTCCAATCTTCAAGGGTGTGTCTCTCCCTTAATAATCACGTTGGGCCGTAGGTAGAGACCTGAAAAATTCGCGGATTCATTTTGGGACAAGCTAGAATTCAACACACGTGTGCCTGTATAACCTTATCCGTTGTTCCACATGGTGTTCGACACCTCCTGAAGAACGGCGGCCCAATCGGCGCCTTCCACTGTGACAGCAGACAACCAACACACAGTTGCCATCGGCATATTTGTACATAAGACTGTAGGGTCTAGCCCGCAGGTCACTAAACTCGCGAATTTTTCAGGTCTCTAGCCATAGGTCGTATTATGTTCTTTGTAATCTCGTTATCCGTAACGAATCATCGAACAAAGTTTGTAAGGATATATTTGGAGTTCACGTTAATCCTGTACGCAGACTATTCACGGTTAATTTAACACTTTTAAAATATTTCACAGCCCCTACCTGCCCATGTTTCAACTTGCACGGTGACTGACATACGCCTGTAAAGTTGGTAACGACGGAGGGAAAGTAGTTCCATGTATTAACGTTGAATTAAAAGCATTAGGTAAACAATTGTGAACACTGAGATTATATTTTTTTGCTTATTGTTTTTAACGGATATAAGTGAAAGAATTAGTAAATCGGTAAAATATTTACTTTGTCTAATAATTTCAGTTTTATTTCACCGATGCATGAATAAAGTGNTTAGTAAATCGGTAAAATATTTACTTTGTCTAATAATTTCAGTTTTATTTCACCGATGCATGAATAAAGTGACCAGGCACACGGCAAAGTTAATTTAGCATATGGCGGAAGAATACACTGTGCATTCAAACGCGTTCAGTTTACCCTCATTCTAACAGATTCGAGGTGAGAGCTGGCGCCGGGTAGTCAGTGGAAGTCAACCTGCATTTTCGCACACAGGAAACCAGTTTTTTATTGCTCTTTTTTTACGATGTACTGCCTCACTCACGTGATGGTGGAACCCAGGTGCAGGAGGGGAAGGGGCAACTAAGGGGAGGGGATGGAAGAGAGAAAGGATATTGCGGCCAGCGGGGATAGGTACCTGACCGCACAAGGTCACTTGTACACAGCCGGAAAATCTGCGAGCTCATTTGTGGTAAAGCTACAAACTTCATGATTGTCTGTCTACAACAACCAGTATTAAATAAAACTTACCAGATGTTAGACGGGCTGCATGAACCACCCCTAACTTCTAGATTTTCAAGTCTTCGTTTTGTTATTAATTATCCATGCCTTCCTCTGCATGTAGAATATTTCTACCACTTCAAATTGTTCTTCGACTTTGTAAAGCCTTTCTATTGATTTTTTTTTTCGATATCTATTATGTTGTCACCCCTTACTCTTCTTTCAGTAGATTAAGGCAGCCAGTTTTTATGGGAGATAGCCATGGTGTTAATCGCGGCCATNGGTTCTCAAGCAGCCTAAATATATTAGTTCCTGACATTTTGCAAATTACCAATTGTAATTTCCAATCTTCAAGGGCGTGTCTCTCCCTTAATAATCACGTTGGGCCGTAGGTAGAGACCTGAAAAATTCGCGGATTCATTTTGGGACAAGCTAGAATTCAACACACGTGTGCCTGTATAACCTTATCCGTTGTTCCACGTGGTGTTCGACATCTCCTGAAGAACGGCGGCCCAATCGGCGCCTTCCACTGCGACAGCAGACAACCAATACACAGTTGACATCGGCATATTTGTACATACGACTGTAGGGTCTAGCCTGCAGGTCACTGAACTCGCGAATTTTTCAGGTCTCTAGCCATAGGTCGTATTATGTTCTTTGTAATCTCGTTATCCGTAACGAATCATCGAACAAAGTTTGTAAGGATATATTTGGAGTTCACGTTAATCCTGTACGCAGACTATTCATGGTTAATTTAACACTTTTAAAATATTTCACAGCCCCTACCTGCCCATATTTCAACTTGCACGGTGACTGACATACGCCTGTAAAGTTGGTAACGACGGAGGCAAAATAGTTCCATGTATTAACGTTGAATTAAAAGCGTTGGGTAAACAATTGTGAACACTGAGATGATATTTTTTTGCTTATTGTTTTCAACGGATATAAGTGTAAGAATTAGTAAATCGGTAAAATATTTACTTTGTCTAATAATTTCAGTTTTATTTCACCGATGCATGAATAAAGTGACCAAGCCCACGGCAAAGTTAGTTCAGCATATGGCGGAAGAATACACTGTGCATTCAAACGCGTTCAGTTGACCCTTTATTCCAGCAGATTCGAGGTGAGAGCTGGCGCCGGGTAGTCAGTGGAAGTCAGCCTGCATTTTCGCACACAGGAAACCAGTTTTGTATTGCTCTTTTTTACGATGTACTGCCTCACTCACGTGATGGTGGAACCCAGCTACAGGAGGGGAAGGGGCAACTAAGAAGAGGGGATGGAAGAGAGAAAGGATACTGCGGCCAGCGGGGATAGGTACCTGACCGTGCAAGGTCACTCATACACAGCCGGAAAATCTGCGAGCTCATTTGTGGTAAAGCTACAAACTTCACGATTGTCTGTCTACACCAGCCAGTATTAAATAAAAACTACCAGATGTTAGACAGACTGCATGAACCACCCTAACTCCTAGATTTTCAAGCCTTCGTTTTGTTATTAATTGTCCATGCCTTCCTCTGCATGTAGAATATTTCTACCACTTCAAATTGTTCTTCGACTCTGTAAAGCCTTTCTATAGATTTTTTTTTTCGATATCTATTATGTTGTCACCCCTTACTCTTCTTTCAGTAGATTAAGGCAGCCAGTTTTTATGGGAGATAGCCATGGTGTTAATCGCGGCCATGTCTTGTCAGTTTATCTCCCCGCATGTCGAGGCACATAAGCCACAGCCCTGAGACGTCCTTATACTCTGTCTCAAATAAATTGGCAAGATTATGACAGTCAGGGAGTGGAAATTTAACGTATACGAAACCAACAACGTGCCATTTACAAAATCCTGTATCAGCTGATGCATAAACGAGTACAAAAAATAATATTACGTTGGCTATTCTGAGTGCACTGCCAACGCACATCAGACAAGCAGAAAATACGCGGATAAGAAAGAGTTCCTAGATTAATTAATACATTTTATTTTACGTGGTCACAAAACAGCTGCAAAATGAAATGGAAATTAAAACGGCCTGTACTAAAATGAAACGCAACTTCAAACATTGGCAGTTCTTTTTACGCCGTATCTCTACTCACCATGCCGTCCATACATGTTTGATATTAATTCCAAAGGTCTACAGAAATATCGCAAGTTATTGTTAAATTATTTTTCAAATAATTTGACGAAATATGTTTCAAACTCGTTTCGTATCGAGCCAGTGATATGAGAAAAGTGAACTTTTACAAATACATGATCAAGAGGCAGACCAATGTGCTGCTATCTGTTGATGAATACGCTCGGCTCACAAACACGCTCTGTCACGCCATCTTTCAGCGTGCTCCCTAAACACTACCACCCAGAAAAAATTTAGCTTTCTTGTGTAAAATAACAAATTTACTAACGGATATCAATGGTTTTATTTTTCCGCGAGCTGTATAATATTTTTAGTAACATGTGTATTTCCGTGTACAGCGATTTTGATTACTGATAATATATATTGTGACTGTAATCTCTTCCCGAAAACCTTTCTCCTTGTTCTTTTCGTGTTTTGTTACTGTACTGTATTAATAAAACGAAGAAAGTGGGAAGCGCGTGGGTATCAGTAATTGCTTTACAAAATTCGTTGGTGAGTTGTTTGTTGGCGAATGAAAAGTGCGTTGTCAATTAAATTCCCCGAATTACTTTTATTTCCAGTCTTAACATATTAGCTGTAACGTCCAGAGTGTGATAAGAACTACAATTACCATCACGTAAATGTTAACCTAAATTCGCTGTCTGTAATAAATTAAAAAAGAGTTAAGAAATATTTAATTTTTTTGTAGGGTTTTCTATTTTTACTAATATAACCTACGAATTTTTTTTAGACAGACGTCAGTCCATACATACCTAAGATTTGTTTAGCATTACAATGGGAAGTGCATTAGCTGACAGCGCGTTAGTAAAATATACAGCCGCCACTTGACGCATCAGCTGATGGCGAAAGTATACGTAAACGAAGAGCAAACATTGGCGCTACTTTCGTCGAACTGTCAAAATCTTGCCAATTCACATGAAACAGAGTATTTCACCCTTAAAGGCTGTTCACGGTAAAGTGACACTTTTGAAATAAACTTCTGAAAAATATCACTGCCCGTAAACTACATACATGCTACAGGACACACTGGCATACGGGCTCCCTGTTACGTTGGCAGCGAATTAAGACAAAAGTTGTATTGCGAATCTAATGTGTAATTGTATGACAAATCCAGTTTATGTTTTTTTTTCTGTTTTATACGCATTAGAGTGCGAAACGGCATTTTAGTAACACATATAGGTCCCTAACAATTTCTCGTTTTCACTCTACCTTCGTGGGAAGGTACAAAATTAGGAGGAAGCTAGCTAGATCTTGAGCAGGATTTTGAAAAGTGCTCACTTAACCGTGAACAGACTATACAATGTAACTCCGACTTTTAATGCTCGATTAGGCAAATCCAGCCACTGACATACATAATTCATTCGCTGCTACCTTGATGGCGAGGTTTCATCCCTCCTTCCCGCGGGCTACGTTATTCTTAATTAGCCTATCGTATTTCTAGTTTATTATTACTGGGCCGTAGTCCTGAAGGGTGTGCCCAGAAACACATGACCCAATCAAGTAAATGAATTAGCGACATTTCTAGTTCCCTAATTCGTGTGCCAGCTGGTATACATGCGCAGCTACATTCTGGTAAAACTTATCCAGTTGTCGCTATCACGCACTCGCCACTGCGATCCAGGTTCGATTCTCGGCTATCTCCGGCCCGAATTTAGCAAGCGGGAAGCGCGGAAAACGTGTCAATGGTGATGGGTTTTCTCAG
>NQII01000593.1:738193-759594 GCA_002778355.1 Clitarchus hookeri
AAAAAAAAAAAAAAAAAAGTGAGAGAGAGAGAGAGAGAGTATTTTTAATTTCCAAAGAAGACCACGTGTGGATTATTTTCAAAACAATAATTGCAAACTCTTGTGACTTATTACAACGTCACTTATTACGACAAAACGTGACTTGAGTTGCTTTGTCACTTTAAAAAAAAACACACATACGGCTAATAAACAATACCAGCGTGTAATTAAAAGTAGACAGTCATTATACTTTTTTTCACGACTATTCTTTAGTCAAATTTTTGAGCATCGAGAAATTTACTGCAAACCGGCGTTTTCTCACTCTCTAGTACATCCAGTTTGTCCACTGAATGTGAGTGCTGGAAAACCACCAATATGTAGAACTTGTGTCTAGGAGGCTGCCAGATCAATCCTAATTTTTCTGACATGAGGTTTTTTTTGTTATAGTCTATCTCCATCCCAAATAAATACCCAAACAGTTCCACGGCATTGCCTCTACAATCCCCGCACGTCACTGTGTGCAATCATGTGCACCGCCACGAATGTTATTACTTTATTTTCTTATAACTTCTTTTACCGTTTTTTTTAATATGACTCTAGCAGGAGAGAGTAAATAATTTTAATACCATTATGCCTGCAATCGTTCTAAAAAGTAATTAATTGGATACCGGCAACACCACGTGACATAATACTCCTGCACAGTGCGCAGGCGACGTTATCACGGCAATGCCATACATATCCTCTCACCGTACGTATTTTTGATCACGCAGAATAATATTTGACGGACATACGGGTAGGCTACGTCGTGGGTACGGGTACGTCGTGGGTACGGCTACGTCGTGGGTACGGGTACGTCGTGGGTTCGATATCAAAATACAGCTATGCAAGTAGTGCCGCAGCCACATTAAAACGGATTAGCCCTTTCCAACTGAATTAAGGCACTGATTAGTCTCAAAAAATTAAGAGAGTAACAATATTATTATCCTACTATACCCTTCGCGACGCCATTCATCGCTACGCTTTCACGAGCGTGATGGAACGACTGTTGACGGCTGGTTTGTCTCAACGTTCCAGTACTTGAACCACCTTCTGGCGACTCTGGGGATAACGTATGGAAATCTCGCCCTCCCCTCCCCCGCCAATAAAAAACTGGTGCGAACCTGATCCCGTCCATGTNAGTGGTGCCCCAGCCACATTAAAACGGATTAGCCCTTTCCAACTGAATTAAGGCACTGATTAGTCTCAAAAAATTAAGAGAGTAACAATATTATTATCCTACTATACCCTTCACGACGCCATTCATCGCTACGCTTTCACGAGCGTGATGGAACGACTGTTGACGGCTGGTTTGTCTCAACGTTCCAGTNCGACGCCATTCATCGCTACGCTTTCACGAGCGTGATGGAACGACTGTTGACGGCTGGTTTGTCTCAACGTTCCAGTACTTGAACCACCTTCTGGCGACTCTGGGGATAACGTATGGAAATCTCGCCCTCCCCTCCCCCGCCAATAAAAAACTGGTGCGAACCTGATCCCGTCCATGTCCCCTCCCGTCCAACCCGGTTACAGGAAAAAGTTCGACCTTCATTTCGGGAACCGGTCGAAGAGCACGTGGCACATTCCTACCCCAGATGCATATCCAGAATTATTTGGAATCGGGAAGGGAGGGAGAAGGGCTGATCTTGAGTGTAATATACACACGATGTAGAGGGGGGCGGGGGCGGTGTGGTTAGGACTGGTATTAACGTCTCATCGACTGTGAGGTCATTGAAGACGGTGCAAGTTGCATAGAGAAGCAGGCCATGACTTGCAGTTAGGACCCATCCAAGCATTCACTTGGAGTGATTTCGGGAAATCCTAGGGGCCGCGGTGGTGTAGTGGTTAGACTAACTCGCCTCCCGCCCAGGCGAACTAGAGTTCTAAGGCGAACCGGGTTCGATTCCCGGTGGGATTGCTGCCAAATTTTCGCATGTGAGAATCGTGTCGGACGATGTCGCTGGTCGGAAGGTTTTCTCGGGGATCTCCCGTTCCCCCGCNCGGGTTCGATTCCCGGTGGGATTGCTGCCAAATTTTCGCATGTGAGAATCGTGTCGGACGATGTCGCTGGTCGGAAGGTTTTCTCGGGGATCTCCCGTTCCCCCGCCCTCTCATTCCGGCACTGCCCGGCGTCACCCTCATCGGCTCTCAAGNGGTTTTCTCGGGGATCTCCCGTTCCCCCGCCCTCTCATTCCGGGACTGCCCGGCGTCACCCTCATCGGCTCTCAAGATTTCGACGTTAAGAGCCATCCAGATATCTTCACTCACTCACTCGGGAAAGCCTGGAAAACAGAAATCACGGCGGCAAGAACGGGAAATAGAAGACTCGTCCTCCCGAATGCTAGTCCAGTGGTTTCCCACTGTACCACATCGCTTGGTCGTAGGGGAGGGGATGATCATACGTGTGAATATCGACACAAATGCTTCAACTACCATTTTTATTGAAAAAAGGAAAATACGGTAAAGGAAGGTTAGTAACGAATACAGACTCGAACAAAATATATTTACTGAGCTTGACACTGCAACAGTAGCTGGAAGGTTAAGAAAAAATTTTAATTTTATAGGAATTTATAATTATAGAAATTTGGAGAGGAGGTTGGACTTTTCTGGAACCCCCCCAATCCCCTTCCCATGGCTACGTCACTGCCTTACATTTTCATTTAATTATATCAATATAATTTAATTTAAGATTTAGCATGTAAAACTCTGCTTCATTAAAACACACACTCCTTTGCTTCACCTGCAATCATACTGGCAATTTTAGATATTGTTTCACAAAAACGGAAAGCAGTTTAAATGTAGGGCCAGTTTTCGTGAATGGGGTCTCCTTAACAATGTTTTCTGTGCGCGTAGTTTGAAAAACGTGGTGGACATCGCCGTTTGCCGGTGGGTTTTATCGGGTTACTTACGCTCCTACCACCCCTGCATTCCGTCCCTGCTCCATCTTCACGTTTAGGGCAAGTTTTATATGTTTTTCGACTACGTTAACTTTATTTACATATATTTACTGAGCTAGGTTAACGTAGCCACAAAACATATAAAACCTGCCTTACACCCTACCATCCCATAACATTAATAAAATTTTTTGAACAAAAACTGAAAATCGTAAAATTGTCTTAAATGTATCCCTTCAACACCAGCTCTCACCCTCTACGCAATAGCTATGTGACTATTTACATTGGGTTATTTGCAGTACATACACATAAATGCAGCATTTTATTTATACGTGTTTGTCACGCAGTATCATTTGTGAATCTATTTTTCTCATGTCGCCGTTGGTAAATTAGAGAGTAAGGCGATTATGACCACATCAGTAGCAATTTCGAACAGGAGAATCCAAAATTACGACACGAGAGAGTTGAGTTGAGAGCTTCTGATCGGCGCTTCACAGAGAGGCGCTGAGCCCGGCGAAGGTGAAAAGACGTCAAGATGGATCAGAGGCGGAATGCAAGGGCGGGAGGATCGGAAGTATCCCGAGAAAACCCAGCGGCAAACGGCGATGTCCACCACGCTTTCTACAAGCGAAAACCCGGGTGACCCAATCGAACCCGGCGAGCCTTGGTAGGAGGAAAGTATTTATGACACAAAAATTTTTGATTTTATGAGTGTGATATAACGTTTTTAGATATTATTTTGCTATTATAAAAAAAATTACATATGTATTACTTATACTCAAGTTTATAAAAAAAATTACATATATACAAATTTCTAAAGAAATGATTGATTTGTGTATATATATATATATTGAGCCTATATTTTACAAAAAATCTTTCCGAAATTTTTATGTTAAAGTAATTGTTTTATTTCACTACCGTCGAGCAACAATCGAGATTAATAACTGATAACAGTGAAATATTAGCTCTATATTATATCTGATACAGGGAGTGTTTAAATTATATATATATATATATATATATATATATATATATTGCACATGTGCCAAGAAAGTGCATACAATGGTTTATTTAATAGGCAAAAAAATTTATTAGCATTCCAGACACCAAGTAGATTCTAACCTAACTTCACAACAAGTTGAGCATGCTATCAGTGTATCAGCAATTTTTTCATGGCTGGCTTGTTGATGACTTCATCTCTACCATCCGTTGCAATCAATATCCAGCCCCAAGTATTTTTTTTTTTTATCGGTTCAATTCCGGCCCCGCTTCTCTGGGGGTTATTTTTCCTCACGCCGTCTTCCAACTCCATCCCAAGAAAAACCTGTCGCAGTTCCTTACGGTTCCATCGCATTCACCATATTGGATGTTTTTCTTACTTTCTGATTCAAGCTTTTATAAGAATAATTAATTCGAAAAGTCTGAGTAGTCTTTTAGCAGTTTATCTTACCGTTATAGCACATACGCAACATATGAACAATTAACGAATAATTATGTTACAATCAGCAAAACACAGAATTTCTCCGATCGGCCTCGTCACATAAAAAGAAATCAAGCCAACTGCAGAGCTTTATTATGCCCACTGTGGCATAAAAAAATTGGGAACTGTCAAAATTGGGGGCAAACGAAGAACTAATGACTTCTGATACTTTGATTATGAAACCAGGGTGCTACAAGGACACAAGAGCGTCCCTATAAGGAAAACACAAACGCAAGAATTTTAGTTTGCGTGGCAAACTAAGGCTACCTTATTTCAAACAAGAAGTTAGTGATATAAGTTATTAACTTNTTATTTCAAACAAGAAGTTAGTGATATAAGTTATTAACTTAATTCCTGCACTCTGATATATTCAGATAATTTTACTGAAGCTCCTCGTCGCTCAATGAATGTGAATTTACATCGTGCTAATGCAGTGAGTTGTGGCTGGGCAGTAGAAAGTTGTGGTAGAGCACATGCTAACAAAATTCACGTTTTCTCAATAAAATATACAAATTGCTCAAATATAGCAATTTATAGCTATTTATCGAAAAGTGGGCAAATATTCATCGGCAGAACAGTGGTATATCTAAGGGAGGGGAAGTATGTTATTAAAACCAATAACAGAGTAGGGGAGATAAATAAGAAATTAGTAGTATGTAAACTATAGTCGAGATCCGTTTTGTGAAGATATCAGCAATCGCTATATTACCGCTGTTACTACAACTAGAGAGACCTATATAAAAGATGATAGGTGGAAGAAACTCACCTGCGGGTTGTGGAAGAACTCGTACTTCCGGAAATCTTTGCGGAAGGTGAAGCGCTTTTCCGTGTGCATCCCGAAAACTTCCATGTTGCGGTGCACTCTGAGGACGTCTTCGTGGTCCTCGAGTGTGCGTTCTGGAAGCAGACAGGAAACAAACACTGTCACAAAAAAACATAATATCGCACCTTACACGTAAATAAGATTGTGGCTTTCAAGAGTCATTTAACGATGTTTGATAACTTTCAGGTTATTATCTCATCTTCACATGCAACCCATGTAGATACTACAAATGAAATAATTTTCACGCAGAAAACATATTCCGCAGGTTGCGTAATTTTTGCAGAATCAACTGTCAAAGCCAGTACTTTGATTTTACGTAATGTGGGAATTAAAATAAACAAATAACTTTTCGAACCAAAACACCATATGTTGAAATTCTCTATATGTATATCATTGCCTACTCCTAAACGAATTTTAAATATCTCTAAGCCAAATTTATTTACACAGTATGTTAGGAAATTGATTTAAAATTGAGCATAATTTACATATAAGAAATTTTTTAATATTTTCAAGTATAACTCTCGCCAATGGTGTCCTCAAATTTGTTACCTACATTACAAAAACACCAGAACTGTGTCTTTAACTGCTAATTACGTAAGAGCTGTGCAACAGAGAGCGTGAAAATTGTCACTAGCTGTGTCTACCAACTGATTGAAATGTCATGTACGTATGNAAGAGCTGTGCAACAGAGAGCGTGAAAATTGTCACTAGCTGTGTCTACCAACTGATTGAAATGTCATGTACGTATGTACAAAAAATGAGCTGAAATGTATCCTGCGCCCATAGGAAAGAAAAATAGCCAGATAATCAGGAAGTATAACCAGGTTCCGGTTCCCACGTGTCTGCAAAATGCTCCGACATTCTGACAATACGGCAGAAAGCCATCCTGCAGTCAACGCTTGAAGAACCCGCGAGGCACACATTCAAGAGGGGAATAATCCGCGGGCGTCGCAAGTTGGAACTAAAGTCTCTTTACGAAAGCAATTATGCGGCAATTCGCGACTTAACTAACCGTGCATCGCAGGGTTCGCTTCCTTAAACTCGCCTATTCTGTGACGATATGTGCCTTGGGATCGGTTTCGCGAGTTTTTTTTTTCAGCAGGAAGAACATACGATGCAGCTGAGTGGTAAATCTACGCGTAGTTTAAGACGANTTTTTTTTTTCAGCAGGAAGAACATACGATGCAGCTGAGTGGTAAATCTACGCGTAGTTTAAGACGAGCGTCCTTGTCAGAAAACCTCGCATGACGAGGGTCCTCGTCGGCCGTGCATGAAGACGCCACGCTCAGCTGGACTGGTGATTCTTCGAACCCAAACTTCGAAGTGGCTCGGTTTAGGAGCGTTTCATTTGTTACCCACGCGGTTATAGGCCCACCAGAATGTGGAATTTTCGTCGATCTATGCGGCCTGCCTACCTGTGGAGCTAATTTTCATGTCTGAGGCAGAGAAACGCGGGAGCGATAAGGGCGATACTACCACGACCATCGAGTGCGCCATCGCCACTAAGAGCCACAGCCTTCAACTGGCGTGCCGCCGTGTTGCGTGGACTTTCAGCGCTGACCCTGTCATTTTATTCGTGGGCAGTCTGTGACAAGGTACAATGTAGAGTCCTTGAGTACTTTTGTACGTATCCGACGTGTATGTTTTGAGATACATCGCTTCGAAAAATCAGTTGTAGCTATGGTGGAGTGCTCTGAAATGGTGTTTCCAATGTGCGTGTCTTGACAGCACTAAACAGACCTCGTCTGAGGTGTGTGTTTTTCTTCATAGATCAGCCAACTGGATGCAGGTTTAACAGTTTCGTAGTAAAAAGTGTATTCGAAACTCTCTGCAACGCAGTTCAAGTACTAGGTGTAGGCGGGGGCCTTAGCTTTCTGTACATAACCGTACGACGTAGGACACTAACTCTGGCCATTTTTACTTTAAGGACGCCGTCTGGCTGGAGGTATTTTGCGTGTCCAAGACCTACAAGCGCGCGAGCGCTAAGGGCGACCTAGATGCTGGCATTGAATGCCTCATCGCCCTTACGCACAATGCACTGAACTTGTGCGCAATGTTTCTCTCGTATACTCGCCTAATAGGACTTTTAGTGGCGACCTTATCATTTTATGGTGCAATAATAAAGAAAAATGTGTGCTGCATGTCTATATTCTATTTTAAGTAGTCTTTGCAGGGAGTTTAATACCTAAAAATTTAGCGTGAAAACTCGTATTAGACCCTTTCCCCTTTAAAAAAAAAATACACACTAGACACTGAAATAGAAAACTGAAATGTACATAAAAACGTGCGAAATTTCTTAGTTGCTATTCGAAAATACACATCTCTCAAAAATATTGAACAGTTTCACAACTATACGACTGAAATGTAACTCCAGGCTCTGGGCACGTTGAATTTTTCATTTATGTGCGATAACTTTCTTTTCAGTGAGATAAACAAATATTTCTTATTATAGCACATTCGCATTTCACAAATGCCTTTAAATGTAGTTGCCAAATCTTATCCACGTGATAGCTATCAAACGACAAGAATATAATGATAATTTAAAAATGATGCTGCACAAATTAAGTTATAATTTGTTGACAAAGGTTCAGAATGTACGCTTGTTCTATAGCGTAATGTGACTGCCAGGGAGGTATAGTTGTAGTTTCAAAATAAGTGTCCCTGAACGACTGAAATAAGTTAGAAAGTGTTTACGCTGCAAAGTGTTTAAAACAAGTCTTTTTTTAAAATACAACTAAAACACCTATAAAACACTTAAAAAACACACACTTCTGACGAGACCTCCTGAGTGCTTTCGAGACATCACGCACATTACAAACAATATTTCGGAGCACCCCAAAACCTTTAAACGATTTTTAAATATTAAAAATGAATGCATCTTAAAATATACGGGATAGAATCAAGTCTCATATCTACACGCAGCACTAAGAGAACACTGCACGCAAGTTCAAAGCCTTACGCGTAGAGGCGATTGCGCAGTTGTTACGCGTGGCAGTTTCACCCATATCGCTCCCGAGCTTCTGAGCCTCAAACGCGGAAAAAACCCGCTCACGAGGGTAGGGCTTAACGCCTCGTCAACACCACGAGGAGAATAAAAAGCAGGAACGGGGAAGGAGTTTGCCACTACTTGAATCGAGTAACCATCCGAAGTATTTGAAAAATCATGGAAAACTGAAAACAGAATGGGTGGTGGAGGCTCTGTCATGGTATGGGGCGTTTGCAGTTGGCGTGAAATGGGACCCCTGATACGTCTAGATACGACTCTGACATGTGACAGATACGTAAGCATCCTGTCCGATCACCTGCACCCATTCATGTCCATTGTGCATTCCGACGGACGTGGACAATTCCAGCAGGACAATGCGACACCCCACACGTCGAGAGTTGCTACCGAGTGGCTCCAGGAACACTCTTCTGACTTTAGACACTTACATTGGCCACCTAAATCACCAGACATGAACATTATTGAGCATATCTGGGATACCTCGCAACGTGCTGTTCAGAAGAGGTCTCCACCGCCTCGCACTTCTATGGATTNATGCCTTGCAACGTGCTGTTCAGAAGATATCTCCACCGCCTCGCACTTCTATGGATTTGTGGACTGCCCTGCAGGATTCATGTTGTAAAATGCCTCCTGCATACCTTCAGACATTAGTCGAGTCCATACCACGTCGTCTTGCGGCACTTCTGCGTGCTCGGGGACCCTACACGATATTAGGCAGGCTTATCAGTTTTTTTGGCTCTTCAGTGTATGTCGTTTCATCGACTAGTAACACATTGTCTGATCGCTCGTAAAGCACAGAATTGAATAATTTCAAATATATTCGTATGCAGACACGTTCTAAAAACAGTAACTATCTTTTCTATGTGCTCGGGTAATGACAGGTAAACAATTTAACCACGGATTATATCAAATATCCTGCGTCCCACTTAAGTCTAATTAATGATGTCATACTAAAATACGGCTTCATAAATGCAAATACGCTTCCAACTAATTTCTTCCATAGCGTACCGACACTCTTTGAAATTTCTGTAGATTTACGGAAACTTTTACGGAGATATAGAGTTATTTTACGGAAAGGCACACCGTAATGACGTATAACGGAAATGAGATCCGTAAATATAAAATACGGAAGCTCTTAGTATTCTTATGGCTTCAACTTTGAGAGTATAAAATCCCATCTTCAGAATATTACTTCGTGTCAAAATAGTGGCAGGTGAGTGGCAAACCACTCATGGAGTGCTAATTATTTGAGTCTTTTTCAAATTCCGCTACAGGAAAAAACCTTTTTTATACACAATGAAATCCGCACACAACGAAAATAAAACTATTTATTCGTTACCTCGTTTCATAAACCACAAATAAAATTAAATAGCTAGCGCTCTAACAAGACTTGAAATTAAGAGAAGCGCGTTCGTCACTTTCGTGTAAAATCCATATTTACGAAATACAGTACTTCGTGTAAAGGTGTAGTATGTGAGTGACCATATAGCACACATACATCCAAAGAATATCGAATGGATGTCCCCACGGACGTTCTGGATATCCAGGGACATCCAATAATAGCAAAGTTACATCCAAAAGACTGCCAAAAGAAATACAAATGTCCACCCAATATCCACACAAGGATATAGATATTGTGGATATTCTACAGACATCTTTAGATTTAGACACTTACTATAAGTAATAGCCATTGGAGGTTTTTTAACTTCTAATGGATATCCAGTAAGTGGTATGAACTGATATCTACTTCTATATGATATCCAACGGATATCCTGAAGAGATTCACTTCAGAACTTAGATGAATTAAAAATATTGTGGATGTAATTGGGATATCCAGTGGATATACTGTGCTATGTGGGTGGTTCCAGTTATTGAGTGTTAGTTTGTCCATTCGCGTTACAATCCCACCACAGGGCAAATTATTTAACCTTTGTTTAATATCTCTGTTATACACAGTGAAATACATTACGGAAAAAAAAAAACTCTTTTTATTACCCCTGATTGTAAAGTTGAAATAAAATAATAAACTCGCAAACACTCTAACATAACTGAGAGGTGTACACGCTTCATTCAAAATGTCAAAGTTATTTAATAAAAAATATTGCTACATATGCCGCCAAAATATTTCCCCGTGATATACTAGTTTCCGCCTCTACATCGTCTAAATAACGCAATGAAAGGGCATGAAAACTGTAGCAATGTCGCATATCACCATACGAACATGTACATATATGTATATATGTATACATATATATTTGAGTACGTATAACACCACACATATCTCAATAACAGGTCACATAACATAGCAAGTACATACCACATTGGCAGATAACTCATCCTTGTGGCAAGGTGCTTCCTAATGAACACTGTATTGCAACATCGCAGACACCGGCGTGGTTCGTCGTGTGATTTTTTTCACGGGCGAATGTTTTCTAAGGTACGGTACGCTTATTTGTAGACAATGGCCTTAACGCCGCTCGTGTCACGTTACCTCCCACGCCAAACAAGGTCATGTCTGTCACAGTGAGGGCATTTCGAGTCGCCGTGTAACAACTAGAGTTTTGTAACAGCAACTATAGTCGGTTCACGACTGGAAGAAACTTTTGAAAATCAACCTTTGAAAAAACACCCTAGCCGTTAGCTACATGCATATAACATTGCAAACAGCGGCGAGCGTGGATACAGTTATGCCGTTAGGTTGCCAGCACAAAGAGAGGAAATAGTTCTAAATTTTTAACGTAATTGTTAATTTATCGCTTACAAATGGGTTTCGAAAAGACTTGTATCTTATTATGCCAATTATTAATGACGTGATGCTAACGTATTTAGATTTCCATGTTTCTTGCATACTCACAAGATCACGCTCAAGGTGAAAGTAGAGCGGCCATTTGTTTACAAACCTTCGTTCCGTGTGTTGTTGACGAGATGTGGTCGACACACGTGCCAGAGAATTTGTGCGATTATCTTGTTTAACCTACAATAATTCATTTACTGATTTTTACAATTTTTTTTTTAAACTAATATCTTCTCTTTATTATTTCTCGTTGTGCCGATTTCTTTCGTTTCTGATACCTGTATAAGAGATTACTCTTAGTGCGTTCTCACGTGTTTAATATTTTTTAAATTTATTTCAGGTTTGCTTAAAATTTTATTTATTGTATTTTACGTTATATGTTGCGGTAGTTTTTGTGTGCAGTCATGAGTTCTAGCAAGGTGAATAAAAGAGAAGTCACCAACGCCAACAGGACATCATTAACCTCACCGAATCGTTGTATTCCCTAATTAGGCGAGGGGAAATGAAACCCTGCAACGTCGCGGAAAGAGCGGCAGAAATGTTGAAACGCTTCAGATCCACAGTTCTAAGGTATGTTAAAATATATGTAGTATTAACCATTGCGTTTGCAAGTTGTGTGTGCTAAGGTCAATTATGTTGGCCTACGAAATGTGTTTACAAGAACATAAAGAAAATTTGTTAATAACTTGATAACATCGTCGAACGTTGTCTACGTGTCTTTTTAACGTTTTATTTGGGTAATTATTAAGTTTAGGGGGCTTTTCTGTAAAAAAAAAAAAAAATAATTTCACGGAAAATGGTATATTTCCACCCCACTAATGATGCAGAACACGAATATACGACGGGCATTAACGTCCGACTAATTTCGTAACATGTGCCCACCTAACCTAACAGAACCTATCCCCACGATGGGTGAATCACTATTTTACATTTTTAAACTAACCTAGGATTGTTGGGTTTTACACTAACCTAGGATTGTAGGGTTATATAGACTCAAATGTGAGTGTATGAATCACCTAACCAAAAGGTGGTATTACAATGTGTAATTAAAAATAAAAACTACTTTGTGTTGGAATTTGTGTACCCCTGCGAGGGATTCTTCATAAACAACCCAATATATACAGTGGAAATTTATTATAAAGACAACTGACAATGGTAAGGAAAATTGCCTCTATAGTGAGTTTGTTATAGTCAATTAATTTTATATAGGTTATGGAGAGATGGTGCATTTTAAGATTCTGAAGAAGGAGCTTGTTTTGTATTTATAAGTTACATTGCGGCATTAATTGCCATTGTTATACGTCACTAAATAGATTACAGTCGATATAACTGGAACTTCCCCTACTATTAAACATATCTGTATCACTTCACTAAACATGAGAGGACATCGTAATCGATGAAATCGCAGTCATAATCTTTTAAGAAAACAATTGTGTATTAATGCATTTCCCCAACACCACTGTTCTACAGCCATTGTCTTTTAGTTATTGTAAATTATCAGTGTCATATTTTTCACTTTCAGTGCTACATAGCCAACCTAATTTGCATAATTTAAAAAGGACCATAATTCAGTTACTGGGTCAACTACAGTTACTGATACCAAAAACATACAAGGGTTTGTTTACAAATGATGTGTGACAATGTGATATGCTCTGCCGTGTGTTAGTTTAGGTTAGTTTAATAGGTGGCAGGTATTGGTTACTATATAACCCTACAATCCTAGGTTAGTTAAAAAATGTAAAATAGTGATTCACTCATCGTGGGGTTAGGTTCTGTTAGGTTAGGTGGGCACATATTACGAAATTAGTCGGACGTTAATGCCCCTCGTATATTCGTGTTCTGCATCATTAGCAGAGTGGAAATATAAGATTTTCAATGAATTATTTTTATTTTTACAGGAAACCCTATAAACTTAATAATTACCAAAATAAAACGTTAAAAATACACGTAGACAACGTTCGACGACGTTATCAAGTTATTAACAAATTTTCTTTATGTTCTTGTAAACACATTTCGTGGGCCAACGTAATTGATCTTAACACACACAACTTGCAAACGCAATGGTTAATACTACAGATATTTTAACATACCTTAGCACTGTAGATTTGGAGAGTTTCAACATTTCTGCCACTCTTTCCGCGACGTTGCAGGGTTTCATTTCCCCTCGCCTAATTAGTGAATACAACGATTCGGTGAGGTTAATGATGTCCTGTTGGCGTTGGTGACTTCTCTTTTATTCACCTTGCTAGAACTCATGACTGCACACAAAAACTACCGCAACATACAACGTAAAATACAGTAAATAAAATTTTAAGCAAACCTGAAATAAATTTGAAAAATATTAAACACGTTAGAACGCACTATGAGTAATCTCTTATACAGATTTCAAAAGCAAAAGGAATCTGTACGAGAAGGTTAGCACAAATTAAAGTCATACGTTATGAAAAATCAAATAATAAAGAGCTGATATTAGTATAAAAAAACCGATAAATGAAATATTAGGTTAAACAAGAATCGCACAAATTCTCTACAGTACGGCCATCCGGGGGCTTATGAGAGATTGGCGTTGCCATGTTAATGTTGTTGGATGGACTCCTTGAATGTTGACACATTTCATTGCAAAGTATTGTGTCTATAATATGTAATCAAAGTGAAAGTTTTTCTCCCCCACCCAATCCCCCAGTCAAAATCAAACCTATATATACACACACACACACACACACAGAGAGAGAGAGAGAGAGAGAGAGAGAGAGAGACAGACACGCACACGAAACATCTCATTTTTAATACTCACATTTTGGGTTTATATAATGAAATGTTTTTCGTTTGCATCACATATTCTTTTGTGTGAAATCCTCAAGATTAAAAACTTTACGCTTGTGGAATATCCATTAATAATATATACATTACTTTTATGATGGGTACGTGCATGTACGAACACATGTACACACACACAGTGGAATGTAAACATTGCATGTAAACATTGCCATGTGACTGCCACATGGCAATGTTTGTTTACCCTTTGGCAGAAGGATACGAAATGGGCTTGAAAGTAGATCTTTAGCAGGGCTTCAAGAAAGTCTCTTCCAGTCATGAACCGACTATAGTAGCAAACGTAATTTAAAAAAAAAATTAAATTGTGAAAATCTGTTAAAACCAAATTTCAACTGATTTGCAAACCAGGGAAAACTGCTACACTCACAGCCCACTGACTTTAACTGCGACTAATTACGTTGGTATAAGAGAGCTTTATGCAGTTATACAGTTTCCCAGTGATTTAATTACATTGCAAATGTGTATACACCTTAGACAAAAGTAAACAATGTGCGGTAGGAACGAAACCGTTAAAAAAAAAAAAGGTATCCGCTGAACCCTTGGGCCAACACCTTCGTAACTGTTAAACTCGGTGGCTTGCGGCAAGAGATGTAACTCTTCGAGATCTGTAATAATTCAACGTCCCAATATATATACGCCAAAATACCAGTTTCACATCGCACGATTATGAACTGAAGCTAACGACAACGGCGTATTACGGTTACTGCAGTTTCAGCAACGTTTGGTTAACTGAGTGTGGTGCAGATTTACTGACAATTACTACTGAGTGACAGGACACAGGGCACGCTTACTGTACTGTACAACGTTCTTACTGGCCGGATCTCTGCTAGTATAATGCCGAGTTGAAAGTGTTACAATCCCTAGTAGAATAATATACAACCTACTCAGTTCATTTGAGTAATTTGCAATTTGACTGTTGCTGATGTAATATTAGGTTTCAGAGAATATTGCGAAAACTGCTGGCGGAGTAATATTTTTCCCCCCTTGTCTACAAATAGTGCGAATATCACAATGTTATGGGAAACTCCTGTAAAGCTAAGTTAAATAAGTAGAGAGGTTTGGGCGGCTGTGGGTGAAGTGAGGTGAGTATGGAGCGGCGCCGAAATGAAAAGGACGGGGGAAACGGGAGATCCCCGAGAAAACCCGCCGGCCAGCGGCATCGTCCGGCATGATTCCCACGTGCGAAATTCCGGGAGCGACACCGCGTGGAATTGAACCCGGTTCCACCTTGGTGGGAGGAGGCGAGTAGTCTGACCACTACACCACCGCGGCCCCAGTTCAATTCAAGCAACGTAATGTTACGCCGGCAGCAGCAAAGTGCTAACGACTCGGTACTCAAGAATTTGAGAAGTGCGATGGAAGAGGACGTGACGAGGCGAGCCAAAAATATGTCTTAACGCATAGAAATTCCAAGCGTATTATATATGACAAACATGCCAGCTCTGTTACCGAGACGTTCCCGCTTGGTATGACTGTACACCTTACAATTTCGTGTCAGTTTTGACGTGAATACTTTGGATACGTAAATTTTGTAGATAGTGGCAGCAATACGTGTACGTAATGACATTGTGTATTTGGAACAACTGAACATTTGAATATCCCGGACTGTGTGGCACAATGGGTTGTGCAGCCTTGATACTGTCTCTTTGTAAGGTGGCAACTCTGTTTCCAGCTGGAAGTCAGCAACCAACATGGCGGCAAGTGGTTGTGTTTGCGGGCTCGCTCTTAATAAACCTCGCGTTTAGTTAGTCGTGGATGTTGCATCCGTTCTCGATACAGTCCACAATGCGAGCGTGCAACAAACATCTTTAAAAGCAGATCACCACGTGGGTAGAGACCTGAAAATTTCGCGAGTTCAACGACCTGCAGGCTGAACTCTACAGTCTTGTGTACAAATATGTCGATGTCAACCGCACATTGGATGTCTGCTGTCACAGTGGAAAGGCGACGATTGGGCCAGAGAGTTCTCCAGGAGGTGTCAAACATAGTGTGGTCCAATGGATGAAGTTATATAAACACACGTGTTTTGAATTCTAGCTTGTCCCGAAATGAATCAGCGAATTTTTCAGGTGTCTACACATGGGCTAGCAGGACGGGAACGACGATGTTAAGTTTACAGGGCGATCCATTCCGACAGTATGACTTCGTGACTACGATTGGAACAAACGCGCCTTCGTTCTATCGTGTGTAGGACTGCGATGCGTGCATTGCCTTGAGTCGGCGTCTGCGCACGTGCGCGAGGGGCGGGTGGGGGTCCGCGGCGACTGGCGGCCATTTTGGGCGTGGGCGAAAATTCCCGGGCAGCATGTCTCGCGACGCCGATGTGTTAGCGATCTGATTTTAGTGCCAAGCGAAAGATATTGTCTTCTAGAACCGACGATTTAACCCGCAAAAGTCAAGTATCCATGACTTTACATTCATTACATTCTCATATCCTAAAGAAAGTATTACCCGCTAACGCAAATGTGTTCATTCAAAACCCACGGCCGTGCACCCAACACAGACACACACTTATTTTGCCCAGCTACGTCAAACCTGAAACTCCCACTGAATACACGTACGCGCCTTGCGAGGGATTTGAACTCAGGACCACTCGAACCGCAAGCATGCGTGGAACCAGTTAGCATCGCGAGAGTGAGCGTGATCAAAGAAAAGGACGAGTTGGTTGCAGGCTTCTTGGAACGTGTCTTTCATTCATAACGGTCACTCGTCAGCATGACATGAATTTGGTACAATTTCCGGGTACAAGTTTCTTAGACCCAGTCAAACATTAACTAGTTCTTGCGGTGACACTTGCAAAAACGTTTTTCAGGTCACAGCTGCTTCTCACGCACGTATGTTCCCACCGTGCTTTTTAAAATGGAACTACAAAAAATATTCCAGAACAGAACATAAAATGTTTTCATTGACGCATTTTTTTNCCCTCCACCAAAACAAAATCCCTGGACACGTGCCTGACTAGAGGAGCAGTACTCGGAAAGGTTGTTGTGGCCGCAATACCAACAGAACTGTCTGTTGTGGCCCTGTCTGTGATTTTACTGTGAAACTCTAAGTTAAGTTCCCACAGAAGAGCAGTATGTCCTGCAATAGAGTTCACAGTTCCATCAAAAGACTACTTCAGCAATACTTTCACTGTTTCCACAGCAACTAGAAATGCTGCAAACTAACTGAATCTTACGCTGTTACAGCAGTTTGGCTGTTGCCGCCACGGGATTCTGATAAAAAAAAAAAACCTGTTCTGTTTTCACTTTTGTAGTATAAATTTTAGTGCAGTAATTTTGCATATTTTTTAACGTGTATTATATAGAACTAATAAATAACCTGTCATTCTCATTCATTTTTGTTGCAGTTGCCTGTTGTTTGTTTAATGCTTTGGAAAAAGGCACTCTTGTCTACTTGTCTGTAGAACACTATACAATGTAGTGCTTCAAAATCAAAGTGTATTTTTTTTTTAACTTAGAAAAAAAATTAGTGTAGTAACCAGTCACTTTGAATTTCTGTGCAGTTTCCCTGCAACATATGCTTGAACCAAAAAAAAAGAAAAAGAAAAAAAAAACGCCATTCACCCATAACGTAAGGGTTGTGCATCTTACAGTAGACTATAGATGTGGTAGGCCTATTTTAGCACATGTCCCCGTCACTAACTAGCCCATCGCCTGTACAACTAACTGCCAAAGTCACACGGTCAACAGTGACGAACGTGTTTGTTTATATCTTAGTTTTCAACAGACCCACCCTCTTATATGAATCAAATACTATGACTGACTTGAATATATTATACTTGCTGTAAAACTAGGTTAAACAAAGTGTACAAAAGTTTCAAAGCAATTAACAATCTTCTTATCTCAACTCCTGCCAATGTTTCATTAGTGCTATTCGCAAGAAAGCAGTACAACGTCGGAACACGGGGAATGGCTACTGCGCAGCTCGGATGCGAACACCGCCTCCCATTTTCTCTCTTCAGGTTATAATATTAAATAATGAGTCAAAGTCCTTGTCCCATCAGGCACAATTATGAAACTGTTACTTCAACAAAATAGTGTGTAAATATGAATCCTTGTTATGAGTGTTCACATAAGCAACTCGGCAAATTATACGAGTATAAGCACATGTTTTGTGTGTGCTGAGATGTAAACGTGGTCAGTTTTAAAAAAGTTAATTTCATCGTTGCACACCTTTCACTCAGTTGCGCAGATGATATTGATGAGTCACAAATTTGTATCGTTGATATTATAATGCCTGGTCAAAAAGAAATAATGAATTAAAAAATATGTGTTTCTCATACGAAAAATGTTTATACAGCAGATTGTCCGAGACAGGTATCAGTATTATAAGCATATTATGTGTGTTAGTTTTCCTTGCAAATAATAGTAACACAAAAACATATCGTTTGCTCTTTGTATTCTGTTCACACTTGCTGATATTCAAGGCACTTATATCCGCCATTATAGGAATGGCATTTCTATTGGTCACTGCTTTCCCAATCGCCACTGTTCCACTGGAACAGAGTTTATTACTGCCTGGATGTCAGCCAATGGAGTGCCGACTTGGCAGTCTCCCAATCAAATATCCTTCCGTATATAAGATGTCATACAATCGTTATCGTGCTTTTCAGTTGTTATAAAAATATTATTTTCATTCACAATAATTAGTGTTGCTGTGCTGTAAAATTCATTTAAGATCCTGATTAGCATTAACAGAACAATGAAACTGCATTCATGCGAATTTTGTTTTCAATGGAAGGGACAGCGGTGACGTAGTGGCCAGGGCGCTCGCCTCCCACCACGGCGGTCCGGGTTCGATCTCCGGCGGGTTCACTCCCGTATCCTCGCATGTGGGGATCGTGCTGGACGATGCCATTTGCCGGCGAGTTTTCTCGGGGTACTCCCGTTTCCCCCGCCCTTGCATTCCAGCGCCGCTCCATTCCAGGGCTTCATTTCTGTCAAGCTCGGGGATGACGGTCACCTACGGGTCCCAGCTGGAAAGACCGTCACTCGGAGGGTGTTGCCTTGCCCTGGGTGCACTCCCCACACGCCATTTATTTATTTTTGGTTTTCAATGGAAGAGAGTTCCCTTTTTAGTGTAGTCCGAGATCCGAGTTACACTCGGGCATAGTGTTCTAAGTGTTACGTACTGTAAAACTTTGCAGGCAAGAGACTGTGGTTCTAAGCATTCTCGAGTCTCAGGTATTTGTTCATTGGCCGTTTCCTCATATAGATGCCATTACAGTGCTATTGGTTAAGGCGTGTCTTAAAAACTGTGGTGGAAGCATAGAGTACTTAAGAATACAGAGGCGAAACAACAGATTATTCCGCGAACTCCAGCCGCACACGCCAGCAAAATGGCGTCACTGGCTAGCAACATGTATGCCTGAACGTCTTTAGCCAATAAGAGCTTGGTAACCCACTTGCCAAACGGTGGCCCAGCCAACGAGGAACGTTGCACGGCACGTATAATCCATTCATGGTTACGTCACACTTTTCTGAAGCCCCTGCTAATGTTCTACTTCCAGGATATTCCTCCGCCTCGTGCAAACTAAGCTTAACTAAGTCTCGGAAATCACACTAAAGGACTACGCACCGAATTCGTGCGCACTCAGTTGCAATAATATTCTGCATTAGAACTATTTATTACTAGGCGGTACCGACACAGATTTTTTCTCACTGTTTTTATTCATGTTTATTATAAATGAAATATTATAATGTATAAATAAATATAGGTAAAACTTCAATTTAACGAAACATAAGATACTTTTATGTTAACGGAGGTATAAAACGCCTGTGACACATGGCATATTTACGAAATAACTAAATATGCCATACATGGGGTGGTTTTTCAAAGGATAAATTCAAAACGTGTGAAGAAACCGCGAATTGAATACAGTAGACAAACAGATACAAGGCCCGTTCCCAGAACCTTACGCAGCCAATCAGAGAATGGGTCCACCTACATCAAAGGAACCGCCACGCTATTTCGCATTTACGTGCTTGTCCACCTGTGAGATAACCGTAATGATTTAAATTACGTTTGAAGCCTAGTGTGATATAAAATAAAATCGCGAAATCTTCCGTTATGTACGTATAGGGTACTTTAGAAATAAACATTTACTTAGGAAGTCTCAAGTATAAACATTTTTGAAGTAACAGGCATTTACTTCTAAAATGTTATGCAAAAATCTGTAAAATAACGAACAACTTTTTTTTTTAACAAAAGAAAAAATAGTTCAAAGTACGTTACGGAAATCTTCGCAAAACAACAGAAAATTCCCCAACGTTACAGATAACATTCCGTTTAACGGAAATAAAGTCAACACAAAGAGCAGGCTTACTTAATTTTCGCAGAGGGTTCCGGAGAAATTTCTAACAGGACTTTTCGGTAATTGGTGCTTTTTTTTTTTTAAGTGTCAGGGAGGAGGGAAACGTACGTTACGTTACGTTTCCTATGTCTAGCTTAATAAACAGTAATGGCTTACCGCGCCTCCACCATAAGCACACGCGCTTGTAATGAAAACGCCCCGACAGAGATGACAAATTTACTCCCGGCTCGAATGCATATTTTTACGACTGGTTGGGGGTGTCACAGCCATCAGAGGAACTGGGTTACATCTCTCATAATATAAGGCACGGTATTTTTAGACTCGGCATTTCAAACACGCTAGCATCTGACCTCTCTCTCTCTCTCTCTCTCTCTCTCTCTCTCTCTCTTTTNGTGCTTTGGAAAAAGGCACTCTTGTCTACTTCTCTGTAGAACACTATACAATGTAGTGCTTCAAAATCAAAGTGTATTTTTTTTTTTTACTTAGAAAAAAAATTAGTGTAGTAACCAGTCACTTTGAATTTCTGTGCAGTTTCCCTGCAACATATGCTTGAACCAAAAAAAAGAAAAAGAAAAAAAAACCGTGCCGAAAAAAATTTCAAATGCCAAACAAATAAAGAAGCACAATAGTACGTATATGGAGGTTATTACATCGATGGTCCCAGCTGTGGTTTTAGATATGCATGTGGAATTAAACTGACTTCTCGAATTATTTTCTCGCGAGGAAATAGACTCAGAAGTGCGACGTACTTCGCATTGTATTTCATAAACATACTCAGCTTAAATGGTGCTTTCCGAGTCATTCCGAGCGTTGTCGTTATAAACGTGAACCCCAATGCTAATTCCTCGTACAAATAAAACTCTGCGGTGACAAAGTAGATATTCAATATAATAATCTCACGTGTGTTTTGTATTTTCAGTGTGATTGGGCTGTTCCACCTTGTGAATATGAGTTGTTTAGGTGGAAAGCATTTCGCCGGTCTGTTCTGGACACTGTTTAGTCAGGGTGGGGTCACATTAAACATATTACCGCTATTTGTATTTACTTTATATTAATTTGGGATAAAATTGCTATTAATAGCTAACTGGTTCTATATTGTAAACGTGGAGCGTTTTTGTTCTTCGGAATATGCGATAACAGAGTTTCAGAAATCAACGTGCAATGTAAATGTTTTCATCATGTCACTTATTTTGTGGAACATCTTAATGCCAAGAGTATTATTTTCACCCTCCCCCCCCCC
>NQII01000594.1:5239-54822 GCA_002778355.1 Clitarchus hookeri
TTCAAAACGTAAACAAACTGTCAGAAACAGTCACCTCACAAACTTGTTCAATTTTTTAAAATATGTTGTACTTATTTTAAAGCTATGCCCCCAATATATTCGTGTTCTACGTTATTAGTAGAGTCGAAATATACCACTTTCTGGAGTTTTTTTTCTTATTTTCAGAAAAGCCCCTAATCTAGAAAATTACCAAAACGAGGTATTTTATCACGTAATGCCAGAATCTTTGACCTGTTGGAATGGCTTGCACCATTGACATTATTTGCAAAACACCTTATTCATTTACTTTGACTTGCTGAAGTAGAATGGGATTCCCCAGCACTGCTTGATATAATTGCCAAATGGAACAAGTTTTGAACAGAGTTACCTTGCTGTTCAGCCATCTCTATTCAGTTTTGCATCGCCCACAACCTCTCAGATGTCACTTTTGAATTGCATGGATTTGCTGACAGTTTGGAGAAGGGCTACGCTGCTGTTGTGTATCTTCAAGCTGCATCCAACACTGGTACAATCACCACTCATTTACTTTTGGCTAAAACTAAGATAGCTGTATTGAAGAGAGTTATTCTTCCCAGGTTGGAGTTGTGTACTGCTGTTTTTACGTTTGCTGCTTGATACCCTTGCACCTGTCTTACAGTTTGACAGCATATATGCTTGTTCTGATTCATCTGTTGCACTCTCCTCGATAAAGACGTCCCCTCATGTTTGGAAGACATTTGTTGNTATTCTTCCCAGGTTGGAGTTGTGTACTGCTGTTTTTACGTTTGCTGCTTGATACCCTTGCACCTGTCTTACAGTTGGACAGCATATATGCTTGTTCTGATTCATCTGTTGCACTCTCCTCGATAAAGACGTCCCCTCATGTTTGGAAGACATTTGTTGCAAACCGGGTGACTCAGATACAAGAATGCACCTCGGTGGACTGGTGGCATCATGTGGCAAGTGAAGATAATCCTGCAGACTGTGCATCTCTTCACACACTGCACAAAGGCAAATTAAAATTATCTGATCTCAGCAGCCAACGGTACCCTTCATGTGAATCACATGTTGGTCCTTAGAAGGCCTGTTTGTTATTGTCGCTGACCAGACAGGCAGCAGCCTTAGGCCTTCTTCTCAGTTTTCTTGGGCAGCAGCACGGCCTGGATGTTGGGCAGGACACCGCGAGGCCTTACACCTTGACAGCTAGCAGACCATCCACTTTGGTGGTCAGGACCGTCGTCGTTGCATCAACCAAAGAGCAAATGGCCGCAGAGCAATCATGTCATTCACAGACCCACTGTTAATGATGAACACTAAACCCTTGTCTTGTCAGCAATCTTAGCAAAGTTATGCCTTTTAAAATTACTTGAACGTTTCTCCAAATTAAAAAGGGTTCAGCAAATTGTTGCCATTTGTGTTTGAATTAGGAAAAATCTTCATCCGAGGCTAAACCCAGTTTACTGCCCAGTTTTGCCTGATGAAATGCAGCATGCATTAATGCTCCTTATCAAGGTTACACAGAACCAGGCATTTGCAGATGAAAGGCAACAATTGGTTGACCAGCAACTCTGCTCACCTGCCATAAGAAAATTATTTCCCTTTGTTGATGCAGAAGGAATCCTGCATGTAGGTGGCAGACTTCATCATTCAGACCTAGCATATGATGAGAAACATCCGATTTTCCTCCTAAAGTGCAGTTGCCTTGCAGAACTTCTAGTTTATTAGCTCCATGAAGATTTCCTTTATCCTGGGCCCTGTACAATTCGGTTATTACTGCAACGTGAATTTTGGTTACTGTTTGCACAAAATGTGATTCAAGGTCGTCTTCGTAAGTGTATTTGTTGCTTTCGTGTTCGTCCGACAAGTCACAATCCTGCAATGGCAAGCCTTCCAGCTAGTGGTGTGTGTCAAGCTAAGCCCTTCCTCACCTCTGGTGTTGGTTATGCTGGGCCACTCCCAATTACTATGGTGCAAACAAGAAAACATCACATACTGCAGGCATACATTGGTCATTTGTATGCTTTGGCACAAAGGCAGTGAATTTAAAGTTTGCTTCTGATTTTTTGTCTGAAACCTTTCTTGCTGCATTCAGACGTTTCATTACACGTCGTAGGCAGTGTACTCACTTTAATAGTGACTGTGGTACAAACTTTGTAGGAGCTAATCGTCACTTGTCAAAGCTACTAGAGTTCTTGGCTGACAACAACAAGTGTCTAATTATTGACAAGCTAGCAGAAGACAAGATAACTTGGCATTTTAATCCACCATCAGCCCTGCACTTTGGAGAACTCTGGAAGGCAGGCATCAAATCTGCTAAGTCTCTCTTGAGCAAAGTGGTGGGCAGTCAGCTACTGTCGTATGTGGAAATGTACACAGTGCTGACTCAGATTGAAGCCACGCTCAACTCTAGACCATTTGTGCCATTTCTAGCGACCCAAATGACTTCTCTGCCCTGACTCCGTCATTTTCTATCTCTTGGTCGTCGTCAAGTGTTACCAGAACAGGACTTTACTGAGGAACCTACAAACAGGTTGAACAGGTGGTCACTAATTCAACAAATTCATCAGTCTTTTTGGAAATGCTGGCATACTAAATACCTGCAACAGCTTCAACACAGGGATAAATGGCTCAAGAACAATGACACCCTGAAAATTGATGAATTGGTTCTAATCAGCTATAACAATCTTCCACCCCTCTGTTGGTGACTGGGGTGCATCACCAAGATACTGCCTGGGTCAGATGGCATTGTGCGGGTTGCCCAGGTCCTCAATCATCAGGGAGTCCTGACTCGTCCTGCAGTCAAGTGTCCATTACGAGTTAATTAGTTTCAAGTGTGCTCACTTCAAGGGAGGTAGGATGTTTAGACTTGTGTATTTCGTGTGGTGTGCATTATAGACAAACTTTTAAATTTGTTTTTCCCGCCCACTCTTTGTGGTTGCCATCTTGTCCGCCATATCGACTAAACAGACAAATGAACAAAAAAGTGTTTGTTGTGCGCAGTATGGCATTGGCACGTGTTTCGTTGTGCATGATCATTTTACCGTTATCGTAATGAACTATTTAGTTGACATGTCACGCATATTGTAAGTTGAAGCATCGCTGACAACCCCCGCAATCTCCCTTTCCCCCCCCCCTCCTAGCTAGGGGTCACCAGTACCCGTGCCGTGCATTAACATGTGCTGCGAGGACAGGCCGACCCCAGAGGACGGATAAGCAGTTAACACGTGTCAAGGTTGTGCTGCTGGTACCCTCCTTCACCCCAAACAAAACCGCGTGAGAACTTGCACACGCGCCAAAGAAATGCAGAGGTAAGCTGAGTTTCGCAGATACAACTCTAGTTAGCCATGGGAGAAGGACTGACAGGGTTGGCAGTTGTGCCACGGACCCCCACCCCTCCCCCAGCAGCATGCATGAAAACATTAACACGTGCCTAGATAATGCAGACGTAAGCTAGAGCCCTCCTCCCCCTCTCTCCCACGCCAACTAGTGTGACACGTGTGAGGATCTGGAGGGAGGGCACCGAAGGGGGTTAAGAGTCCCGACACGTGAAGGCAGGAGTCAGTTGTTCCATGGCCTCGCCGGGAGGCGGAGGGCAGTCAGTTGTAATACGCTGCGCCAGAAGGCGCTGGCAGACGGGTTAGGGGCTCACCGGAGCCCCACGTCGAAATCACTCGTATCACCACGCCGAGACGCAAGGCAGTTGGGTGAGTCAGTCAACCGATGCCGGGGTCCGAACCCCGGCAGAATCAGTGACGTAGGTCAGTTGTAACCCGCGCCTAGAGACGACAGACAGGAGCGCCAGGCCGAGACGCAAGATTAGTCAGTCATGTGACAGGAATAGAACAGTTGTATCACCAAATTGGGACGAGAAGCGTGAGACCGAGCCAGGGAGTGGAGTGGCGTCCCCATAAGAAGGGGTGCCACCCTGAGAGGAAGTAGACGGTGCCAGATGGCGACGGTCAAGTGGGGACTCGCCAGGAACACCACATCAGGACGCAGAGTGCGATACCGAGAGCGGGAGTCGAGTGGTAGCCTGAACGAAGGGCACCACGCCGAGAGAAGAGTCAGTTAGTCGTATCATGGAGTCAGCCAGTCGTGGTGAGCCGTCAACGAGAACAAGCCAACTGAGGGTCTGTAAAAGGGCCGACCAACTTACCAGACCTCAACCTACCGCCGGAACACCCAGAACTACCAATACAGATAAGTACCAGTGTCGTCGCTCAGGGACATGTTCCGATGCCTAGTGTTCCCCAAGACATCAGAAACGTTAGCCAGAGTACTTTAATCAGCCCTTCAGGCTCACAACTCGTAGGGTAAAATATGCATTTCCGGTATAGTATGTGCGAATTTCTGGAAAAGTATGTGTTTGTTTCTAGGAAAGTATGTGTGAATTTCCAGTGAAATATACACCTTTTAAGACCAAGACGTTATGAAGTTATTGTTTACTACCCTTATTCAACATTCGAGGCACCCATAGTCTGCGCCAGAAAGGTAACTCAGACCCTATGAACCAACCTGTATCCTACAGGTGGGGAGTAGCGTCATAGTAAATACAGTCTATTCTCGTCGTCCCGTACCCAGACAGCCCCTATTCTATATAATTACCGGGTCTAAAAACAGATAACTACGAATTGGAAAAATTGTTTTTAATTTGTGATTCCAAAATTGAATTCAGCTTCCTTTGCACTTTATGCATGAGCCAAATATGTGATGGTAATATATTAAGAACTATGTATTTTGAATATTTTTATTCCCTTATTTCATATGGGATCTAGGTAATATTTTGAAGAAATTCAGTAGAAGCAACAAAAATATTTAGAATTAAGAAAACTGTAATTATAATAATCATATAACATTGTAAAAAGAGAGATAATTTTATACCATTATTTATTACAAACAAATTGTTGCCGATATTTCATAAAGTCATATGAACAGCCCTGAAGCCATTAAATTGTAATGATAAACTGCTCTATTCGCAAATAAAATTCACCCAGACAACTAATAATTTTTCTATGTATCAAGTCTTAATTTTGTTTGTTCCTGTTTACCAATCCAAATTGCATTATTCTGTCTTAATACTACATATTGATCTGAAACAATGAATAATCTTCACGTCATATAGTAAATCATATTATTTTTGTATGTACATTAGGTACACTGTAGGCACAGTTATGTTTAGCAGTTGTAGGAAAATTTGTTTGAAACTTGGAAAATTAAGGGATTGTTTTGTTGTTGTTTTGCTAGCCATCTTGATTTTTGTAATTGTACTGAGCATAAGTTTAAACCACTGCTCAGTTTGAAGTGTTGCATTTGACTGTAGTTGACTGTCCGGCAGCGATGGGTCGCCGTAAGAGCAAGAGAAAGCCGCCACCCAAAAGGAAGGCCATTGAGCCCCTGGACACACAGTTCAACTGCCCCTTCTGCAACCACGAGAAGTCTTGTGAGGTTAAAATGTAAGTAGCATACAGGTTGATACATTCGTTACTTAGTGTATCTGTGACTGGTGTCTTCGGAAGCAAATCACTTTCTGCTGGCTTGTGGCTTTTCTCAAATTATGTTTTATCTTTTAGGCTGGTATTCATTGTCACTTTTGCGATGGAGATACGAGCCACATTTGGTACGCATCTTGTTTCTGCAGAAAAAAACAATTCTCAAAATGATTAGAGAATTGTCAGCTGTAATAATTTGATAAAGCTTTTGGAGCTATTATTTGTGTTTTGTCGTGCGAGAAATTTTGTTAAACATTCTTGAATGGAACTTACAGCAAAAAAGAAAGGTTAAATCCAAGATGGCGGGGGCTTGTAAAAATGGTATACGCCTTACATCATTTTGATAATTGAGACACAATACACTGGCAAATACAATTATTTTAAAGTGGTGACATACTGTTCTTGACTCACCCAAATGGAGGAGTCAAAAATAATACAGAAAATTAAAAAACTTACCTAAAAAGCAGATGGATTAGGTACCATTATATTTATCTGTTACTCGTATCGAGGTTTGATGCAGCATAAGTCTTATTTTTAATAACTGCAAATTAAATATGTTTAAAAAATCTCGGCAAAATTAGGAATAGAACTACACTGAAGAGCCAAAAAAACTGGTACACCGGCCTAATATCGTGTAGCCCCCCCCCCCCCCCCCCCGCACGCAGAAGTGCCGCAAGACGACGTGGCATGGACTCGACTAATGTCTGAAGGTATGCAGGAGGCAATTCACACCATGAATCCTGCAGGGCAGTCCACAAATCCAATCTGCGCCAATTTGAGAAAGGGTTGCACGTCTGTCACGTTTAATTATTCTCGTCAGTCGTCGTTTGTCCCGTTCTTTTACGATCTTTTTCCGGACGCAGCGATGTCGAAGATGTGATGTTCTACCGGATTCCCGATATTCACAGTACACTCGTGAAATGGTCGTACACGAACATCCAAATGTTATCACTACTTCGGAGATGCTATTTCCCATCTCTCGTGCGCTGACTATAACACCACGTTCAGACTCACTTAAATCTTGATAGCCTGCCATTGTAGCAGCAGTAACCTATCTATTTGCCGACCGCATCGTGTTACTCTGATTGGTTCCATACCTCTGTTATTTGCATACGCACACCTATACCAGTTTTTTTGGCTCTTCAGTGTATCATCATACATCTTTCTATGTTTATGAGTACTTATTTTTTCTAGGAAGGAAATTTCCACGAATTCCATGGAACTATCTGTAAAATTTGTAATTGACTTTTGTTGCTTGTGCTGCAAGTAATATAATATAAAAAAAATTAAAAAATGTATTTTCGGATCGGGATTTGTACATGCGTTAAAATATTAGAAACCTGCTATCATAACCACAGGACTACCAAGCACATCTTACTAGTCTAGCAAAATTTCCATTATCTTAAATAATATTTTCAATGTTTCCNAACCACAGGACTACCAAGCACATCTTACTAGTCTAGCAAAATTTCCATTATCTTAAATAATATTTTCAATGTTTCCTTTAACTTTTCGTGTTTTTTAATTATTGCCGCTTGTAAGTTTTTTTTTTAAGTATCAGTTTTATAATTTTACGTTACATCAGAGAGAATAATGCCTTGACAGAATATATAGAAAAAATTGTGAAATGTTTCATATTTCATAAGCACATTTGTGTTTCATTTTTCGTTAGTGCCATACACATTAATTTACAAATATTTTAAACAATGCTGTGTTCTTCGGCGAATCCATTTTAGCTAAAATGTTGAGCCTAACTGCCAATAGCTAGAAATGTGCTGCATTTTTAGTCTTGCACACAGTGCTCAGAAAATCATTGGACTCTCAAATGCCTCGTGAAAGAGGGACTCGCAAACTTTGTTTATGAATTCAAACTGTTTATGAGATATTTAAGAGACAGTCTCCTCTTTTACACGAGAAGTTTGTGGGACAGCAAACAAAATGTTTAAGTATACTACCCTTACTGAGTTTAAGTTGTCTAGTATCTAGCATTTGAAATCATAAATTGAGGGATGTTTCAATTCTGTAGTAAGTACAACTCCTATGTTAAAAATTAGGTCTATAAAGTATATTTTTTAAAAATTGAATATAATTTAGAATACATTTGGTGATTAAATTATATCAGATCAGTCATTAATGTGGATAGATTGCTACACTGTATGTTTCTGTTAAGCATTCAAAGGTTCCATTTATTACTTAAATAAAGTTTTCTGTAACTCAGCATGACTGATGCAAAAAGCATATTACGTATGCACTGTTGGGTGACAGGTATGCATGTGCCGATGTGGATAGACAATGTTCAGCATATGTTGCTTGATTAGTAGAGTACATGTTTCATAATGGTTACCTTAGTTTACCAGAGGCACAGTGGCAAAACTGCTGGTGAATGGTTGGTGTAGCTGGCCTACTCGAGTTGAAGCTAGCTTCGAAATCCTAGCTCCATGTGATGACTCAACACGCGTCACTAGTGACAACCAGCCTCTGTGAAAAAGCAGTAGGCAGCCACGCACAGTTAGCAAGACATGAAAGTTAAGAATGAGTGACCCAGCAGTTGTAATGATTTAATATATAAACAAAACAGTTACATAAACGAATATTAGTATAATTTTAACACAAAAATACATTACATTATGTGGAACACTAGTACCAAAAGCAAGTACTTTAAAGTTTTGTTTCATATAGGATTAAAAAAACAAGAACAGGATGACACTCCTGTTAGGTACAGCACAACATTTCCCCTCATTTTATAAGACCACAGACTTTTACTACAAGATTTTCTACGCGATCAAGATGTCAAGATTATTATATTTGTGAACGAAGAGTGTCTGATATTTTAAGATCTTGTAATGTTCATATTTACGCTTCAAACTGCAATTGTAAATAATACTTATAGTGTGTATGTATGTGCATATCATATTCATTTCTCCTTGGATAGGTTCTTTTTTTACAGGGTGCTAAACTTGCCATTCAAGCAATTTAAAATCACCAAAGTAACTAGTTTATGATGAATTAAAAACCTAAATTTCAATTGTGACAAGAAGAGAACTGATTCGTGTGAGAAACAGCGGGAGGTAGTAAATCGTAGTATAACAGCTAGTGTGACTGCATTTTATTCTCACTACAGAAAGCACCAGACGTGTCATTCGTGCTCTTGTGAATGAAGAATGTGCCATATTTATGATAATGTAAGTAGATAGAAAATGGGGATCTGGGAACACAGATGGATGGAGTAGAATGTAGGATTTGACTATATTGGTTGACGTCACAGGCAGAGGTTAAAATTGACCTGTTTTTCTCTAAAAAT
Organism: Clitarchus hookeri; assembly: GCA_002778355.1. Lineage (NCBI taxonomy): Eukaryota > Metazoa > Arthropoda > Insecta > Phasmatodea > Phasmatidae > Clitarchus > Clitarchus hookeri. Next base: position 14,009 of record NQII01000594.1, read on the forward strand.
AACCCCTAAGGCATTCTAAAAGCCCATTTCACCCCCTAGATGACTCTTTATTCTTTCCCAATCCCCTAAAATAATAAAAAAAAAAGGTGAAAAAAATGCTTGCTACTCAATGTGGCTAACTGAGCAGTCAGTTAGCCACATTGNGTTTTAATGAAAGAACTTTCCACGAAAGAGTGTACCAACATAACACATTATAGACCCAAACTACCATTGGAAGTTCTACTCTTGTTGCGTGTGATTCAGGGACGCAGGACAGCGTCCTGCTTTCCAGACCGTTTGCCACATTGCACGTCCACTGTATCAACCGGTACCAGTGTGCCCTCAGTGCACAGCAGTGCACAGTGCAGTGCCGCATGCAGTGTAGTGCGAGAGCAGGAGAGTGCAGAGTAGTGCTACGCAACTTCATACCACCCCCACCGGGCGGCCGAGGGTGCATTATGACAGACTTGAGCACACATTAATTATAGGGCAATTTAAGATCAAATAATTAAAAGCAAAAGAAAGACACACCAGGCGTGTGGTCGCTCAAAGACGCCCCTATAAGCGTTTCAGTGCTCTAATTATGTTTATTTGAAAATTCACGTATTTTTCACCTGAGTTGTTTCACCCTCATTTCATGCCATCTACATTTAAATTGTATTTGTTCATATGCAGTGTAATATTATGTATTTATTTATTAATGTTTTATGCAAGGGTTCATGTCCATTTAGTTGTGCAAGTGTTTAAGTTCAACAGAGAGTACTGCAGGGCGAGCTGCGTGCTGCCATAGTCCGCCTATTGTGAGCTCGCCAGAGTCAGTCGCCGTCGAGTGTCTCAAGGGGTTGGCACGCGCCGCGTCGCGCTCCGGGTGCTTTCACGTTTTTGCGCCAATCATCTTTAGCTGCAGTAGTCTGATGTAACTTACTGGAACCTGTTCTTTTCTGCACCTGGAGATGCCTCCCCTTCTTCCCCAGGAAGAATATCACCCGGGGAAGCTTAACACACCAGTAATTCATTGTTGTGCACACCTGTGTACTTTCACAGTTTTGCCTATCTGGCAGGCCGCAGGCCAGAACCCGTGTAGAGTTTTCACCTAGAGTGATGTAAAGTTTTGTGTAAGAATAATTACACTAAAGTTTTCAGACTTTGTGTTTTTCATTTCAAGCACTGCCTTTGGGCATTTTGGGGTCCGGGTCCCCTACAACCCGCTTTCAACGTAACTTCACGTAATTTACCTTAATAACCAGCATGCTCAACACCAAGCTTTTACCAGTAAAAGGCGTGTAGGTCAGACTGAATAGGCCCACTTCATTCCGAAGTATCAGGCGTAGGGAACGCCTGGATCATCCAACATTTTCACCGAAGGACTGCGTATGTCCGGGCGAACCCTAAGATCACCATCAGCAGCAGCAGCAGTAATCAACACCGCATGCTGACGGTGTCTGGCGCCTAGTCGGGTATCCAGCTCCAAACTCACCTAACAATGTTTTTCACCATCCCTCAAAACTTCCATTAACTCAAACCACCCAGCCAACAGGCATTACATGGTTCATCTGTGTAAGTCGCAAACACTGACTCAACCATGTTACCTGCAGTTATCACTGTACGATAACGTATCAGCAGCTCACTTTTTTCTACACTTATTTTCTTTCATCTTTCAGCGGCTTTTCTGTTCTGCGTATAGTTCACGAAATCTCATACGTTTTGCTGTATGTGGCACTATCCCACAAGGAAGTTATAAACTACCTATGCAGTCAGTACACTGTAAAAATGTTTCTCCTACGGAGTTTTAAACTGCAGGCCTCATCAATGCTTCGGTGCCAGTTCTGCAACAGAGATTTCTTGCAGCCTCTGTCAGTGGTGTAATGAATGGTAATTTTGACTCTATGGCTCCTCTGCCACAACTGGCTGCAACCAGTTTGAACAATGAGCCTGCCAACTGATCACCAGGTGCAACATCTCTTTCCACAAAGACATCTCCATCCCTGGTTCCTACTCCTTATGATATGATGACAGCTGAACCATCTGGGTCCACTAGTGTATCAACTACAGAATTTTCAGTGGTATATCGGTGCCGTTTCTCCTGCAAGGACTTTGCCTTCAAGCTTAATGCATGATGACACGAAGTTCATGAGTGCCTGAATAGTTGGTTTCATGTTTAACGAATTAGAATTGAAGGTGATGTTTGGGTGCAGACTTTACTCAAATAATTTTAAAAACAAAAATATTTGAATATTTTATTTCTTATTTTAACCCTATATCATTTCCACCATGTTATAAACTGATTTAGTTAAAAAATCACTATGATGCAAATATATTATTTTTAAATTTAGCTCACCACTATGTCCATTGATACATTCTCAGAGCTAGAAATGATGCTTGCAAATTGAATTTCATGAGCCTGGCCCTAAGAGGTTGCAAATTATATTCACCTGTTCCTATAAATATTTTCTTGCTTACAACCCGACTTGTGAAAATGTGGTTTGCAGCATAATTATTTAAAAGAAATAAAAAAAATTTCCAATGTGGGCATATGCACATAATCTCATTTAAGATTCAGGCCCGACTGAAAAAAATATGAGTTCTATGATACATCACTTGTCTTTAAAAGTTTCTTAAAATGCAAACATTAAATTTATTATTCATTTTATAAACAAAATATTCTATTCTGATTACTTCTTAAAAATATTCCTGATTGAAGGTATGTCCTGAACCAATAATGCATTGGTTATAAGATAATTAAAATATGTCATTTATGGGAAAAAAAATATAAAATGTTATGTGCTGGGATTAATTTTGATGATTTGTGTATACGAAATTTAAATTGGTGTGGGGATGGAGGTGGGGTGACAGTGAAGGTTGGATATAGGGGTAGGGGAGTGGGTGTATAGGCTTGGGTGGAGGTGGACGAGGGTGAATAGGGGTGTGGTGGTTAATTCATGCGTATATCCTACTGACTGCTCAATGTGGCTAACTGAGCAGTCAGTCAGCCACATTGAGCAGTCTCTCAGCCACATAGAGCAGCAAGCATTTTTTAGCCTTTTTTTTGGAATTTTTCAGGGGGTTGGGAGGGAAAAAAGGGTCTTTTTGGGGGTGAAATGGCCATTTTTGAAGGGCTTACGGTTATTTTGAGGGGAAAACTGGTCATTATGATCTCTGCCTGCCTATGACGTCAACCAAGATGGTCAAATCCTACATCCTACTCTGTCCATCCGTGTTCATGGATCCCCATTTCCTATCTACTTACATGATCATAAATATGACACATTGTTTGTTCGCAAGAGCACGAATGACGAGTTTGGTGCCTTCTGTAGTGAGAATAAGGTGCATTCGCACCGAAACTGTTACACTGCGATATACTACCTCCTACTGTTTCTCACTATATATAGGTCTCTTCTTGTTAAAACTGAAATTTAGGTTTTTGTACTATCATAAACTTGATACCTTAATTGTTTTCAGTGGCCTGAATGGCAAGTTTGGCTGCCTGTAAAATAAGAACAGAATAAGAACAGACTAAAGGAGAAATGAATCTGATATGCATATACATACACACTACAAGTATTATCCATATAATATACATTTGCAGTTTGAAGTGTAAATATGAACATTCAGAAATCATAAATATGGCACATTGTTCGTTCATAATACTCTGAATGACAAGTTTACCAACTTCTCTATTGAGAATGAAGAACAGTCCCACCAAAGCTGTTATACTGCTATATGTTACCTCCTGCTGTTTCTCATGCAATATAGGTCTCTCGTATTTACATTTGAAATTTAGATTTTTGTACTATCATAAACTTGACACCTTGGTAGTTTTCAATGGCTTGAATGGCAAGTTTGGCAGCCTGTAAAATAAGAACAGACTAAAGGAGAAATGAAACTGATATGCTCTTATATAAATACTACAATTTTTTTCCATATTGTGTACACTGATTGGTGTTTTATGTAAATAAAGTAAACTCCCATTATAACGAACCCTATTAAAGCGGACGTCTCTTATAACGGATGCTTGGGATGTCTCTTATAACGGATGCTTGGGACGTCTCTTATAACGGATGCTTGGTTGTGCCATATGACTCGCGCCGCCTGCCAGCCGAGTGGCATTGTCTGGAATTCCATGAACTAGTTGATGTTGACGTCAGGCACGGTGCATCCAGTTCTATTTCAATCAGAATTTTTCAGGTATTTGTCGTGCATGCAGTGTAGTTTTTTAGTACTGTACAGTGTTTTTAATTTGTAAAATTGTATAAGCTTGCTTGTGTATCACAGTATATGTTGTTTCTATACACATTTTATATCTATTTCCAATGTCCCATTGATGTAACTACAACCTTTCAAGACTTATTTGTTATAAATCTGACCTTCATTACAACGGACAACCTTCAGCCCCAATCAAGTCCATTATAATGGGAATGTACTGTATATTATTATTACAAGATGTTAAACATGTTAATTTACCACTCTTCAATTTAAAAGGAATATTTTTCTTCTACAGCAATGCGTTATTAGGCTGTTCACGGTAAAGTGAGCACTTTTGAGGCCCTAGTTACTTTTTCCTTTCAGCCAATTTTTTTTATTCATCAACCACCTGTTTAAATAAATATTTTTATGTAAGTAATAAGCACAGTGTATATATTCCACTGCACTCAAGAGTTAACATCTAAGGTTAAAATAAAATATATTTATTGACTGTATTCCAAATGAGAGGGCTTTTACTGTGAATAGTCTGTAATATGTTGTAGGTCCATACACCTGTAATAAAGGATTTTTAATTTCTGGGCCGTTAAGCATGGCTATAATCCTTCAAACATCAGACTATGCACACTGACATGTTCAGAAGTCACATGTTTAGAAGCTTATAAAATTAAAAGTGTACACACTTGGTTAATATGACTTACTATGCTTAAGTGTAGTATTGAAGTATGTAAAAACTCCGGGTGCCATGTAGTTAATTTTTTCCTAAAAACCTTAAAAGATCAGATTTTGCACACTAATGTCAGAGTGGCCACCGAGTCGGGAATTCCGGGAACCCAGGAAAAAACCTTGATTTTCGTTTTTTCTCCGGGAATTTGGGAAAAACCAGTGAATTTTATAACATTGCCGGGAAGAAATTGTCTGGTTTGGGTTACTCTTTCCTGAAAGTGGATTACACTTTTATTGGAACATCAAAGTTTGCTATTGGTTCATGTGTTGTGTTGCTTCTTTGTTCTTTCTTACAAGCCTGTTTATTGGTTGCGCGTCGTCATTTAATTGAAACCGCTCGGAAACTGGGGACATTGTATTGGATTGAAGTCGGTCATTTTGAATGTTGTGTTGGTTTGGTCTCTGATGATGTGGTTCGCGATTTTGTGATGGATTGTGGATTGGAAGTGCTTTACGTGTTCTAAACGTGCAACAATATAATTATCATGTCACTCTCGACAGTAAATTCGACTTCGTATAATGCTAGATACGAGTTGGAATATTCATGGGTACGCAAAAATCCGAAGTGTCATTTTTCTGTAAAATGTGCGTGGTGCAACACCGTTATCAACATTTGGACAATGGGAAAAACTGCTTTGAAAAGCCATGAAACATCTTCCAAGCATATTTATACTGAGGCATTATGCAAGAAATCATTGCATATAAATGCCTTTTTCAACTTGCCAGGGACCTCTAAAGGAAAACCAAACTTGGATGTTGTCAAAAAAGATAGGTTAAATTAGAGACGTACAAAGGTTTTGTTTCAGTTTTATTTTTCAGCTTGCATGGGAGTAGTTTGTCTAAAAAAATATGTGTTCTAGGCTATATGATATAAGGAAACACGCAAGTGAAGGAAAAAAGCTCTTGGAATTTAAGAAGACGAAATTACTGAGTGATACAGCAAAGGAAGTAGTTGCAATTGAAAAACAGATAAAGTCTTTGCTAAAATAAATAATTTGTAGGCTTATGTTTTAACACGTTTGTGACTAGGATATTGTTTTCTTTTGAGATTAAATAAAAGTGACCTAGTGTGGCTGTGGTTAGTTTTGTTGCAGTAGTTTTCACTGTTTTCAGACCACTGAAATGAATAAAAAATCTTGTTATTTCGGTGAAGTTCAAATCTCCTTAGATTGTTTAGACACTAAGTGACTTTATTTTCTTTTTGTGTTAGTTTATTAGATGTATTGAGTTTCTTTTGTGGTTATCAAGTTTAACTCGTGATTTTGTACTGTGGTCAAGAGGTACTTGAAGAATTAAGACAGANAGTTTCTTTTGTGGTTATCAAGTTTAACTCGTGATTTTGTACTGTGGTCAAGAGGTACTTGAAGAATTAAGACAGAATGCTACACAAACAAGCATGGTGAGAATTTTAGCTTTTAAATGTTAGTATAAATAGTAAAAAAAAATTAATTTTTTTTTATTATTACACTCTTTTTCATAATTTACCATTCTTTTAACTGCTATGCGGATTCTAATGTCTTTCCCTATGGTTTTATTTATTAGTCATGTTTTTGTGTCAATTCTTAAAATTCTATTTGCGCACAGTTTTCACATGTATCTTACTACTAGTACTAGTTTTTATTTAAAAGTAAAATGTGGCCTCCAGTAACTCACCAGTATTAATGTAAAAAATTTTTTTCCTCTTTGTAACATTAGCATAGACATCCTTGAGAGACCTTGAAGAAACCTGGAATTCGGAAATTCCTGGAGAGTGGCCACCCTGTATGTGCGGGAAGCATTCCACGATTCGGTAGACATGTGCGGTTCTTCCGCAGAGCGTTCCCAACTCCATCCTTTGGGTAGCAGCGTATAGTTCCTTTCCTTTGCTGATGTTGGTAGTACGCGATCGAAGCTGGGATTTGATGCTAACTTCACTTCAGTAGCTGGCCTGTGTTTACTAATGTTGTGGAGAAAGCGTGGTCATACTGTCTGCTGTACAGATATTGCGTCCATGTTACGTTGCATACACTCACGGTAAGTCATAGTTACAGTAATTGAGCACTTTTGAAATCAGCGTTTGAAAAATGTCGCTGCCCTTACTTGCATGCAGAATATTTTAAAGAGCACACTGACTGTGATGCTCCCAGTAAAATTGGTAATGCCGGAGGGGAAGTAGTTCCATGTCTTAATGTTGAATTAAAAGTGTTAGGTTAACATTTGTGAACACTGAAATTCGTGTTGTAAGTTCCGTCCCAGCCAACTTCACCCAGGGTGGTTTTTCTTTAATGTTTTCCCTCTCATAGTTAATATTGGTGCACTTCCTTAAGGCTTTTCAAGTGCAGATTCGGAAGCATATAACACAAACAAACATATATAACCACATTCACAACTTCATGTCTAGTTGTTTAAACATGTGATATAAACAATAAACACATACATATACAATCTACACAGTTCCACCACTAATAGTTCCAAAATGCAATTTCCAAATTTTTCCTAATTAAAAAAAAAGGTACAAAATTAATTTACTATTAACTTTTTATTTTTATAGTTGTGACTGATATGATAATTTATTAAAACACTGAGAAATGTAACTTTCTAGTCGTTTTTGATGTATGTGAAAACCACAAATTAGCAACAAAAAAAAATATTAATTGAAAATATCATGTTTCAAAAAACTCAAGCAAATCACTTATTTTGTGTACAATCACTTATAAGTTAAAAATGCATTAAGTTAACAATAACAGCAATCAGTGATACACACTATAAGTTCAATAAATAATGTCATCACTGCTACAAATAAAGAAACAGATATAACTTGTTAAGTAATTTGTGTTGTGTTGCATTGTTATTTTTCAACTTCTTTGAACTGAAGTAAGTTTGTTTCAAAGTTCGTTAATGATGTTCGTTTCTGGCAAATTTTCGGATCGAACACGAACTCATGTAAATTTTTCAAACTGAACTAGAACTGATCTTTTACATGGCACTCAATTCTGAACCAAACCGAACATAACCTTAAAGTTTGGGATCAGTTCGAAGTTTGAACGTTCAACTCATCTCTAGTGTTTGTGTCTGCATTTCAGGGATAAAGCACGGAACACAGCTCGGATAACGTGCAGAGTGTGCCTGGAGGACTTCCAGACGACCATCAATTTCTTATCTGAGGCGGTGGATGTGTACAATGACTGGATTGATGCATGTGAATCAGCTAACTGAGGTGTTAGTGCATTGTGTGTGTGTTTGTGGTATACTGATGCTCCGTGTCGCACTGTTCTGTCTAGTGCCCATACCATAATTGGTCAGGTTGTACATGTTCTTCTGGCAGTTGGTGAATATTGTGTTAGGTTTGACCGCATTTACCACCTGATTAGCCATTTGTCAGTAAAGTTACGACCAAATGAATTATTGTATTTTCCCACCATTTTGTATTGGTTTAACAACAGTGTGTGTATGTTAAAAATACATGTTTGTATGTTGGATTGGCAAACATCTAGAAAAATACACAACATTTTAGTTGTATGCATTTACCTATAATAGACTGTTAAGAAAATAGTTCTATTTTTCTCTGAAATCAACTTAACCAGTTAAACCATTGTATTTAACATGAACTTTGTTCCACTGATTATTTCATTTAAAATAAACGCAGGTAAATTGATAATTTTGCCGGATTCCTTAAAATAATTTAACAAAAAATAGGTACTTTCATCCATTGAAGAAGTTGAGTGTCATTGGTTTGTCTGTTGCCCTACGCATGGTGAAGTTGTTATTAGCAGAGCTTGTCAAATAGTTTTTTTAACATTGTAAAAAATATTTTTTTGGTGTTAAAACAGTACTGAATTGTAAGACCTGTGTAGAGATTTGCAAAGTCAAGATACTGCAGCATAAAACAGCAAAATATTTCAGACTTTTTGTCGTAGCTCAGAGTTCTTTAACCACATATACTGTCGATGGATTGGCTAGATTCATCAGTTTGTCAGGTGGCTGGTACTTTTATTATTTGAAATTGAACATTTGTTTTGTATTAAATTTTTTCCCACCTAAACTTACTTAATTTCCAGCTTGTTAATTATTTACTTAACTAGTGTACACCTCCCCCCTCCCCCCCCAAACGGCTACACCGGGTGTGGTACTCAAAACATAGTGTGTGCTCTAGTTACTGCAGTTTGGGATTAAGTTTTTCTGAAATTTAAATAAAAATTCTTTTTGCAATAAAAAAAATTACAGTTTTAAAACTGGTTTATCGAACTTTGACGAGTCTTACGTTGTTCCGTAATTATCGTAAGATGTATTTCAGTGTGTGTAATTATTTTTACCATGGATTATGTTACTTAACAAGTAAAAAACATATGTGGTAAATGTTCTGTACTGTTTTACATTTCCATAAATGTAATAATAAAAATACTTGATTGAAATGATGGAAGAAATAATTGCCTTCCTTGTCAACCAGCTCCGTTTGTAATGCACTGGTGTTGCATGGCACAACGAAAAAGACAGATCCATTATCTTTGCTGCCTGGAATCAATGTTCAACTGTTCTAGCAGTGGAGTATATTGACATTGCCACCTGTTAATATTTCTGTTTACTTAGTCATCATAATTTTTACGCTAGTACACTCACAACTCTGTGTTATTGCAGAAGTTGACTTCAGAGTTGCTGTCATACTAAAAGGACTTATATTAACTAGATTTTTTTTTAATGAGTCTGAAACAACACAAAATACAACTTAGATATTTATTTTACAGTTGGAAGATTAGGAGTTGTGTTGACTTGAGAGGTTTTGGCACTAAACAGTGAGATCTTGAGTGCTGCTAAGGGTGAAATGAGGCGAAAATGGAGTAGCAACAGGAGTGCCCAAAGAAAACCCGCCAGCCAATGGCAAAGTTCACCGTATTCCCCACATGTGAAAATCTGGATGACCTGGTCAGGAATCAAACCCCATTCGCTTGATGGGAGATGAGTAGTCTTTACTACTATACCACAGCCTCCAGGAATATTAGGATTCAGTGAGGTTGGTATGTGGCATAATCATGTTAAGGTTTAAGCCAAGTGGGAGGTAGTGTGAATCTCTGTCGCCCAGAGCGCACTGACAACTGATTTGTAAATNTTTAAGCCAAGTGGGAGGTAGTGTGAATCTCTGTCGCCCAGAGCGCACTGACAACTGATTTGTAAATACTTCCAACCCATTCGCTAGATGGCACCACAGTCGTATTCCCCCCCTCCCCTTATTCGAAGACAGTTTTTCTTCCATTCACAGAANGTTTCTTTTGTGGTTATCAAGTTTAACTCGTGATTTTGTACTGTGGTCAAGAGGTACTTGAAGAATTAAGACAGACATGCTACACAAACAAGCATGGTAAGAATTTTAGCTTTTAAATGTTAGTTTAAATAGTAAAAATTTTAAAATTTTTTTTATTGTTACGCTCTTTTTCATAATTTACCATTCTTTTAACTGCTATGCGGATTCTAATGTCTTTCTCTATGGTTTTATTTATTAGTCATGTTTTTGTGTCAATTCGTAAAATTCTATTTGCGCACAGTTTTCACATGTATCTTACTACTAGTACTAGTCTTTATTTAAAAGTAAAATGTGGCCTCCAGTAACTCACCAGTATTAATGTAAAAAAAAAATTTCCTCTTTTTAACATTAGCGTAGACATCCTTGAAAGACCTTGAAGAAACCTGGAATTCGGAAATTCCTGAAGAGTGGCCACCCTGTATGTGCGGGAAGCATTCCACGATTCGGTAGACATGTGTGGTTCTTCCGCAGAGCGTTCCCAACTCCATCCTTTGGGTAGCAGCGTATAGTTGCTTTCTTTTGCCGATGTTGGTAGTACGCGATTGAAGCTGACCTGTGTTTACTAATATTGTGGAGAAAGTGTGGTCATACTGTCTGCTGTACAGATATTGCGTCCATGTTACGTTGCATACACTCACGGTAAGTCATAGTTACAGTAATTGAGCACTTTTGAAATCAGCGTTTGAAAAATGTCGCTGCCCTTACTTGCATGCAGAATATTTTAAAGAGCACACTGACTGTGATGCTCCCAGTAAAATTGGTAATGCCGGAGGGGAAGTAGTTCCATGTCTTAATGTTGAATTAAAAGTGTTAGGTTAACATTTGTGAACACTGAAATTCGTGTTGTAAGTTCCGTCCCAGCCAACTTCACCCAGGGTGGTTTTTCTTTAATGTTTTCCCTCTCATAGTTAATATTGGTGCACTTCCTTAAGGCTTTTCAAGTGCAGATTCGGAAGCATATAACACAAACAAACATATATAACCACATTCACAATTTCATGTCTAGTTGTTTAAACATGTGATATAAGCAATAAACACATACATATACAACCTACACAGTTCCACCACTAATAGTTCCAAAATGCAATTTCCAAATGTTTCCTTATTAAAAAAAAAAGGTACAAAATTAATTTACTCTTAACTTTTTATTTTTATAGTTGTGACTGATATGATAATTTATTAAAACACTGAGAAATGTAACTTTCTAGTCGTTTTTGATGTATGTGAAAACCACAAATTAGCAACAAAAAAAAATATTAATTGAAATTATCATGTTTCAAAAAACTCAAGCAAATCACTTATTTTGTGTACAATCACTTATAAGTTAAAAATGCATTAAAATAACAATAACAGCAATCAGTGATACACACTATAAGTTCAATAAATAATGTCATCACTGCTACAAATAAAGAAACAGATATAACTTGTTCAGTAATTTGTGTTGTGTTGCATTGTTATTTTTCAACTTTTTTGAACTGAAGTAAGTTTGTTTCAAAGTTCGTTAATGATGTTCGTTTCTGGCAAATTTTCGGACCGAACACGAACTCATGTAAATTTTTCAAACTGAACTAGAACTGATCTTTTACATGGTAATCAATTCTGAACCAAACCGAACATAACCTTAAAGTTTGGGATCAGTTCGAAATTTGAACGTTCAACTCATCTCTAGTGTTTGTGTCTGCATTTCAGGGATAAAGCACGGAACACAGCTCGGATAACGTGCAGAGTGTGCCTGGAGGACTTCCAGACGACCATCAATTTCTTATCTGAGGCGGTGGATGTGTACAATGACTGGATTGATGCATGTGAATCAGCTAACTGAGGTGTTAGTGCATTGTGTGTGTGTTTGTGGTATACTGATGCTCCGTGTCGCACTGTTCTGTCTAGTGCCCATACCATAATTGGTCAGGTTGTACATGTTCTTCTGGCAGTTGGTGAATATTGTGTTAGGTTTGACCGCGTTTACCACCTGATTAGCCATTTGTCAGTAAAGTTACGACCAAATGAATTATTGTATTTTCCCACCATTTTGTATTGGTTTAACAACAGTGTGTGTATGTTAAAAAATACATGTTTGTATGTTGGATTGGCAAGCATCTAAAAAAATACACAACATTTTAGTTGTATGCATTTACCTATACTAGACTGTTAAGAAAATAGTTCTATTTTTCTCTGAAATCAACTTAACCAGTTAAACCATTGTATTTAACATGAACTTTGTTACACTGATTATTTCATTTAAAATAGACGCAGGTAAATTGATAATTTTTTCGGATTCCTTAAAATAATTTAACAAAAATAGGTACTTTCATCCATTGAAGAAGTTGAGTGTCATTGGTTTGTCTGTTGCCCTACGTGTGGTGAAGTTATTATTAGTAGAGCTTGTCAAATAGTATTTTTAACATTGTAAAAAATATTTTTTTGGTGTTAAAACAGTACTGAATTGTAAGACCTGTGTAGAGATTTGCAAAGTCAAGATACTGCAGCATAAAAAAGCAAAATATTTCAGATTTTTGTCGTAGCTCGAAGTTCTTTAACCACATATACTGTCGATGGATTGGCTAGATTCATCAGTTTGTTAGGTGGCTGGTACTTTTATTATTTGAAATTGAACATTTGTTTTGTATTCAATTTTTTCTCACCTAAACTTACTTAATTTCCAGCATGTTAATTATTTACTTAACCAGTGTACACCTCCCCCCTCCCCCCCCAAACGGCTACACCGGGTGTGGTACTCAAAACATAGTGTGTGCTCTAGTTACTGCAGTTTGGGATTAAGTTTTTCTAAAATTTAAATAAAAATTCTTTCTGCAATCAAAAAAATTACAGTTTTAAAACTGGTTTATCGAACTTTGACGAGTCTTACGTTGTTCCGTAATTATCGTAAGATGTATTTCAGTGTGTGTAATTATTTTTACCATGGATTATGTTACTAAACAAGTAAAAAACATATGTGGTAAATGTTCTGTACTGTTTTACATTTCCATAACTGTAATAATTAAAATACTTGATTGAAATGATGGAAGAAATAATTGCCTTCCTTGTCAACCAGCTCCGTTTGTAATGCACTGGTGTTGCATGGCACAACGAAAAAGACAGATGCATTATCTTTGCTGCCTGGAATCAATGTTCAACTGTTCTAGCAGTGGAGTATATTGGCATTGCCACCTGTTAATATTTCTGTTTACTTAGTCATCATAATTTTTACGTTAGTACACTTACAACTCTGTATTATTGCAGAAGTTGACTTCAGATTTGCTGTCATACTAAAAGTACTTATATTAACTAGATTTTTTTTAATGTGTCTGAAACAACACAAAATACAACTTAGATATTTATTTTACAGTTGGAAGATTAGGAGTTGAGTTGACTTGAGAGGTGTTGGCACTAAACAGTGCTTCTAAGGGTGAAATGAGGCGAAAATGGAGTAGCAACAGGAGTGCCCAAAGAAAACCCGCCAGCCAATGGCAAGTTCACCGTATTCCCCACATGTGAAAATCTGGATGACCTAGTCAGGAATCGAACCCCATTCGCTTGATGGGAGATGAGTAGTCTACTACTATACCATAGCCTCCAGGAATATTAGGATTCAGTGAGGTTGGTATGTGGCATAATCATGTTAATTATAAAGATGATTGCTGAAATATACTACAGTAGAACCCGCTTATAAGGTTCCCGTTTAAAAGGTTTTCCCGCCTATAATGCACGATTTTTCTAGTAAAGGTTTTCCTGCTTATAGTGTCACTTTCTTGTGGACCCCTGAAGAACCTTATAAGAGGGTTCCACTGTATTTGAATAAGTCATTGTGATTACTAATTATTAGTGATGGGACGCTTCCACATTTTACCAATCCCGATTCTTGGTTCTGATTCCCAAATTTCTCGGTACCAGTTACTGTAGTAGTTTTGCAGCAGGCATGAAAAATTAAGAAATTCTTGAAGAGGAACACTGTCTTTTATCTGTGAGTGACGTGTTTATATTGTGTGCTCACGGTTTTTTGTTAAATGTGCTTTTAAAATACATAATTGGAAATTAGCCATTGTTGAACATAGTTAAAATTATTATAGACGTGTGGCATAACTGGATAGTAACTACACAATCACTTCATTTAATACAATATTCATTGCTGAACTATCACACTACTGCACTTTCTGTTGAAATATAGGACCATTGTGTAATAAGTGGTGGCATTTCTTGTATAGATATGAAAATAAAACCAAATTTCCTAGACACCTGCAAGCTCTTGTTTAACCGATGTTTGTTTTTTTTTTTTTTTTTTTTTGTTATGAATTGATATGTAGATTATATTAAATGGCTAGAGATGGCTTCACCAGCACTGTAATGCAAAGCCAGCTGCCATCTTACATGTATAACGTTTACACTTTCTTTTTGCTAAAAACAGTGCACAACAAGACACTGTTTCGAATTTGTGGAATCCTATTTATTTCCCATTGCAGGGGTCAGTGGATAACGAATGATTAAAACAAATAAATGCCTATTGCTTGTGGTCCAGCGACTTGACAATACGCACTNTGCTTGTGGTCCAGCGACTTGACAATACGCACTACATGAAATGTAAACATGCATTTCTTTCCAAATACTCTGAAGATATAAACACTGCTGCTTATTGTAGTAAAGGCTCTTGTTTCTTTAGAATACATTGTTTTTTGATAATGCAAAGTGCACAGCTGTTTGATGTCTTTTTGACTTCATGACATCAAAATGATTTGGTGGGAATATACACACTAGGGCTGAGCCGATACCGGTACCGATATATCGAAACCGGCCGATATCGTAATTATCGGAATTGTGCGCAAAACCGCGAGGTTCAGCAGCACTGTTGACATAGCTATCTGCACAGAGAACCACACAATCCAAAATATTAAAAAAGATTGCTGGCGCTGCCGGTGTGAGTTGCAATTGCGACTCTCACGTACTCTTCAAATGTCCATCTTGGGTTCTCACTGATGGGAACTCAACTTAAACTGAAACTACTATTGGTAACTACTGCGATCATTGACCACCATTAAGGCCGTGTCTACTTTAAATATCATCTCCATGCTTTATTGCACCATTGAAAACTGCCCAATCAAGGCATCACGTAATACTGTAATAAAAAAATTGCACAAACAAGCTTTGCAACACGGGCGTGTATCTCATCACGTCGCCACAATGCGACCCTTGTCATCTTACCTATGTTGCACCATATTGCAACGGCCAACTATGTGTCCCTCGCTTCTTGGTAAAAGAAAAAGATGTTGAATCACCTTATGATGATCGATGCTACTGCCAAACAACTTGAAATGAAATTATAAACTTTGAAAATAGAAAATATATAAATTAAATTAACTGCTATTATCTCAAATTTCAAAGACTGAATAAATTGCTTTATTTAACAAAAGTATAGGAAAATAAAATATTTCCAGCACATATCAATTACTATTATTTGCAACGTTACAAAGTGCTCAAAAGAAAATCAATTTAATCCTTTTTTGTAGAAAAATACCGAAAGAACCAATACAATTAAATTTTAATAGCAATTGACACATCCGGCATCCCTATATTTTATTTGTCAGAACACACGCTCTGGCGAAGCTCGCAGGCAGACGACAATAAAGATTAAGGGTTAGCGGACGTGCCGGAAGAGTGACGCCAGGAGGGCGCGACTGCGCCTCGCAGCTACAAAGGCGTGCTACCAAAGGTTTCTGCACGTGCAACTGTTCCTGCACGTGCAGACGACATCCGGAGACAACGGAAGGCACCAGGGCGCGGACACAGCTGCATTTTGCAGCTGCCCAAGGGACACCGAGATCCCACCACCAGCTGCATCTGTCCCAGGCTTGTACCGCAATAAACCATGATAGCTTTTAGCGGGCGTGCGGGAAGAAGAGCGGCCATATCCGGGGACAGTGGAAGGACCACGTGCGCACCCACGCCGGACCCACGTGCGCCAGAGTACCACACACGTGTTTTATAACCCAGGGGGACGACAAGCACCCCGGGCCACGTGCAGAGACGGGGCAAGTGGAATATGGCGATGAAGCCTACATAACCACGAGGAAGAGGACCAAGCGGGGCAGTCGGCCGATGGAAACCGAGGACGGAGTGAATCCGCGAGCAGACGACAACGGCAGCCGGCCGTTGTCAGACGCAGAGTACTGCGTGGACCCGAGAAGGAGGAACNGGGGAAGGGGGGGGGGCGACGTCAAGACTGTGGTACTTGCACTCGTGATAGCTGAGAGTTAGCTACAAGCACGGGGGCTTTGGTATGCTGATGGGCAGCGCTGCAGTGTTGTGCAGAGCAGAGCTCTCGACTGAACAGTGTAAGACTGATGCGACTTGAAAAAATCAGTATTTCTTTGGGCAGCGTGACATTCTGCGAAGGCGAGACGTGAAGTCTGGTGGTTCTCGGGCAGAGTAACACCGGGCAAGTGGACTGCCACGAGACAGCTTCAAACTTAGGACTGCGGGTTCTATTTATACTCGGCTCCGAGGACCAGCGCAGTGTTGCAGGGTGTGGCGAGAGAGAAGCGAGTAACTGAGAGGGGTGGATGGGTAAGTGGCAACGTGAGTGAAGCGGGTTGCAGCACAGCAGGTGGCAACAGCCATGCAAATAACCCTGTGGTGTAACGGCTCTTCTTAGGAGGGGACCCCAGCTGTGGCGAGGCTAGATGAGTGAATGACGTTGCTTGTGGCACGTCATTCTAATGTGTGGTGTTTTGGATGACGTCAAGTCCTTTTTAGGGGACAGGCCACAGTCCTACTCTAGGTTTGGCAAATCAGTTCTCAGACTGCGGTTTCCTATCGCTCTGTGACACTTACTAGGAAGGACTACCTACAGTTCACTCAAGAAGGAACAGACGGCGGTTTGAGTAAGAACTTTTTTTTTATTCCAACCAGAATAGAACACAGTGATGCGTACTCTCCTGCTGTAAATCAATGCACTGATTAACTTATGGAAGGTGAAAGCAAAAGACAGGTGAAGGCCTGTCTGCTTGAAGAGCNGCTGTAAATCAATGCACTGATTAACTTATGGAAGGTGAAAGCAAAAGACAGGTGAAGGCCTGTCTGCTTGAAGAGTAAGGGTAATGAATTAGGGTACAGTTTTCTGAAGGCCACCTAACTGAAAGTGGTTTTTTTCCTGAAGGGACTTGAGGGGGAAAAATGGGGTGTGTGGGTTTGACGGCAAGTGGTGTCAAAAGTGTGGTGAACGATGACTCTTCGGGGCTGCAGCATGTGCTGGTATGAACTGCTGTTCTGCAGCGGTGCAGGACCTTTTATTCTCCTGGGCTAGGGGGTCTCTCAGGTTCTTTTGGACGGCTCCTCCCTTTGTAGGCAGAGTTGCACTGTCTGCCATCTCTCGGGAGCGGCTCGAAGCAGGGATTTCCTCACATGTGGGTGGTATCAGCTGCTCGGCTTAGGGGCAACTTCACTGGCGTCTGTTTATATTACTGCATTTCACTCGCCAGGCGTTCACAGTATCTATGGNATGGGGTGTGTGGGTTTGACGGCAAGTGGTGTCAAAAGTGTGGTGAACGATGACTCTTCGGGGCTGCAGCATGTGCTGGTATGAACTGCTGTTCTGCAGCGGTGCAGGACCTTTTATTCTCCTGGGCTAGGGGGTCTCTCAGGTTCTTTTGGACGGCTCCTCCCTTTGTAGGCAGAGTTGCACTGTCTGCCATCTCTCGGGAGCGGCTCGAAGCAGGGATTTCCTCACATGTGGGTGGTATCAGCTGCTCGGCTTAGGGGCAACTTCACTGGCGTCTGTTTATATTACTGCATTTCACTCGCCAGGCGTTCACAGTATCTATGGAGGACTGCTTACCAGGGTGGCTGCCATTCAGGATTCGCACCTGCTCTGGGGCACTTGACGTGCACATAATGGTACAGAGTCGCAGCAAAAAAAAAAAAGTTGTGTGTAACTATGCATCATGCGTCATGTTAATGTTTTTCACATAACACAAACAAGATGTGCCAGCACTTTCTTGCCATAGGCAACCACCCCAATAAATCAGCATGCGTTAACAATTCTAGTTTCAAATTCTGTCTGACACGCATACCAGCGACTCTGTTTAGCAGGCCTTATTTCTGAGAAAATGCAAGAGCTACTTGGGTAAATACCACAGATTCTAATTTTCTTAAACTTCTGTGATGTTAACACCATTTTCAAAGGAGAAAAAAGACATGTCCTTTAAAAACATATTGACCAAAAGTTTTTTTTTTTTTAATTTCAATAAGAAGTCAAGAATTTTGGCCCTGAACATTTCGAATTACCAAGGTTTTACTGAACATGCAAATATTCCTCTTCGTGCATATAATTGTAATTTATATCACTACAATTCAGATTTCATGACATGTATTTTAAAGGGACCGACGCTTAACAAAAGTGGCAAAAGGGTTCAGTGATGCTCGCCAATATGCTGACATGGAGCGGCCAAGAAGTTCTGTGCCGGATATAAGATGCTGGGAACTAGCATTCGGTCTCCAAGCCTCAACATCTTGTGTGTTTGCATGTGNAGTTCTGTGCCGGATATAAGATGCTGGGAACTAGCATTCGGTCTCCAAGCCTCAACATCTTGTGTGTTTGCATGTGGCAAACTGTGAGTACAATCACTAGGTTTTTCACTTCCTACATGCTAAATAAAATTAAGAAAAGAAAGCTGTGGTAATGTTGCTTGCGTTTATTTGAAAATAATACAGAACACAAGAGTGTGTGTTAAATAAAAGAGAGGTAGTAGCTACAGGGAGAGCAGAGCGACCAGCTGCTCTGCACAGCGGGCGACCTTGGGTGGGGCACGACCGTCGAATGCCCAGTGCTCCAGCAGAGGCTGGTGTGCTGCGAGAGGTGCTGCCAGACCCGTGCGTCCTTCCCCAGGGCCTGCATTCCACAGGAGTGTACCTAACGCGACAAGCACACGGAACTGGGCCTCCGCATCTCCCAGGGACGGCAGAACTTCCACTAGCACTGCCACCAACTTGGAAGGACCCTCCCCTGAGCTCTCCATCGCCACCGCGAGGTTCAGCAGCACTGTTGACATAGCTATCTGCACAGAGAACCACACAATCCAAAATATTAAAAAAGATCGCTGGCGCTGCCGGTGAGAGTTGCAATTGCGACTCTCATGTACTCTTCAAATGTCCATCTTGGGTTCTCACTGATGGGAACTCAACTTAAACTGAAACTACTATTGGTAACTATTGCGATCATTGACCACCATTAAGGCCGTGTCTACTTTAAATATCCTCTCCATGCTTTATTACACCATTGAAAACTGCCCAATCAAGGCATACTGTAATAAAAAAATTGCACAAACAAGCTTTGCAACACGGGCGTGTATCTCATCACGTCGCCACAATGCGACCCTTGTCATCTTACCTATGTTGCACCATATTGCAACGGCCAACTATGTGTCCCTCGCTTCTTGGTAAAAGAAAAAGATGTTGAATCACCTTATGATGATCGGTGCTACTGCCAAACGACTTGAAATGAAATTATAAACTTTGAAAATAGAAAATATATAAATTAAATAAACTGCTATTATCTCGAATTTCAAAGACTGAATAAATTACTTTATTTACCAAAAGTATAGGAAAATAAAATATTTCCCGCACATATCTATTACTATTATTTGCAACGTTACAAAGTGCTGAAAAGAAAATCAATTTAATCCTTTTTTGTAGAAAAATACCAAAAGAACCAATACAATTAAATTTTAATAGCAATTAGATTCAAAATTGGCTGCATAATGAAAAACAAAACACATTGTTTATTACCTCTCTATAAAGAATCCCTATATAACAATCGCACAAAAATTTGTTTTCTTAGATTTTGTTAATCAGATGTATTAGTTCTTTCCCCTCTGGCAGAATGCCACTGGAGAAGAGGGCAACCAGTAATCTTTTACCCAGCAGTGCCCTAATCACCAATCCTGTTGTCCCTCACCTTGCAATCAAACAAAAAAGACTACTTACTAACGTCATTTCCTTCCTTTTCTCTACCCTTCGCGATAAGACTTGAAATTGAAACATTACTGACTTTCTCTCTTGGAGCAGTGGAAGAGAACATTCTTGTCTTCCATACAAATTATTGTTCAGCAATAGTGCATAAAAGAAGATAAAAACATGAACACAAGTCTTAAATTAATGACAATAGCTACTTGTGGCCACTCCATCCTCTCACAGCCACATGTTGAGTGAAACTCCGTTTGTGTAAGATAAGTGGTGAAATATTTTCCCCTTGAATCTGAAAGTGAAAATCAGGATGCTTAAGATGCGCGAGGACTTAAGCTTGTTGGTAAATGCAATATCAAATTCATGTTCAGTGTAAAGTACTTTTAGTATTAAGCATACATTTTAAATGTCCCACTCTTTACTCTATATCAACATTTTACAGTATAAGAACTGGTGGTATCAAACAACAAAATATTAACTTGAAAAATTAGATATGTTAAGAGCAGGTATACAAACCTGTGTGTTCTTGTTGCCTGGAAAGGACAGTTGGCGCACTGTGGACAGCAGTCGCTCGACTTGCTCCAGCACAAACTCCTGGCCTTGCTTGTGGCAGAAAAAGTTGGCGAGGAGGCGCAGAGCCAGCATCTGACACGCCGCAGGCGCGCCCAACTGCAGCCAGTGCTCAAGGCCGTGCACTAGTCGTTCCTCAGAGCTCAGGGCTGCATTCACCCCTGCATTCCGCACTGCCAGCCGCGCCACGTCCAGCGCCGGAAACACCACCTCTGACAACATGAGCTCATCTCAAACAGTGGAAAATAGACAGCTCAGCTGCTATTATCTTAAAAGTGAAAAATTCAAAAGCAAAAGTACTTGCAGGCTGGTACAAACGTGCAGACGGAAAAATAATAGTGCATTCTAGGCAACCTTCAGGTTTCATCATACTGTACTGTCACATCTTGCAAAATACCTGATGCATACAACTGTACATCCAAAGTTTAAATTTATTTTTGCATTTTTGTTTACTCTGCAGCTGCCAGTTAACAACACACCATTGGTCAAAGTTCAATATGTCATCACTGGCAGCCTGAGGAAGATGATCGTCTGAATATTTGTGTGTGTATTTTTATAATAGCTATCTTAGCACTCATCCTTGTATTTTACACTATTGTCAAGATAATTATTGCATTCAGTTTTAGTACACTAATTTTTGCTTATTTTCTTTACCTTTTCCGTTATTGTTCATTTTGTTGTGTTCTGACAAAATAATGAATGACTCATAAATTATAACCGCATACTTTTTTGATATCTGTTGTATAAACAAATATTAATATTTTATTAATAATGGTTGGAGCAACTATTTTTTGCAACGTGCAAAATTGTGAATGGTTATGATTTTTCTATTTAAGTTTTATATTATGTTGGCTATTTTGACGTACCACAGGCAATATTGTTCACCCGATCTAGCCTCGCCACAGCCGCGGCCCCCTCCCAAGGAGAACGTTATGCAGCACATGCCACAGTGCCCCCTACTGTGAAACCCAGTGTTAGCTCACAGGTCAGCTGATGCTGTCTGCTGGCTGGCAACCAGTTTCCTTCATCGCCTCTCTCTTCGCCACCCCACACTGGCTCTGTGTTCCAGGTATAAATAGAACCCGCAGTCTTCAGTTCGAGGCTAACTCACACAACTCTGTTGCAGACTGTGACTCTGCCCGGCCGCAGACAGATGCCAACTTCTGAATTATTACGATTTCACCTTCCACTAGCTAACTCGTGCACCAGTCACAGAACGTCAACCTGCCCGACAGCTCACCGAAGCCTTCCGCACTTCTCTGCTACCCAGCTAGCAACACTATCATGGCTTACGAGTCAGAGTACTGACCACTGGGGTTACCCGCACTACCGCATCTTCTGAGACTAGGTGTCACTCCAGCTGGCAACCTGGGATCAGCCCTTCAGACCCTAGTCAGGGTACACGCTGGTTACAAGTGTTTACTGTTTCGGCAATAAACAGACACAAACCAATTTGGCTGATATATCACTACACCTACTATTTATTCTCAACCTGCCTCCTTCTGTCTCCTGCTTCATCCCAATGAAGTGCAAACACTCTTGCAGAAGCAGGCACATGCCGCCGCCCGCTATTCCTTCCTTGACTACAGGGAGCCTCGTCTCTGCAGAACAGCAGCTCACTCGATTGTTGCACCCTTCTGTAAGTGCTTGGGTCTATCGGCGACTTCCTGTCAAGCCAACGCACTTTCAGGAGACCAACAGCCGCCTCTGTTAGGGAGCTCCATCTCTTTGCGATGCTTGGATCTATGGTGACTTCCTGCCTTCCTGAGTAGCAAAAGAACAGTCAGCCCTGCTCCTGCTATTGACAACTTCAGTTAAGTGCTTGGGTCTGCCGGTGACTTCCAGTCTGCCAACGCACTTGCTAGAGGCACATAGTAAGGCCTACCTCCACACCCACCTGCTCATTCGCTCTTCCTCTCAGGCCGTGCCCGCCCACACGGAACACCTAATGTCGTCCTCTCTACGCGATCTTCCTCTTATGCCTAGTTACAGGGCTGGGCGGGATAAAGGTGTCAAACAGGGACCACTCCTGATTGGAGGACAGATAGTGTCCCAGCAGGATGTATTCTTGGAAGAGAGAAGAAACAGCTTGGCAGAGGGGTACAACGACCAGCTCGTCCAGCAGAAGCAGTGATTTACACTTCCAGCTACTCTGGAACGTCCCGCGCACCACATTTCCACTGCCCACCACGCCACCTAAGAAGCCAATGGCTTATAACCGGCCCTCAGCCGTATCAAAGCCTGCAGCGCCAGACCAACTACAGTCGGTTCACGACTGGAAGAAACTTTTGAAAATCAACCTTTGAAAAAACACCCTAGCCGTTAGCGACATGCATATAACATTAGAAACAGCGGCGAGCGCGGATACAGTTATGACATCAGGTTGCCAGCACAATAAGAGGAAATAGTTCCAAAGTTTTAACGTAATTGTTAATTTATCGCTTACAAATGGGTGTCGAAAAGAATTGTATCTTATTACGCCAATTATTAATGACGTGATGCTAACATATTTAGATTTAAACGTTTCTTGCAAAGTCGCATGATTACGCTTTAGGTTAAAGTAACGCGGCCATTTGTTTACTAACCTTCGTAGTCCTTGTGTTGTTGACACACGTGCCAGAGAATTTGTGCGATTATCTGGTTTAACCTATAATAATTCATTTATTTGTCTTGTTTTACTAATATCCGCTCTTTATTATTTGGTTTTTAATAACGTATGATTTTTATTTGTGCTCACTTTCAGTTCTAATTTCTTTTGTTTTTATATGTTTCGTGCACGTGTATTTCCTTTGCCACTTTATTCTAACGTTGCAGTATTTGCACATAAGAATTGTTTTCACATTCTTGAAGACGTAGAATCCTTCACTCGCAAACTCTGGCGTCCTGTCGAAAACAGTCACAACCATTTTTAAATAACGTTTTACAATTGTGCAAAACATCAGACTCAACCACCCCGCCATTTTAACATCTGTAGCAATTTCGATCAATACTGCTGATCTTGTCTTCGATGTACAGGAATTTATCGAAAGTCACTAACAATCGANTCTGTAGCAATTTCGATCAATACTGCTGATCTTGTCTTCGATGTACAGGAATTTATCGAAAGTCACTAACAATCGATTGTAAATAGACAACAACTATCGATTCATAAAAATACTTGCATTTTGGGTTTATAGAATGAAATGTTTTTTCGCTGGCATCGCATATTCTTTTGTGTGAAATTCTCAAGATTAAAAACATCTACACACACAGTGGAATGTAAACATTGCCATGTGACTGCCACATGGCAATGTTTGTTTACCTTTGGCGGAANAACGTTGCAGTATTTGCACATAAGAATTGTTTTCACATTCTTGAAGACGTAGAATCCTTCACTCGCAAACTCTGGTGTCCTGTCGAAAACAGTCACAACCATTTTTAAGTAACGTTTTACAATTGTGCAAAACATCAGACTCAACCACCCCGCCATTTTAACGTCTGTAGCAATTTCGATCAATACTGCTGATCTTGTCTTCGATGTACAGGAATTTATCGAAAGTCACTAACAATCGATTGTAAATAGACAACAACTATCGATTCATAAAAATACTTGCATTTTGGGTTTATAGAATGAAATGTTTTTTCGCTGGCATCGCATATTCTTTTGTGTGAAATTCTCAAGATTAAAAACATCTACACACACAGTGGAATGTAAACATTGCCATGTGACTGCCACATGGCAATGTTTGTTTACCTTTNTGCAATGTATTCTGGCAAAGATCTTTGATAGATAGTGATGGTTGTAGCAGTTCTTGTCCCATGTGTGAATGAGAAGCGTTAGGTTATATTGACACCTCACCTCTGTCTGTTGGTGCAAGAGTCAATGGTGTCCGAAGCCTCCCCCCCAGATGGCCGGGAAGCAGGCAACATCGTCTTTACAGGTTTTTTGTTGATTGCAAGGTTTTCTGTCTTGGGNCCCCCCCAGATGGCCGGGAAGCAGGCAACATCGTCTTTACAGGTTTTTTGTTGATTGCAAGGTTTTCTGTCTTGGGCAACTCGGTGGCCCTCTGGGCATGGGGAAGTACACTTCTCGGCTCGGGGTAGGCCTTGTTTTACACTCGAGAATGTGTAGCTGGGTTGGGGTTCCAGGCGTCTCACCACCTTCTCTACAGTTGAGGGCCGGTCGATAACTAAGTGCTTCTCGAGTGGCATAGGAGACAGCAGGAAGATGGTGCGAGGAATGTGCCACAGGAGTCTGAAGGAGGTTTCTCTGCCCTCGTTGGACAAGACTTAAGTTGTCCCCTCTGGCATTCTCTTCCAATTAGGGCTAGCGCCTGCTTAACCCCACCCAGCCTGGTGGCGAGGCATGTAGTCAGGAAATTGCTTTCCAATTTCGTTCTTGAAATCCTTGTGTAATTTAATTTTAATGTACAAAATATAAATAGTATGACACTGCCAATTACAAATGTCTTCTAGTTATACACCTGAACATTGCTTCAGTTCTCATTCAGGCAAACAAACGTTACCATAATCAGTAATCTATTATAATTTACTATGATAATTGCAGATTACAAGAAATCTGTTTTTGTCCAATTACTTACAATCACCAATCAATCTGCAGCATAATTATTTATTGCATCACTAGTTCCTTTGACAGTGACAGTATGTGCAGAGCGTCTAGAGACTCACCCTGCGGCCACTCCAACATCTGCTTGAGCAGGTCGACGGACAGCTGGTCCGTGGCACAGCCGAGCTCCGCGAGCTTCACCACACAGGCCAACTGCTGTTCTGAGATTTCTCCACCCCTCTTGTTGTTAAACTCCTGTAGCTTCTCTATAATCACACACACACACTTAATCAGTGATCATTCAATGCACTCACATAAGATCATTGTACCATTACTGTTTTATTTTCAAGTCCTGCCTGGTTAATGAAAGTAATTCTACATTACAAAAGGATTATTTTGTATTGCAAGACTTAAAAAATTACTAGCAGATATGACTACAAAAAATCTGTTAAAAACTGTAATGCAAATTTGGNTTGTATTGCAAGACTTAAAAAATTACTAGCAGATATGACTACAAAAAATCTGTTAAAAACTGTAATGCAAATTTGGACTTCCTGAAGCAATCACAATTTTCCCCAACTTTTTCACATACTCCCTAACCACTGACGTGTGACGCTTATTTGACATAGATATAAACACGACTTCACCTCATCTGTACGTACCATCACGTTACCCCAGGTGNACGTGTGACGCTTATTTGACATAGATATAAACACGACTTCACCTCATCTGTACGTACCATCACGTTACCCCAGGTGGGGTTTGAACCCCTAACGACGTGCTAGGAGAGCCTACAAGTACGCCACTAGTTACGGGGGCACCCACGGTCACGTCAGCCAAGATCACGTGCTCTTATCCCAGACGTCACGCCACCCCCTCACATGTCATTGAGGCTAGCCAAGCAGCAGTNCAGCCAAGATCACGTGCTCTTATCCCAGACGTCACGCCACCCCCTCACATGTCATTGAGGCTAGCCAAGCAGCAGAGTTAAGTGCCTAAACTCGTGTAACCAAGGCAAAACAGCATTACAGAGGAGCATAGTTCGGCCGTAGGCCGAGGGATTGCGCTCGAGAGCAAAGCTCCGCCCAGGAGGAGGAGTTTGCAGCCCGCGCCCTAGACGAGCCTGCGGGCAGATAGAATATATGGCCATGCACCGCCAAGGAACACCAGTTGTTCTCCAGTTGTACATCTGAGTTCATCTCCAGCAGCTCGCTCTACCACCTCGTGTGCTGGGGCTCTCTGCTGACCCCATCTTCACACGACCTATCAGGAGCTCTTCAAAACCTGTACCAGCAACCGCCGAAGAAGTCTTCGAACTCCTTGAACAGCCTACCCTTCTGGTATTGTTAAACATCCACTATACTTCTAGTAGTGGTCCTTGAAGTCACTTCTGGACATCCGCATTGAGATAGTTACGGAAAGTTGTTATTAGAGCTACCTAGCCACATCTACTCTTGTTCAGGTTATACCCAGGTCCCCTTCACCTGGTTTACGTAGTTCACTTCCGTTCAGTTCCTGATTAGTGAGGTATACTCTGTACCATGTAAGTTGGCCAGATTCTGACAGGTCTGCGAAAGTAGCACCACTGTTTACATCTGACTACGTATCCTTCTGCCATCAGCCATATGGCAACGATGTTGTTTATTTTCATGCTGTCATCAGTCGATTCCCTTGTCAATGNCATATGGCAACGATGTTGTTTATTTTCATGCTGTCATCAGTCGATTCCCTTGTCAATGTACTGTTCATGGGACTTTTAGGCAAACTTGCTACTCAGAAATACGTAGCTGCGATTGTATATTAGTAATAGTAATGTGTACATAAATCATTAATCAGTAAATTGTTATGTTAAAAGACAAAAATATAAATAATTAATTTAAAATTTATTAACTACAAAAAAATGTAATGCTAACCAAATTTTAAGATATTTTAGACTGACTTCTGTCGAAAAAAATTAGTAGGTTATAAAAGTNAAAAATGTAATGCTAACCAAATTTTAAGATATTTTAGACTGACTTCTGTCGAAAAAAATTAGTAGGTTATAAAAGAAAAAATATGAAACCTTGCAAACAATAAAATATTTGCTAATTCTTTTTAATTTGTCAGAGACAGTGAATTTGGGTTAACATTTGCGAGACAATAGTTGTAGCTACTATCACACTTTGAACATTATAGCTAATATATTTTNATCACACTTTGAACATTATAGCTAATATATTTTAATTGGAAATATGTGACGTGGAATAAGGTTATAATTGTTTAAAAACTATTCACGCGTGTCCCACGGAGACAAGGAAATATGGTACAAGAACAATATGGCGTATAATTTACGAAGACGAATGATTACCTGCCGAATATAAATTACAAGTACTCAAAATCTCTGTACACGAAATATATGTTACTTTAAAAATTATGCAGAACTCGCAAAAAATAAAACTATTGGTATCTGTTCGTAAATTTATTATATAAAGCAAACGAACGCTATTCTCTTCGGGCTTGTAATGCTTCGAAAAGAATCCCACAGATGGCGTGCACAACATTTCAGCACGTGGTCTGAGCCACATTTTTTTCTCAAGAGGTAGTGTCTTTGTAAAGTTGACTGTTCTTCTATTACTGGCTCGGAAGGACAGGAATTTGAAATTTATTTTGTCAAATTATTCAACAATATTATGCAATATTTCGGTATGCTTTTGGAATTAATATCAAACACGTAAGGAAAGCCCGGTTGGAGAGAAGGGGATAAGACGTGAAAAAAGATTTTGAAATTGCATTTAGTTTGGATACGGATAGTTTTAATGTACCTATAATTTTNGGGGATAAGACGTGAAAAAAGATTTTGAAATTGCATTTAGTTTGGATACGGATAGTTTTAATGTACCTATAATTTTGAACACCTACACATTTCTACTTTAGCACAAAGTTTAGTTTCTAACACTAAAAACAGCTGTTTTATGACCACGTAAAATAAAATGTATTAATTAATCTAGGAACTCATTCTTATACGCTTATTTCCTGCTTGTCTGATGTGCGCCGGCAGTGCACTCAGAATAGTCAACGTAATAATAATTTTTGTTCGTTCATGCATCAGCTGATACAGGTTTTGTAAATGGCACATTGTTTGTTTGGAATACATCAAGTTGCCACTCACTGACTGTCGGAATCTGGCCAACTTGTATGAAATGAAGTATAGTACGGGCCACCGTGTCTATTCATCACAGAATAAACACATTTTCTCTAAAATCTACGAGTGCTAATTCTAAGGCAACTGTGATTTTATCCTCTGTAGATATCAATCAGTCCACCAGGGTAAAGCAGGAGATCGCGTCTTTGACTAACAAATTACAGAATCTAGAGTAAGACTGCGGGCTCCCTTAACCGAGCGCACGTACATCGTAAAACACACCCAGTCGACGGCCACCCATACTGTGCACCTGGTGCGCAGTAAGGCAGAGCCACAACCACTAGCAACTCAATCCAAGGGCTGTAAGTCAGCTAGTTCCGCTGATTCACTCCATCCATCGTGCTGAACTGATGCCGGAAAGGAGTGATAGACTGGTTCTAGAGGACTGCCCACCTTTGGACATACAACACCCAACGTCATTGTCGGACTTCCAGGGTAAACCCACCACGCTGAATTATCACCGGTTGGAGTAATCAGGTAACGACTCTGGTCGGCTTGGTTCTACACCTAGCTAGCGAACATCGTCGCCTGCTCTCCTCTCGTGAAGCTGATATTTGTACCAATTGCTATGCTTTACACCCAAAGGAGTGGTACGAAATGGCAGGAAAGGAAGAGCTGCAGCCTCTTAAGTCAACGAGAGCTGTAATCCAGTCCCAACTGCACTTTGCAGCATAACCCCCCTGGGAACGAGCTCAAGCAACCCGCCAGCTGGAGAGGCCTTACAGCCCTCCCTGGGCTCACCGCCAGCCGCAGCACCACCGTCGCCCCAGGTCAGGGCACTTGTTCCAGTCAACTCCAGCAGCAGCTGGGTCAGCAACCACCCCAGGCCACCTCCAGTACAGGTAAACCCGTGACTGTGTGCTATTACGCAGGGCTGCTAAGCCCAAGTTAGACTTTGTAACGTGCCATCAAGCCACACACCCTGAATTATATACCGGCCAGGACCCGGTCAGCTGTTAATGTCAGCCAGTTGAATCACCAGTGTCTCCGACCGACACGTCAAAACCTTGCCCGACCATTACGTCGCCATCAGCCACCCGACATCACACGTCACCACATTTGAATTATCTGACTCATCCCAAACTTCTTTGACCACAAACACAGTCCCTGAATGTTTCTTTGAACATTTTCGAATTTTCCGACTTTTCCACATTTCTAAAAGTTGTAAGAATTCTTCAACCACACAGCCTCAGTGGCCATGTTGTGTATGCAAAATCACTCAACACAGTGATAAGATGTTTAATTGTAGCAATCTACAATTAGAAGGAAATACTTTCAGCACGAGTCCAGTTACATAGCTTTACTGTGCCACAATCTCTGGCACTGCATAAATTATACAGGAAAATTCTTTTTAAATTTGCATTAACATCAAAACTTACCTAGTATACCTTGAAGATTTGCTTGATCGAAACGAAGAAAAGATTTCTGGGGAAAATATGGCACCGTAGCTTCTCCATCTGTGTGTAAAAAATATCCAACATACACCACATTCGGTTTAACTGACACTCAAACACATCCAGCANAGCTTCTCCATCTGTGTGTAAAAAATATCCAACATACACCACATTCGGTTTAACTGACACTCAAACACATCCAGCAGTGTACTGTCTGAACACATTTAAACTGATACACCATATCAGCGTAGTGCACAATAATGTATCTTCATCATTTTCCACTGATTGGTACACAAATATGTGACAGCAATAAAGATGTGCATCATCACTTCATCTTCACATAGCATCACAAGCAATTCTTATTTCAGGAATGGCAAAAAGTACTACAGTAATACTTGGTTCTCAAAGAATGGAAACCAGTATCAAAACCATTAACTTCCCGATTAATACTGCCATTACAGAACACACACAGCCTTGAGAAGCATAATTTTGTAATTATAATAATAAAAAAAAGGGAATATGAATGTATGTACAATATTTGCCCAAAAGGAACAAAAAAACTATGTACATCCAAAATTTCTTTCTTTCTTGAAACTAGGTACATACTAGTCTACTTCTGACAAGACTAAGGCAGCAGTCGTGCGAGTGGTATTTAAACATTTCTTGTAAAACATTTGGCAATCACGTTTGATCATGATAAGAAACAGCCCCCATTTGCAAGGTTACACTAGTGAAACTCAATGCAAACAAATGGAAGTTGTAACCCCAAAATGACAAACCTTAAGCAGTCTTGTAATGACATACAAGCAACAATAATCACTGCTGAGATAGTTCTAGTTATAAAGAAAAGTATAATAGACAACTGAATCCAGGATTTGAATATTCAAGGTAAGATTCAAGTAAAAGATTCAACATGTAATATGGCAAGGTTGGACTTATTAAGTAGACATTTTTGCTACATAGTACCTCAGAAAGTATACATTAGAGCTACAAAAAACGAAGTACTGTTTTGAAAGTGTTCANAGCTTCTCCATCTGTGTGTAAAAAATATCCAACATACACCACATTCGGTTTAACTGACACTCAAACACATCCAGCTGTGTACTGTCTGAACACATTTAAACTGATACACCATATCAGCGTAGTGCACAATAATGTATCTTCATCATTTTACACTGATTGGTACACAAATATGTGACAGCAATAAAGATGTGCATCATCACTTCATCTTCACATAGCATCACAAGCAATTCTTATTTCAGGAATGGCAAAAAGTACTACAGTAATACTTGGTTCTCAAAGAATGGAAACCAGTATCAAAACCATTAACTTCCAGATTAATACTGCCATTACAGAACACACACAGCCTTGAGAAGCATAATTTTGTAATTCTAATAATAAAAAAAAGGGAATATGAATGTATGTACAATATTTGCCCAAAAGGAACAAAAAAACTATGTACATCCAAAATTTCTTTCTTTCTTGAAACTAGGTACATACTAGTCTACTTCTGACAAGACTAAGGCAGCAGTCGTGCGAGTGGTATTTAAACATTTCTTGTAAAACATTTGGCAATCACGTTTGATCATGATAAGAAACAGCCCCCATTTGCAAGGTTACACTAGTGAAACTCAATGCAAACAAATGGAAGTTGTAACCCCAAAATGACAAACCTTAAGCAGTCTTGTAATGACATACAAGCAACAATAATCACTGCTGAGATAGTTCTAGTTATAAAGAAAAGTATAATAGACAACTGAATCCAGGATTTGAATATTCAAGGTAAGATTCAACATGTAATATGGCAAGGTTGGACTTATTAAGTACACATTTTTGCTACATAGTACCTCAGAAAGTATACATTAGAGCTACAAAAAACGAAGTACTGTTTTGAAAGTGTTCANACATTTTTGCTACATAGTACCTCAGAAAGTATACATTAGAGCTACAAAAAACGAAGTACTGTTTTGAAAGTGTTCAGTTTGTGAACCAACTTTATTTTTAACTTACTTGTCCACAGCAGTGTTCTGTAATTTTGCTTGCTTTGATCTGTTACATACCTTAGATGATATGACATTAATGCTTGTGAACTGCTCTGAATCTACTGGAAGTATGGTTGGCTCTCCGTGGTTAGTCATTGTCTTTATTCAATTTCCTGATCTGATAAACACAAACCCCGACATGTTGGTGGAGGTTATCCCAGAGTGTCCCCGTTTTCATTCTGCTATTGTTGTGCCCTCACCTCTCTTATCAGCCGGGGAGGACAGTTTGTCTATCAAAACCAGCCTCAGATAGGCATCTTTCACTACTGCAAGTATAGGAGTATGTACAGTAACAAACACGTTTCCATACCATTCCTCTGGACTTGACCCTCCAAGGTTTGTGTCGAAGACGGACCACCGGGAACATAGCGACTGCCACCTGGAAGAGAACAGCACCCATCAGACATGTCCACCGCTACCTCCACCTCACCAGTACCACAGCTGCCAGGGATCACAAGACTTAGCCAGGTAACTTAATCTTGTTGGACGCCCATGCACCACACCTGCGAATGGTGTGGAATAGGATGAGATCCCTGGATCACTGACCTAATCCCTTTGAAAACCAAACCCAGTACTAAATATACCACAAACACCACTACGTGGGAAGAAACCCTAGCATGTTTTAGCCTAAGCATACACTGATTTGGGAGGATTCTTTGTTCCACAACTGGCCAGCCAACTTAAAGTTATACTGCACACCACACAACCAACAGAATCACAGCAAAGCTAATGTCGTACAGTAGCAGCTACAGTGACTTA
Source organism: Clitarchus hookeri (assembly GCA_002778355.1). Classification (NCBI taxonomy): domain Eukaryota; kingdom Metazoa; phylum Arthropoda; class Insecta; order Phasmatodea; family Phasmatidae; genus Clitarchus; species Clitarchus hookeri. The sequence continues at coordinate 46,632 of NQII01000594.1, forward strand.
TGTTGGCACAGTACTGGAGGTTGATCATCAGTCACATGACTCATACCACATTCCTACCTACTACAGAAANTGACTTATGTTGGCACAGTACTGGAGGTTGATCATCAGTCACATGACTCATACCACATTCCTACCTACTACAGAAACTGGGTTCAAACCAGTGAAACGGGGACATGATTCCATGTACACACAGCAAATTCTACAACTTGTATCTTTCCAGCANCTGGGTTCAAACCAGTGAAACGGGGACATGATTCCATGTACACACAGCAAATTCTACAACTTGTATCTTTCCAGCACATCTATGAACTAAATCAACTGGCTAGACTGGATGACTGTAGTGGTTTGCTGCCCAGTGCACCTGTGCCTTAAACCTAGGGTTGCAATCGTTGATCAGTCCACATGGGGCCATTTACAAGGTACAGGCTGTTAACAGTAAAGTGAGCACTTTTGAAAGCCCTGATTAGGATCTACTTTTCCTTCACATTTTGTGNAGGTACAGGCTGTTAACAGTAAAGTGAGCACTTTTGAAAGCCCTGATTAGGATCTACTTTTCCTTCACATTTTGTGTCCTTCAATATTATCGCAATGCCAACTTTCAAGTACAATAAAATTATTGTTTTAGTTTTATTTGAAAAGTTAGTATTCCTGGGGCGTTAATCATTCCTTTTTTGTAACAGTTTCTGACTAGAAATACAGAATGGTCTCACCGCTTGTGGGTCAGTACATGTATACTGTGATAACTCCTAGCACGGTTGTGTAATACTGTTTCCATCCACATCCCAATACCCACTTGTGGAATGCAAGCTACAGTGGAACCCTCTTATAAGGTTCTTCAGGGGTCCACTTCTTTCACTGTGATATTCGTCCTTTTGTGAATAAGAGTGTAATACAAAAATTCAAGAATCTGGACACCAAAAGATATAAAATTATGCACCGTAATAAACACACAACTTTATAAAATAAACAAAACAAATATTTTTTTTAAAATACATAATCTTTTATAAAATTTTATCTCCTGGTTGCAAAATCATAAAATTAGTAAATGAGCAAAATATTACTGTACATGCAAAACAAGCACAATTGTTCGTGGCAGTTTGTCTCCTGGTACCAAAGCACACAAAATTGTCCACAAGCAAAATACGTAATATAAAATCTTTCAATGGAAGTTTGTCTCCTGGTTGCAACAATGATTCGGTTCAGAGTAGTCACTGGGATTTCCAAATTCCGAGCAATTGCTGTGCGTGTTCTACTGGGATTACTGTCCAGGTGCTTGATTAAGTTTAATTTTTCAGCTAATGAAAATGTTTGTCTTGTCTTAGAGGCACGCATTTTAATTTTTCACTAAAACTGTTTGAAGGACGAATTAATTTTCACTGTGTAAACATTAACAGACTACGTAAAAAGGTNCACTAAAACTGTTTGAAGGACGAATTAATTTTCACTGTGTAAACATTAACAGACTACGTAAATATTAACTAGGCATGTGCTAAGGTAGTTTTTTAAATGCTAAGTCGAAGCGAAGCTTGCATCATGAGAAGGAATTTCGAAGAAAAATCTAAGTCAAATGATTTAAAAATATATATATTAATTTACGGTACAGTTTTCAAGTGTATTCAATTCATTTGTACTGTTACTGCAAAAAACATTTATGCCTACTAGACACTAGCAATGGAATAAAACATATCCTAATCTTGTACTGCTGAAAATGACTTTATAGTTTTAGACGTTCTTTCATTAGTTTACACTTTTAGATACCTACAAACTTTATAAAAACTACCATGTTCCATATATCCAGTCCCATTTGGCACCACCACCGCACAGTGATTTCAATGGGTGGGTATCAACATTTGGCCTCTTCNTCCATATATCCAGTCCCATTTGGCACCACCACCGCACAGTGATTTCAATGGGTGGGTATCAACATTTGGCCTCTTCCCTTTCCTCCTCCAAGGACACTTGTCAATGTCAGATTAGATAGTAAACTTGCTGCATGGTGGTGGCAGCATTTGCGCATCAGAGCAAGAGAATTGAGCCACTTTCACTGCTTACAGCAGTGAAAGTGTACAGTTCTTCCAAAATGATATATTAGCTGTGGTACGTTATGTCAGCCCAACTCCCGCACGTGATATAAGCGTTAACTGTTATGACATCGCTGCACATGTCAAAATTAGAAAGGCAAAGAAACATGAATTTTTCGAGACAGAAAANAACTGTTATGACATCGCTGCACATGTCAAAATTAGAAAGGCAAAGAAACATGAATTTTTCGAGACAGAAAATACATACTGTATTTAAATTATGTTCTGTCACCCTCCTATTAAACAGTCTTCCACTGGTGTGTGTCAGGCATGACATCTTGTTCGCCTAACAACAGAGAGAGGGAGAAAGAAAGAGACAAAGGAAAGCGTGTGGCTGTAAAANAGGCATGACATCTTGTTCGCCTAACAACAGAGAGAGGGAGAAAGAAAGAGACAAAGGAAAGCGTGTGGCTGTAAAAACATTCACTCCCTCCCCTTGTACATTGACAGACCCTCGTCAATGTCAAACTGGTAGATTATCTCAGCAGAGTGGAGCTTGGAATAAAAAATACAAACTTTGTTTAAAAAACAGTGTAAGTTGAGCATCTTTGCCATTGCGGTGTACTGCGTTTACGAANATAAAAAATACAAACTTTGTTTAAAAAACAGTGTAAGTTGAGCATCTTTGCCATTGCGGTGTACTGCGTTTACGAATAAAGAAAATACTGTACTAATGTGAACAAAATGTGTGAATATGTAATGAAATACTTTCAGTTATGAATTGGAGTTATGTAAAATAGTTTGGTGACAAGAAATAAATTACTAAATCAGAAACAGTTTGCATTATTCGCGGGAAAATGAAAACATTATTTCCGGGAATGTTTGTTATTGTTCTTAGGGAAAAACATTCGGGACCAGAAAAATCCTGCATTATAGATGGGGAAACCTTTTCAACGGGAACCTTATAAGCGAGTTCTACTGTTTTCCTGACTTTTCCAGGTTTTCTAGTACTGTAGCAACCCTGAGGTAGGGCAGCCAGCTCCAATTAGTGCCAACCACCTCATTTATATATGACCAACTGGAACAATGTGGATTTTCATCTCCACTCAGACTCCTGAACAACTGAGACCTTACTGATCCATATGAGCTACAGTGCTGGAGGTCTGCAGCAAGGAAAGGTGGGCACACTCACCTGTGAAGGGGTCGGAGTACTGTGACGGCTGTGCGGATGTGTCTTGCCGCCTGCTGTTGGTGGTAATGAAGTTGGCAACCTGATCGAGGTACAGCTGGCTCAGTCCATTCTCGTGGATGAACTTCTGTGCTGCCGTCCATGGGTCCTCACTGCTGTTGTACGGAAGCTTCAGTGGTGGCTGGCCGTCCTCCACGTCCACGCTGAACACGTAGTCGTACTCCTGCACACACATTCCCTGCCATCCAGCAACTGCCCACTGAGAGTCCTGCTCATTTCCTCTGTCAGCTATTACGCACGCTGTATTTCCATCTCCAAATTTGAGCAAAACATATTTCACAGTGCATCTTAAGCATACAGCATTTACAATGTTCAGCTGCAAAATGATGGGGTGGAGATACACATTTACAAGTAGCTATTATCATTCATTGAAAACTGTGTTCATGTTTTTACATATGCATTCTCTTTTACGTGCACCCACTCATCATTGCCAAATAGTTATTTGAATGTAAGGCAAGGTAACTGGTGTTTCCTCTTGCATTCCTGGAATCACTCTCTTCACCCTCTGACTACTACTATCTTCCCTACAACATTCCTCTCTCTCTCTTCGGTTCCCACACACACATAGACAGAGAGAGAACGTGAAAGAGAAGAAAGAGCGAGCTTTATTACAAAAGACTGAGGGATGAAAAGAAGTCGAGCATTAGGTTTTGTGCCACAGGCGCCATCATTAACCATTTTAACCACGAAACAGCCCCGGCCCCCTCCAAAGAAGAGACCTTAAGCCGTACACGCCACAACGTGCCTTGAAACCAGGGGCTGCAGCGAGCCAGCCCTATGCCTCCTGCTGGTCCGCAACCTGCTGCACCCACAGCCCGGCACTGTAATCTAGGTTATACTTCCAGAGGGTTTGTCAGGAACTTAAATTTCCTCTGCCCTTACATTTTGCAGCTGCTTAACCGCAAGACATCCTTCTTTATCAACCCTTATGGCCCTACAGGCCCCACCTTAGAAAACCTGCCACTTCACCCCTAGGCTACATACTTCCTGCAAATTTTTATTATCTAAAAGTCATTGTTTATGGAAAAATAAAACAATGAACCGTTTTCAAGTATAGTCTATGCGCAGTGTCTTCACACTTTTTGAATAAAACTTTTGAAAAATTACCCCATGTTCAACGTATCTGATTGCTTCCTAAGTATACCATGTTATCACATGTGTTTCATACATGTGCCAATTTAAAGGAACATATTTTTCGTTGAATTGAACTTTTACTTATACTTTATCCATAAATTATAACACTTCATTTATACACACACCTGTTTTTCGCAGCGTGCAAAATCGTGAAATAAACACAAAATACAGTTTCTCGCGAAAAATATCATACCTCACGAAAAACAACAAAACAAAAAAAAATGTGCCAAAAAATACAGTATTTCAGTGTGTATAGATCACACATTTCCACAAAAAAAAAAATTGTCAACATACAGTACAGCTTAATATTTTAACCTATTTCAAAGGAAGTAAACAAAAAAAATCAATAGCTTTTCACTTGTGCAATAATTTGTTCACTCACATTCTATTTGTTTTATTGGTAGGGCCTGCGCATTTTACTAAACATGTTGGAGCTCGGCCATAGATGCCGTACATGAGAACATTTTGCTGGTGTACGAGACAAATATATGTAGATCTCACGCCCGCTGGCGCGTCACAAGTGCGCATTAATAGATGCNATTTTGCTGGTGTACGAGACAAATATATGTAGATCTCACGCCCGCTGGCGCGTCACAAGTGCGCATTAATAGATGCCATGTTTGTACGGAATCGTGAACAATATTTACAGGAATACGAAAATTCAGTGTGGCCTATACATGAAATATTAATTATCCCTAATTTTTCATCAAAAATTTCTGGTGGGTTTATACACGCACGNGGAATACGAAAATTCAGTGTGGCCTATACATGAAATATTAATTATCCCTAATTTTTCATCAAAAATTTCTGGTGGGCCTATACACGCATGCAGCTTATAACGTCAAAATAGATGTATCTACAGTGTGAACCCACATGTTTAAGATGCTAATTCAATAAATCAATTCAATATGTAGTCGGGATTGGAAAGTCGACACAATTGATGTTTCGAAAACATCGCCGCTGAAGCTATATCACTATGTTTCGGAAATAAACTGATCTTGGTGGCGAACTAATTTTGTTTGTATTTCGTCCCTTTTCACTTTTCATTGCATAATTAATGTACTCTTGTTGGTAGCTCTGGTAGAGCACAGTTATAAAAGCTGTAAATTACTTGAGCATTTGGAAAATTCTAGTGCACCAGTGACAGCAACTCTCTCCTTGCAATGTAGTGACCTGAAAAAATGTTTGAATTGCTAAAAGATTGGTTGTAGTCACATTTGACTTCACAGTTAAAATTCGTCAGTGAGAGGAGTCTCAAAAAATTAAATGATTTAATTGAGTCTGACAGTGGTAGGGAATTCATTGAATGTCTTGGTAAACTCTTTGATCCAATAATATTCTAAAATTGTCTTTAAAAAAACCATGAAATATGTAATGCAATGAAAAAAATACCAGTCTTGTGTGAGCTTTCATCCGAGAGTTTGCAACCATATCTGTTGTTCAGGGATTCTGTAGTTAACGTGTTTCAAAATTATCAAGATGTCAATATTGTTAAATTATTGCTTTCGCTGAAGTGTGATTTTTCTGACCTTGTTAATGCTAGAGTGAAATCTGTATGGATTCCAGTCAGCAATGTAGACACTGAAAGGAGTTTCTCAATGTATGGGAATATAATGACTAACAGAAGGACAAACCTTAAGCCAAGCAATATGGGATTAATAATAGTGCTTGTGTTTTCTGATTAAATGTTTGCTATTTTATTTTTGTGCCATGATCAAAGAGGTAGCTAAAGTTTGTTGCAATATGAAATATGTGCGAGCGCTAGCATTTTTTAAACAAATATATATATCATTTTATTTTTCTGATATTATGAAACCATTTTTTTCTCAGCCATATTTTGGTGAAATTTTTGACAAAATAAATTTAAAATTGACAAAAAAAGCACCGACATCAACTAAAAAAAATTGACGAAATCTATCAAAATTTTTCACAACAAAAAATGTCTCTATTCATTTATAATCAATACGAATAAAACTAGGGAGAAAATAGGTTGTTGATAAGGTCTAGTAAGAAATAGTTCCTATGGAAAATATTACACTGAGTACGTACGAAAGCAGTGTATTGTCCCTCTTGTATAATTTTCTAGACTTAGTTAAACTTTCGTTTGCATGAGGTGAACGAATAACTTTAGCAGGGCCTTAGAAAAGTTGTAAATAATTGTGAATGTTGTGAATGGACTGTAACATGAAAATGGAGAGAGTACCTTGCCCTTGTAGAGTTGCTTGCCGGAAGAGGAGTTGGTCCCGCCACTGGCCCCCAGCACATCCCCCACCTTGCTCCACTGGCGTGTGGTTGTACTCCAACTGTAGCACACCACGCTGTTCCCCTCGCGCACCAGCTTGGTCTGTCCATTCTGGCGGCCTGGCTCGCTCAGCACGTCGCTGCTTGGCAGGCTGCAACAACACAACCCAGCTCCGTGGCCATGTTCCCCCTCGCATCACTCCCCTTGCTCTTGCCCGGCAAGGGAGCCAGGCCAGGCTTAGCCTGCCATTACTCAGTTCAAGAGAGCAGAGCTAGTACCCATGCGGTTACCAGCCCTGTAATAATACAAGTCTCGTCATACTACCACTAGCAGAAGCACCCCCCAAATATGTAATGCAACTTCCTCACTAAAGTTATTTCGGCCATGTTGAGATTTAGCTGTAAGAAAAATCTATAAGGTTTAACGGTGCCACCAGGAAATATTTTGGGTGTCTGGGACCTAGAAGCATGAAAGAACTAAAGAGTCAGTCACGTATGTCACACGTCTTATCACTTCAAACCTCTGTAAAACAAAGTTAAACAATAGAACTGACAATAACCCCAGTAAGCTTGAAGTAACACTTAATAGGCTTCCAGGCTTCTTTCCACCTCTAAATTTACCAACTGGAAATTTTTTTTTTGGAACTTTAAGTAAATACGTTAATAAATTGACGTTAAGGAAATTGTTTACCTGAAGCTTGAGCTGTGCTGCAGCATGTTTGATAAAAACATACTTTATTGAAATATTAGGTAAAATGTGTCCTCAATATGTTTACTTACGAAATGAAAATATACTCCATACGAGTACTGAATGGTACTTTCAAGAAATCAAGCATACTATAAATATTATTTGGAAACCCTCAACTTCATTAAATACAACTTTTTTCAAATTCCTTTATTTTAAAACATACCACCTGGACACAACAGACACTACAACAGGAGCCTGCACTGAACTTTGCTACACACTCTCCACCAATAAAATTATAGCGTCAAAACTTAAAATCCCACAGTATTCTCCATTTCATGTAACTTCAGTCAATTTTGACAGTTCTCGAAAAGACGTGCGGTCACAATGTATTCCTCCACCAACGTCGTTCTGTGGGTGAAGAAAACAATCTTTGTAAACCAACTCTACGAATCCAGTGGCATACATTGAAAGATTGGCAACTTCAGTCCAGTACTTAGGCTACTACAGCTGGTTGCCATTCCCACCGGTTTTATTTTTATCATGACCACGTACTATACTAGTCATGGTTATGTTTATTTTATGGTTGGGTGGGGAACTCTAGTTCATGGTCTTTCATGAGACATGATTTTTTTGCGGTTCTTCTTTGAGTGTGCGGTAATTTGAACTTGCATTGTTTTGATGATGCAGTGGAAAATGTTGTTCGTACGGAAATAACATTCAAATTACTCTAACTCGAAAGTTGTAACTTTGACACCCAACACGTACCGACATATATATTAAACACGACTTTGCCTCATCTTCACATGTCATCACATCACCCCAAGCGGGGCTTGAACCCTGGACGACATGTTACCGGAA
>NQII01000594.1:54891-87120 GCA_002778355.1 Clitarchus hookeri
CAAGCAGCCCAGCGACGCCCTCCTAAGTTTGCAGGAGTGATGCAACATGCATACGAGGAAAACAGAACTTCCAGTCTCCCCCCCCCAGGAGATAGAGGCCTTTCGCCGCTAAGAGAGGAGCTCCAGCACGAAGATATCCGACCGGCCGAAGGGCCCGCAGCCGGCCATCCATACAGGCGAGCGCACAGCCCCCGTCTCGCCAGTTGATACTCAGCAGCTCGGTCCACCACCTCATATGCTGGAGCTCTCTGCTACTACTGCCTTCCTCACGAAGGACCACCGCTACCTTCAAGACATCTTCCAGCCTTCAATCCCCAAAGAAGTCTTAACCCCTCTTAACACTCACTACCACTCTGGTAGTGACACCCGAGTCCCTTCTGGACAAAAGCATTAGAGTTAGTTTGGGTCAGTTAGTATTATAGCTACCTAGCCGCATCTGCTCTTGCCTAGTTTAGACCCAGGTCCACTCCACCTGGTATTACCATAGTTTACTTCCATTACAGTTCATTGTTAGTTAGAAGTTAGTACGGGCCACCATGTTATTCCTCTTGGAATAAACAAGTCTTGTATTGACTTCCGAGTACTCATGGCTAAGGGTAACTGCAACTTCAACTTCCATAGACGTCAGCCCACCAGGGAAGAGCAGGATACCTAGAGTAAGACTGCGGGCTCCCTTAACCGGGTACACGTATGTCAAAACAATACACATTACACGGCCACCCATCTAAGTCGTTGTCGGACTCCCGGGGTAAACCCACCTCTCTAACCACCGCATTGAACTGTCGCCGGTTAGAGTACATGGGTATGACTCTGGTTGGCTCAGTCTTGGCTTGGCTCAACACTTAGTTAGGGTACTTCGTCGTCTGCTCCTCTCTTGCGTGGTTGACAGTAGAACCTACCTACATGCCTTACACCCATAGCAGTGGTATCAGGTTGCGTGTTAGAAAGGCAGCTACCAACTCCAAGCTTAACTTGGGCTGTAATCTAGCCCCAACTGCACTTTGCAGCACAATGCCCCAGGAACGAGCTCAAGTCGCCCGACAGTTGCAGAGTCCTGACCTCCCAGCTCCCTCCTTCTTTCAGTCCCCATTCAAGACTGCCGGAGAACCACATCCCATTGTCGTCGCCATCCGCCAAGGACTCAACTTACCACTGGGTCTCACAAACCCATTGCGCCACCCTCAGCCGAGCCAGCAGCCCTCCTCTGGCCTCTACCTGCAACACCTTTGCCCCGAGCCTGAACATGAACTCCAGCAGGAGCCAACCCCTGCTGAAGCAGAGCCAGGAGTTACCCCGGGCGACATCCGTCAAAGGTAAACCAGTTGCGGTGTGCAGGTCGGTAATACGTAAGGTCATTCGGCACACTACAGACGTTGTACCAAGCTGCCAAACCACGTGCCCCAGGTTGTATACCGGCCGGGCTCCAGTGAACAAACCAAAAGTCTACCTTGACAGCCAGCCGTGTGTCTGACCGACTCACCTAAAAGTAGCCCTACCGTGAGGTCCCCGTCAATCACAACAAACCCTGTTACAAAGCGGCAGACACATGTCAATATTTCATTCCACTGAGCAGACAGTTCTAAAAAGGCACCTACATTGAACTACATTCAATGAAATACGCAAATACAAAAATAATTAACTGCATATATAATATTCCTACACCACAAGCAAGGAATTCTCGCATATCAATCAATTATGATGGAAGAGAGCTCAAAGGCAATGGCATTCACCATCCCTGGGCGGGTGGAGATGTTTTACATAATAGTAATATTCGCATGCTCTACCATAATATTTCTGAGTGTTTTTGCAACCCTTGCTACAACTAAAAAATTGTACATAATTTTAAGAGCGTAATTTACAACATAAATGTTGTAAATATAATTAAATTTTTAAATTATAATTTTTAATGCAGAGTACTATTTTCTTCCACAAATATCGCCAACAGAATAACACACATCACGCAACAACCATCAGCTGACATAGTACTTTGCAAATGGGGGCGTTTACTGTTTACATGCTGTGTAGGTTGGTCACAATGTCCGTCAAAGTTTACTGAAGTTATATGAAACACAGAATATGATGAAAACACTGCATGCCTGTTCAGAGCCCTGTACATAATGACGATAAGAGTACTTGCTGCACATGGCAGTCTCGTCATTATCACTCCCACCCTTCTGATCCTGGAACAAGGAAATAGCACCTGGCAGTCAACCACCTTAACAGTGTGTCTACTGAAGAGACGTTTGGAAAAATAACTCTGTAATCTATTCAGAAATGGAGTTGAAATATACAAAACGACTTATGTAACACCACAGCCACTGAAGAACCAAACTCACACTGGTGCTAACTACCACACTGCACTATTCTTCATCACTTTACTTTTATAGTCCTGGCCATTAAATTTCCACAGTTGAAGCAACTCACAATTGTTTTCAATAAATAATAGGAATATTTCTTGATTCCATTCCATATTTAGACGTACAAACAAAAATGTGTGTTCACATTTAACGTAAATACAGACACTGCAATTAATCACGCACAAAGGAAATTCCACGCAAGATGCAAGCAGACAGACGAGCAACTCATCGGCACGTGCATCACTGTACCTCTCTATTTTCTATGCATCTGCGTATGCGTGACCTAGTGTCCTGAGGCATCTTCATGACGCACCCAAAAAGACATATTGGGAATCCAACTTCAAGGACATATGCATGCCCCTTAAATTCAATTATTCAATGAAACTCGCCTACATGTACACACTGTGCAGGATTATTTTTAAAAAAAAAAGTTAGGGACTTGAACACTTGCATGCAGATGGAAGGTGTGGACGGTTCCCAATCCAGAACTGCTGGACGTCATGGCAACAGTATGGACAGGAGAAAGAACGAAAAGAATACGTACTCACTAATCTTAATGCCTCCCAGCTCCTTGCTTGCTTGGGTGTTCATTTTTGCCACTTCATCCGCAAACTCCTTCTGCATCTGCTCGTTGGCCTGGCGCTCTGGGTCCGCACTGAACACCCTCACAAGCCCATCACTGCAAGCACACACACAGCGACACCTTCCATACATATCACCGCCCATACAGACACTATGGCAAATTCACCATTAACTAAACACATTTAAAACAAAGTAAAAAAAAAAAAAAAAAACGAAACCCCTAACTTTACAGTTAACACAAACACTAACTGGCAAGTGTACAGTAATGTAGGCAAAGATCTCGGAAAAGTAATTCTATGGCTTAGTGGCTAATTAAATATTTCACTAGAGCATGAAACATATGGAACTTTAAACATATTATGTTAATAAATGTAAACAGACAGACAGATATCAAAAGTTTTTCAGCCTTTTTAAATCATTACAAAAATAACACTGATAAGTCATTTATTTAACCACATTTAAAATCATTAGTGCTTAGGCTATAATTCTTCTGTCAAATACCCAAATACATTTACACCTTCAGTTCTGAAAAATGATTTTTTAGTGCAGTCATGGCATGTGGTACAAAACTAAATATGGCATGAGCTATACATAAGGCCCCCTAAAAGTGGTAAATAAAATTTCCAAATTTCGTCATAAAAAATTGTTAAAAGCGGTACAAAAATTCACTTAAAAACATTAAAGCGGTAAATAAAAACATTAAAGCGGTAAATAAAAACTTTACTGTTCGTCATGAATGTTTGAAAATCCAGCGCAAAAAACTATAAAATAATGGAATTGTCTTTTGTAGGTAGATAAACTAGAAATAATTTGTAAAAAAACCAGGATTTTCACATTTCACTTTACTGGCTACTAAAAAATTATATATAAATTCAAATTAAAAATATTATTTGATGATTACATTTAACACAGCACTAGAAAATGTAAAATGTACAGTACAGAAAAACATATATATATTTGTACAAACAGAGTTCACTACCGAAACAAGTGCCAAATTGATAAATGCCAATATATGTAGACAAAAAATTAATACTTCTAACTTAAGAACACAAACAATTCAACACTAAATTTTTAAAATGAGAACACCAAATCCTATAACAAGAAAATATATATCTTGTTTAGAACAGTGTCAATTTACATGCTAGCACCAAAGTATTTGGCAAGCATTAGCTCAATGTTGTTTGGTTTTAGACCTGTCCGCAAATCAGTTAAAATGTGTCCATATGCAGAGAAAGCCCGCTCGCTGTCTGAATTTGATGTGGGAATCCACAGCATGGACACAGCTTGTGACACAAAAGTTGAATGTTGCTCACGTAGACCATGCAAAACATTGAGGACATCAATAGTTTGCCCTTCTTTCAAAATTCCTGAAACATACTGCTGATTTCGTTCTATCGGAACGTCCTTAAGACAGACCACGAGTGTTTTCAGCAAAGGAAAACTTCCTACAAATGCAAAAAAATTTTTTATCAACAATTGGTGGTAATTATTAAGTTTAGGGGCTTTTCTGAAAAACACAAAAAATTTCAAAATTATGATATATTTCTACTCTACTAATGATGCAGAATACGAATATACTAGGGGCATTAACATCAGACTAATTTCATAATATCTGCCCACCTAACCCCACAATGGGTGAGTCACTATTTTACATTTTTAAGCTAACCTAGAATTTGTAGGGTTTTACACTAACCTAGGATGTTTGGTATACTAACCTAGGATGTTTGGGTTTTACACTAAACTGTGAATGTAGGATTGTAAGGATTTAAAGGAACCGTAAAACACACCAAAAGAATGTAAATTGCCTCACCTAGGTAGGGGGCTGGTATAATTCCTCGGACGTTAATAGACGTAAACAAACATATTTCGCAAGTTTTTCAAAATATGTTCTACTTATTTTAACATTACGCCCTCTTGAATATGAACAAGGTAAGCTGTGCAGAACCCATTAATGCAACTTTTGTTGGTCTAGGACGTTTCGTTCAGAAACTTAAACAAACTGGCTATACTGCTCATTTCGCAATTTTGTTCAATTTTTCTAAAATATGTTGTATTTATTTTAAAGCTACGCCCCTAATATATTCGTGTTCTACGTGATTAGTAGAGTAGAAATATATCATAATTTTTTTTTGTGTTTTTCAGAAAAAACCCTAAACTTAATAATTACCGCAGTATTTACACATCATAGTTTTGTTTCGTTCATCAAATATGAAAAAACCATCAGTTTTAAAATCCCGTTCCCGTTCATGGTATATTAAACAATGTCTGAGTATTAAAATACGTTAACACACGTAACAGGAACCAACGCAAAAACAAATAGTAAAGTAAATACCAAATAAAAACAGTGGAAACTAGTGTTGTCAACTTAGGTGTATAATCTATACTGGGCAAAGAATTAAGAAGCACCAGGAACTATCCTTTTTTTTAAATACGATATAGTAATGTTTTTTACCTTACGCAACAGTACAATTGAACATTTTAACTGTTTACAAATAAACGTCCCGCGTATAGTATTCCACAGGTGGTATCGTGACTTGAGAAAGCAAAAACACGGCAACATGTTACACAAAATGGCGTCTATCAATGTGCATTTGTGGCGCGGTGGCGGGCGTGCGAACTACGTAAGATATCTTTCTCTGGTACAACAGCGTAATTATTTTCTCATGTACGGCAGCTATGACCGAGCTCCACCATGTTTACTTTCTACGCGTGCACGATAAAGGATATTTTGTTTATGAACATGAGTGAACAAATTATTGCGCGATTGAAACGCTATTTATTTATTCACATTTTTTTTACCTTTTTACAAACCAAGATAAAACATTAAAATGTACTGTTTGTAGACCAATTCATGAACATGTTTTGGAGGTTAAATTTTTTTTTTAAATGTCAATATCTCGTAAATAAGTCGCAACAAACTTTCTGTAGCCGTTTTTTTTAATGTACAGCCTATGCATGCCGAGATACGGTATTTCGCCGCCTAGTGTTAAAATAACTGTAAACAAAATTTTACTGGAAAACGTGGTTATATTTAGCGCATTAAAGTCTGATATGCCATATTTCGCGTAAAAACTAAATTTTGTGACGATTTCGCGTTTGTCGTCGTTTATTTGCGATCGCGAAAAGTCCATGCCCCTAGCTATACAGTACTTGCTCAAAATAAAAAATCCCCAATTTTTGAGAAAATTGACAGCTTGGAAATAAGGTAAGCATTATATTTGTGAACTAGACCATTTTGCTACCCAACAACATGTGCAAGTACCTGCCTGTCGAGCTGGCCATCAATAACAGGACTGAAAACTGTTACTCAACAAGTATAGTCTGAGCACAACACAAATAGACAAGATATTTAAACACAAAAGCCACTTACCTCACATGGCACACCAACTTCAGCTTATGGAAAAGAGGAACAACTTTAACAAAACTTAGTTTAACTTTCCCACGCACCCGACCTGGTGCACATTCGTCAAGTGTCAGTGCTGTCTCAAGGGTTGGTGGTACTGAACTGCAGGAAGAAGAGACCAGTTCTTTGTTGGACAACATGGTGGCAAGTTGAGTTGCATACAGCTGCCGCAAGTCAGCAGTTTTTTCGTTTAAATTTGTTATACAGTCCTCTAGAAGTAATTTTATTTAGTAGTGTTAATTTGGCACACGTTTTCCCTGACTAAAGTGATATTTTCAAGTTTAATTCCTCACTAAATACGTAGTATTTATAAAATTACTGAATTTATTGAAGAAGTCTCGAATTCCTGACTGTGGGAACTCTGCAACAGGACACTGTACGAGTCAGAACTGGGTCTGAATGCAAGGGAAAATTACATGCAGGCACTCAGGAGACGTGTTTACCTGGAGCCAGCGACTATGTCCTTGTTTGGGAGCACTGCCACCGACCACACACTCTGGGCTGGGAGGTCGATTGTCTGAATGCAGTCCGTTCTCTGCCACACTCGCACCGTCCTGTCCTCTCCCGATGACACAAACGATTCAGGGCCGATAACTGCCACGCTGAAAAAGAAAACACAATCATGATACACCAGAAACAACAACCACAATATTAATGTAAAGCCTACCATGTTTCAACAAAATAAAGCAGCTAATCATTTTGTTACACACAGAAGCCAATGCAACTGCATAAAGTGACAATTTTATACAATTAAACTTTGATGTGCCACAGGCAACGTTGTTAGCCAAATCTAGCCTCAGCACAGCTGTGGCCCCCTCCCAAGAAGAGCATCATGCCATACACCCCACCGGTCCTGCTGTGAAGCCAAGGTTTACTCTCAGGTGGGCTGCTGTTGCCTGCTGGTCGACAACCCGCTTCCCACTTCCGCGCGTGCCTACCCCCTGGCCGCCGGCAGCAGAGGGGTACGAAGCCCAGTCTTCAGCCATATACAATGCTACCTCTTCACACCTACCCGCACCGGCCCTGTGCTTCGAATATGAATATAAGTAGGACCTATAGTCCTTCTTTGCCAGACCGAATACTGAATCCTTCACCATCTCCAGCTGACTTGCGCAGCTAAAGTTGCAGAACATCACTCGGCTCCGACACCTACTGAAGCCATCAACAACACGACTACACAGCTCTAGCCATGCTTCTACTGCATAAGAGTCTGAGTACTGACCGCCTACACAATTACTTTCGCACCCCGCTCTACCGTATCTTCTCCAAGACTGAGGGAAACCTCTGTTGGCAACCTAGGTTTAGCCCTTCTGGCCCTAATTACGGTACTGGCTGGATGTGTTTGATTGTGGCGGCAATTCAGGCATTCAGAACCAGCAATTCCGAATTGGCTGCGTTTTTCACTAATAGCTGTTATGGTTTCCATTCTATCTCCCTCTGCTTCCCACTTCATCCCAGTGGTCTGCCAACAATCTTCCTGGAGTAGGCATGTGCCGCCCATCCCTCTTCCTTTCTCGCCCTTCACAGAGCTCCGACTCAGCATGTTACTTGGATCCTATGGCGACATCCCATTTTGCTGAGGAACATGGGAGCGGCACTCCACCCTGCTATTGTCTCCTGTAAAGTGCTTGGGTCTGCCGGTGACGTCCTGCCAGCCAGCGTACTTGCAGGAAGCTAACAGTAGGTACCTATCAACTCCTGTTGTATTTCCATCATATCAGGCCGTGCCCACCCCTACTGAACACCCAATTTCTCCCCTCTCCAAGCTATTTACAGTCTACATGCCTCGCCACCCGGCTGGACGAGATAAAGCAGCCAAGCAGGCGCTAGCTCTGATTGGAAGACTGGGTTTAGACAAGGCCTACTTCGAGCCGTGTTCCCCGCTGTGCCCAGAGGGACATCGAGTTGCCCAAGGCACAAAACCCCGCAGCCAAAAAAAGCCTGCAAAGACGTCGTCACCTACTTCTCAGCTGTCTGGGGGGAAGGCTTCTGACACAGACTCTTGCATAACCAGATGAGTGGGGCATCAACATTCTCAAGAATGTTCTGAAGGGAGTAAAATCGTTAGAGTTAATTCCTAAGAATCATTTAATTGCCCAAATAACTGGCATGCAAACTGCAGTTCAAAATAATCAATCGTGTTCGCTTCCTGCCAACTATTCCCTATTATATACAAGGGCAGATGAATGTCGCACCTGAAACTGATAACAAAAAGCCATGAAGCATTCTGTGAACTCTAAGCACTATAATATAGCGTCATGTGGGGTCAACACTTACCGTGTGACAACAGTAAGAACTTATCCACAACCAGGCCATTCTGCTGTACAAAATTGTTTTAATGGTGCATTAAATATTTAAGTGGTATAAGGATACATATAGTAACCGCTAAGTTGGGAAATCCCAAAGCCTGAACGACTTAATGCAACAATATAATTTTAATTTAAAATAAGTCAAGCTGTGGCCTTGTTGTTCACCCGTAGTGAGAGTGGCAGTTAGAGAGTGGCCAAGGTACTTTCCCCCCTGGGTCACGGTGAAGCAGTGGTTGCCGCTTCAACGGAGTTTTTCCTGGTGCCTGGTTGGTTGACTTTGGCCACTTCTATAATATGGTGAGATGTTAAGGGGCCTGACTACCCTGATAACGTTGGCTGGCCGGACGAAGATAGGAGTCTTCTTCAACGGTGTAGGTGGCAGCGGAGTAACTGCACGTGTCACATGGCAGAGGNTGGCCGGACGAAGATAGGAGTCTTCTTCAACGGTGTAGGTGGCAGCGGAGTAACTGCACGTGTCACATGGCAGAGGTTTGAGGTGGAGCTTGATGAGCTGGTGGCAAACCCTCTCTGACGTGCAGCCTCCTGTTTCTTCCAGAAGTATNGAGGTTTGAGGTGGAGCTTGATGAGCTGGTGGCAAACCCTCTCTGACGTGCAGCCTCCTGTTTCTTCCAGAAGTATACCTGGTTGTCAACTGGGCTACTTTCCCTCAATACCTCAGCCTGAGCTAGCCCCTGCTGGCAGCTTTGCCCCGCCCAGCCCTATAATGAAGCATAAGGTGATGCAGGGTAACCAGTTAGGTTGATAACAGGTGACCATAAAGGGGTAGACACAGCCTGCTGAAGTGAAGGATGCAGAGATCAGGTGGTGTTGGAGGTCTGTACTACTGGTCTCCAGTCCAGTGATTTGGTGCGCGGGACATCGCGGTCTGACCCAAGTACCAAGCTGGAGGTTATAGTAGAAGGTTAAAAGCGTCCACTCTAGTGGCTCCCTGGGGTGCGGGATGTCGCGGTCTGACTGAGGTGTCATGAAGAGTGGGGCTCCTGTTGGGCGATGGCCTATTGTTTCCAAGCTGGTGACCTGGCGTGCGGGACATTGTGGTCTGACCCAGGCACTTACTAAAAGGTTGAGAGTCCAAGGGACAACTGCCCTAGTGAGGTCTAGGAAGGCAAGCTTCCTAAGCTGCACTTCGAGACAGCTATCAATAGGAGAGAAAAAAAAGCAAGATTTTGGTTCGTGGCTAACACTAGAAGAATCTTACTAGGACAGGTGACGAACTGGAAAGAAAAAGGACAAGGGATAGGGAATACAGAGTGTTGGAANCTAGAAGAATCTTACTAGGACAGGTGACGAACTGGAAAGAAAAAGGACAAGGGATAGGGAATACAGAGTGTTGGAAGAGACAACTCAACCAAGTCTGATTTATGCCTGTTTTATTGATTGCTCAATCAAACACACATAAACCAGCCNCTCCTGTTTCTTCCAGAAGTATACCTGGTTGTCAACTGGGCTGCTTTCCCTCAATACCTCAGCCTGAGCTAGCCCCTGCTGGCAGCTTTGCCCCGCCCAGCCCTATAATGAAGCATAAGGTGGTGCGGGGTAACCAGTTAGGTTGATAACAGGTGACCATAAAGGGGTAGACACAGCCTGCTGAAGTGAAGGATGCAGAGATCAGGTGGTGTTGGAGGTCTGTACTACTGGTCTCCAGTCCAGTGATTTGGTGCGCGGGACATTGCGGTCTGACCCAAGTACCAAACTGGAGGTTATAGTAGAAGGTTAAAAGCGTCCACTCTAGTGGCTCCCTGGGGTGCGGGATGTCGCGGTCTGACTGGGGTGTCATGAAGAGTGGGGCTCCTGTTGGACGATGGCCTATTGTTTCCAAGCTGG
This sequence comes from Clitarchus hookeri, assembly GCA_002778355.1. Taxonomy (NCBI): domain Eukaryota; kingdom Metazoa; phylum Arthropoda; class Insecta; order Phasmatodea; family Phasmatidae; genus Clitarchus; species Clitarchus hookeri. The sequence continues at coordinate 65,388 of NQII01000594.1, forward strand.
TGACCTGGCGTGTGGGACATTGTGGTCTGACCCAGGCACTTACTAAAAGGTTGAGAGTCCAAGGGACAACTGCCCTAGTGAGGTCTAGGAAGGCAAGCTTCCTAAGCTGCACTTCGAGACAGCTATCAATAGGAGAGAAAAAAAGCAAGATTTTGGTTCGTGGCTAACCCTAGAAGAATCTTACTAGGACAGGTGACGAACTGGAAAGAAAAAGGACAAGGGATAGGGAATACAGAGTGTTGGAAGAGACAACTCAACCAAGTCTGATTTATGCCTGTTTTATTGATTGCTCAATCAAACACACATAAACCAGCCTGTACCCTGACTGAGGCCTGAAGGGCCGGTCCTAAGTTGCCAACTGGTATCTTACCTTGTCTCGAAAGATGTGGCAGCGCGGGGGGTGAGGGCAACCCCAAGTCAGCGGTACTTGCACTCTTAATAGCTGAGAGTAAGCTACAAAAGGTAGCTGGAAGCGCAGCTGCTTCGGTATGCTGGCGAGCAGAGAGGCTGCATCACGCAGAGCAGAACTCTTGACTAGACTGCAGAAGGTAGTGGCGTCTTGAAAATGTCGATGGTGGCTCGTGCAGCATGAGGTTCTGTAGAGGAGTGGCGCATGACCACAACAGCCTCAAACGGGGCATCCTATTTATACTCGGTACACACGGCCAGCGTGGGGGTTGCCGGGTGTGGAGAGAGAGAGGCAAAGGAGAGAAGAGAGTAATTGAGAGAGACAGAGACTTCCCCTAACGTACCAGGTGCTGGAGGGGTAGAGCGACGACGTGATTCAAAGCGGGTTGCAGCGCAGCAGGCGGCAACATCCGGGCAAGCCACCCTGTGGCGTGTACGGCGTAACGGCTCTTCTTAGAAGGGGGCCATGACTGTGGTGAAGCTAGATGAGAGAATGACGTCACTCGTGGCGCACCAAAGTGTTTTGAAAGCAATCCACTAAAACGGCCAGTACCAGTTCCGTGTTGATGTGCTCGGCAGATGTGCCATGCTTAATGGGCAAGTTTCGATACGGGAGGGGGNCATTCTGCACTCAGCTATGCCTGGAGAACCATGTCAACATCTGGAAGGAAAACTCTTGTAAAGGTGAAGTCTGGATGCATACTCATCTAGTTTTGTGTTATGTATCTCACATCTTATTTGCATTAGCATTTGTTAGTGTAATGTGAATTTTATTTAAGATTACTTTTAGTTTTCATAAAAACTGTATTTGTAAATTATATTTAAATTATGATCAGTTAGAAATTGAAGGCCTTTTAATATTTATTAGTATTAAAAAAAAAGCAAACTTGTTAATTGAGACAACCTGCATTAGCTTAATGTTTGTATAAAAAAATGTTGTAAAAGTACTTCTGTCACCTCTGTTTTAAATCTAAAGAATGTGGCAATTTCTTTAGTTACCTCACATTTAGGTTTTTTATTAGGAAGCACAGTTTTTTGGTTTATAAGCATTTCTTATGCTGCAACAAAACCATTAACTTGCTTGATTAAAATATATTGTGCATAACTTATGACTANGGGAGGGTGGGGGAGATGGGGGACTGTCCATTGGGATGAGTTTATCACCTGGAGAATATGCTGTTATTTTGTATGACATTCTGCACTCAGCTATGCCTGGAGAACCATGTCAACATCTGGAAGGAAAACTCTTGTAAAGGTGAAGTCTGGATGCATACTCATCTAGTTTTGTGTTATGTATCTCACATCTTATTTGCATTAGCATTTGTTAGTGTAATGTGAATTTTATTTAAGATTACTTTTGGTTTTCATAAAAACTGTATTTGTAAATTACATTTAAATTATGATCAGTTAGAAATTGAAGGCCTTTTAATATTTATTAGTATTAAAAAAAAAGCAAACTTGTTAATTGAGACAACCTGCATTAGCTTAATGTTTATATAAAAAAATGTTGTAAAAGTACTTCTGACACCTCTGTTTTAAATCTAAAGAATGTGGCAATTTCTTTAGTTACCTCACATTTAGGTTTTTTATTAGGATGCACAGTTTTTTGGTTTTATAAGCATTTCTTATGCTGCAACAAAACCATTAACTTGCTTGATTAAAATATATTGTGCATAACTTATGACTANTTTATAAGCATTTCTTATGCTGCAACAAAACCATTAACTTGCTTGATTAAAATATATTGTGCATAACTTATGACTACCCAAGCCTAAATTCTGATGATATACTAGGTGGTGAAAGTAAGACCCACTTCCCCCGTAAATTCTTAAAGTAAAATAATAGGAATTAAACACTGTACACTTGGATAGTGTGGTATTACTGGAAGGTACCTACCTGTATATGAAGTTTGTGTGTCCGTATATAGTGGTGATGCACGCTCCAGTCTCTGCATTCCAGTAGCGGACTGTTGCATCGTTGGCACAGGATAAGAACTCCACAGGAGTGACGGCAGCCAGTCCCCTCACGCAGTCCATGTGACCTGCGTCATGACAACCAACACACAACACTAGGGTTGCCAGATGCATAGGTGTGGACAGAGTTGGCTGGTAACGGGCAGTCCCATTCCAAGGACACATGTACTGTTTATTTTACTCACGTTGGGAAGCTCAATGCTTTTAATTTGGTATTTAAAACTTTTCGCCACCAGGGTGCACTGATGTTGCATGTTACACCATATGCGATACTGAATTTTCACTTTTATTTTAATTTCAGAAATATTTATACTAATGTCAGTAATTTTTATTTTTTTCTAATTATTTATATTTTTTGTCCTGACTTAGGCTACAGTAATTAGTTTATGCTAACCACCCATCCGTTTTATTGGGTTTAAGTTTAAGATATTTTATTTCCGAATGAGATTTGCTGATTATATGTTAAGGGTTTAATGTTATTCTTTCCAAGGGTTATGTTTTGTCTTAAGTGTTTTCAAAACTAACACGGCTCGCTTTATATGCATCTACACACATAACTGTCCACACTAGGGATGGGTGATAAATATTAATAAATTGCTACATCAATATTTGTGTTGTGATATATCAATATTTTTACATCTATATACATTATGTAACCAATAATTCTATTATCACTACTTTTTGCAAAAAAATTAATTGATATTTGATATCTGAAAAAAAAAAAATNATGTAACCAATAATTCTATTATCACTACTTTTTGCAAAAAAATTAATTGATATTTGATATCTGAAAAAAAAAAAATGTACTGAAGTAAATTTGTTACCAAAGGATAAATGTAATAAATATTTTCTTTGTGATTTACAACAGCAGGGTAACACATTGATAAATATTTTCTTACTAAAAAAAATGTAATTTTTGGAGCAGGGGTGAATAAATACGGTCATTAGATTTGTTTCTTCATGACATTCATTAATTAATCTTTCAAAACCAAATCCTTGCACTTGCAGTGAGCTGCATAGCATTCAGCTCGGTACTTATGCATATAGCAATAATGGGATCTCTTACATGCGCTTTGAGTATATCAGTTTATTCAGGAAACATGTAGTGATTGAAATGAATTAACATTTCAATAACACATTCTCTGATTTTCCCACAAGAAGCCAATGAAAATGGACTCGCGCTTGGTAAACAGTGTGTGCAGCTAGATGCCTAAACATTTTTGGTGTCAAGAACTCAAGTATGTAGACTTCTGTTGTGGAACTTTATTCATCAGACACATGCCTAGTGAATTAAATTAAAATTTCATCTGAAAATCAAGTTGGTATTATGCCAGAGATGATTAAAAANCAGACACATGCCTAGTGAATTAAATTAAAATTTCATCTGAAAATCAAGTTGGTATTATGCCAGAGATGATTAAAAACAAACTTCACAGAAAAAAAAGTACTTTCAACATAATTATTGATGTGCCATGTTTCATAATCACGTTTGATGTCTTGTAGCATCAAATTTAATAGAAGTTAATTTATTTTTATGAACAAGTGTTTCATATATTAAGAACCTGAAATATTATTCAACACACATCAGCCATGTATTGGTAAACAGCTGCCATTGTCACAGATATTATGAGGGCGAGTGGTTGACAGCAGAATTACAGTACAGAACTGTCCACAAATCACTTCTCGTTAGCAGTTGGCAGGTGATTGCTGCTGTATACTAATTTGCATTTTTAAGATATTTTTCTGACGTGCTTTTAGGTAACAAATATGTATTCCTAGCTTGGATAGCCTTACATGAATAACATAGAAAGTTGAAAGAATTCCCACGATACTCTTAAACAATGATATTTAATAAGAAATACTCCCAGCTTATAATAATTTACATCAATCAGCACACACAAATTTTAAAGATGGGTCACAGAACAATTGAGATTACAAAATCTTTATATAGATGAGTGTTAAAAACACGGTGGGAGACACGTTGTGGGATTCCTGTTGAAATGTTAAAATAGATGGGCAGACTCAAAATTGTGCTTTAAATGTGATTTGCAAAGCACCCTTCAAAGTACATTAGGCAATCTGTCAGTAGCAAAATGGACATCACAAAGATAGTCCCCGTCTCATAAACTTGGCAAAATCATGACAGTGAGTGGCAACTAGATGTATACAAAACAAAGAATGTGCCATTTACAAAATCCTGTATCAGCTGATGCACGAACGAACAAAAATTAATACTACGTTGGCTATTCTGACTGCGCTGCCGATGCACACCAAACAAGCAGAAAATATGCAGATATGAAAGAGTTCCTAGATTAATTAATACATTTTATTTTACGTGGTCACCAAACAGCGGTTGTTCATGTTACAAACTAAACTTTGTGCTAAAGTAGGTAGTAATGTATACGTGTTCAAAATGAAATGCACATTAAAACATTGGGAGTTCTTTTCAAGTCGTATCCCCACTCATCTCCATCCANATACGTGTTCAAAATGAAATGCACATTAAAACATTGGGAGTTCTTTTCAAGTCGTATCCCCACTCATCTCCATCCATGACTTTTATACAATGAAGAGCCAAAAAAAATGGTACACCTGGCTAATATTGTGCAGGGCCCCGAGCATGCAGAAGTGCCGCAAGACGGTGTGGCATGGACTCGACTAATGTCTGAAGGTATGCAGGAGGCAATTCACACCATGAATCCAGCAGGGCAGTCCACAAATCCAATCTGCGCCAATTTGAGAAAGGATTGCACGTCTGTCACGTTTAATGATTCTCGTCAGTCATCGTTTGTCCCGTTCTTTCACAATCTTTTTCCAGCCACAGCAATGTCGAAGATATGATGTTTTACCGGATTCCCGAGATTCATGGTACACTCGTGAAATGGTCGTACACGAACATCCAAATGTTATTGCTACCTCGGAGATGCTATGTCCCATCTCTCATGCGCTGACTATAACACCACGTTCAAACTCACTTAAATCTTGATAACCTGCCATTGTAGCAGCAGTAACCGATCTAGCTGCCGACCGCATTGCGTTACTCTGATTGGTTCCATACCTCTGTTATTTGCATAAGCACGCCTATACCAGTTTTTTTGGCTCTTCAGTGTACATGCTTGATATTATTTCCAAAAACCTGCAGAAATACCGCAGGGTATTGTTGAATTATTTTTTTCAAATAATTTTACGAAATATATTTCAAACTCATGTCATTTTGAGCCAGTAATAGTAGAAAAGTCAACTTTCAAAAAGATGGGTTTAAGAGGCAGACCAACTTGCTGCTACCTGTTGAGGAACACATTCGGTTCACAACACGCCCTGCCATGACATGTGCGCTATCTGTTAGGTGTCTCCCGAAGAATTACCAGCCAGAAAAAATATCTTTCTTGTGTAAAATAACAAATTTACGAANCTATCTGTTAGGTGTCTCCCAAAGAATTACCAGCCAGAAAAAATATCTTTCTTGTGTAAAATAACAAATTTACGAGCAGATACCACTGGTTTTATTTTTCCGCAAGCTCTGCATAATTTTTAAAGAGCATGTATTTCCGTGCACAGCGATTTNCTATCTGTTAGGTGTCTCCCGAAGAATTACCAGCCAGAAAAAATATCTTTCTTGTGTAAAATAACAAATTTACGAACAGATACCACTGGTTTTATTTTTCCGCAAGCTCTGCATAATTTTTAAAGAGCATGTATTTCCGTGCACAGCGATTTNCAGATACCACTGGTTTTATTTTTCCGCAAGCTCTGCATAATTTTTAAAGAGCATGTATTTCCGTGCACAGCGATTTTGATTACTAGTAATTTCTATTGGGCTGGTAATCTTTAGTCGTTACGTTTACGTCCATTACGCACCATGTTGCTCTCCCATAAACCAATTTACTTGTTTTCGTGTTGTTACTATACTGTATTAATAAAACAAAGAAAGTGGAATGTCTGTGGGTAGTTTTTAAGCAATTCTTACGTTATTCCATGCCACATATTTCGAACTCATACTGTTTAGTGTCAGCAAAAGCAGAATTACTGCTTTGCAATAGTCGTTGGCGAATTAAAGTACGCTGTCAAGCAAGTTCCCCAAATTACTTTTATTTCCAGTTATATTAGCTGTAACGTCCAAGTGTGATAAGAACTACAATTACTGTCTAGCAAATGTTAACTCTAATTCAATGTCTCGGATAAATTAAAAAAAAGAGTAGCAAATATTAAATTTTTTGCAAGGTTTTATATTTTTACTTCTATAACCTACGGATTTTTTTTAGACAGATGTCAGTCCAAAAACATCTTAACATTTGTTTAGCATTACAGTACAGTGGCAAATGGATTAACTGACAGTGTGTTGATAAAATATACAGCCTCCACTTGATGCACCAGCTGATGGCGAAAGAATACATAAACGAAAAGTAAACATTTTGGGCTACTTTCGTCGAACTGTCAAAATCTTGCCAAAGTCACATGAGACAGAGAGTCTGTGGCTTTTGTGAACTTTGTTTAGTTAACTTTGGAAAAAAGGCATCCAACGTCATTGGTAGGTGCATCCAGAATTATCCAGCAGACTTAATACTAGTGTATTCCATTTNGGAAAAAAGGCATCCAACGTCATTGGTAGGTGCATCCAGAATTATCCAGCAGACTTAATACTAGTGTATTCCATTTAAAATTTGGTGATCAACGGAAATATCCATAGAAATTAACTGTAAACGATTGTCTGTCAGTGCAGTATGTAGGTATGATCAGCTGTATTTCATTTTCACAGATAAATTGATCTAAGTTAAAGAGCAACTGAAAGACACTTGTCCACACAGCATAGAATGGTTTAACTTGAAAACATGCTGGCAGGTGAGCCAGTTGTCTATTTTGGCTACTAGTTGGGATGTGCTGCGCGTTCTGCGTTCCAGCTGACTGAACCACTTTCAATGCCATCAACAGCACATGTAAAACTTCTTTCTATTAGTTTGCTTCATTTGACCACATGGGTTACATTCTAGCGTGTATCCCGCCACGTGTCGTCTGTTATACTTTTAAAGGCTTGGTCTGATTAGTGCACATCTGTTGCAGAGGTTTGGAAACACATTATAAAAAAAAAGCCGGGTTATTTTGTTGTAATGTTTACTCATGAAAAGCATTTAAGAAATATTTGATGTCCGCAGGAAATTTTCAAGTTCTCATTTCAACTACATACACAGAATATGTTTTTGGATGTGAATGAAGCTCAAAGGGTGTTATCAGAATCCCATATAGGTGCAAAATTTTTCCATACAGAAACTCTAGGAGTTGTCAGCATGCCATAAATATAGGGTTAGCACTTTAAGTCACGTCCAGACGAGTTACTGACGGAAAGATTGCACACCAGTTGAATGCCCTATGTGCATAGAGGTGATGAGGCTAGTGGAGTGTAAGCAAAGTTGGCCTTAGAGCTCACATGTTTCAAGACCTTGAACGTGCAAAATTGCTGCACGCAGGTGGAACCTGTAACACTCATTTATTATAGCCCTTGGGGAGAAAACGGTTTTCTTTCTTCTATATGTATGTACATACATATATATGATTTAGTCATTCATATGTAATGTGTCCTGCCTAAGATGAGACGACCATGCCTTAACTGAGCCTTAAAGCCATAAATAAATTAATCAATATGTTGCCTGCCAGTCCACAAGTAAACTGCAGCAAATGACACCTTGGCAAGGTCAAAATTTCCTTTCACACAGCTCACGACTCGTTCAGAGCAACAGCTAAGCTAGCCATGCTAATTGAACCTGCATTAGACATCTACATTTTATCATCCTAATGTTGCATGTGTATAAAGCCAGTAAAGGACCAGTTCATGGACCTGTGTCAATAAGTTAACATTTAAATAAAAAATCTCTCATTTTCCTGCAAGAAGCCAGTGAAAATGTAGTTGAAGACATCAGAANGAGGCAAAGTCAATGAAAATAAGTCATATTTGATATTAAAATAGAGTAGATTATAAGCCAATTAATGGGAACCATCCTACCGTATTTAACAAATATAATGCGCAATGTTACCCTTAAAGTTATTCAAAAATGATTGCAGTAAAAATTTTATACTATTTTTGCTTATAGGAGTTGGGGGTGAGTCACAATTGATCAAAATTCAAATAACTACCATTCTCTCGGGAACTGTGAAAAGTTGTAATTTTAAGAGTTCACTANGTCACAATTGATCAAAATTCAAATAACTACCATTCTCTCGGGAACTGTGAAAAGTTGTAATTTTAAGAGTTCACTAAACGCGGGCACACACAAAAAAAGGAACTTTATAATATAAGCCTTTCTTTAGAAAAGAAAGCATATTCCACATTTGAGTTCATGGCTTCTGGGTTGCAGCCACATCAGTGCTGTATTTTGTCTCGACATTTCAGGAGACATTGCAGCTTTTCAACTTATAGGTAAAAATTCAGCAGCAGTTAACTGTTACTGTTGAGGTAACAGTTACAGCTGCTGCAACTTTACCCTGACGATGGAGGCTGCAACCAAGAAGCTAAGAACATGCAGACAATGATTGCGAAAGCCTGCGAACTTAATAAAACTACACAGAGTTAGTAGTCAATCAAGTACATTTCAGGGTGGGTCATGCTTAGTTTACAGTATCTGGCCACTGTGCAGCCTTTCCTTTCACGTATAAATCACTGCCAACATGGGTCTACTGAAAGGTACACAGCAACTATTTCAACCACCAATAATTTTTAACCTAATACTTTTAATTAAGACATCAATATCTAAAACCACTTTCAAAGTTTGCTGGCAACATCATCAAGTAAGACATTTACTTTNAGCAACTATTTCAACCACCAATAATTTTTAACCTAATACTTTTAATTAAGACATCAATATCTAAAACCAATTTCAAAGTTTGCTGGCAACATCATCAAGTAAGACATTTACTTTTAACATTGTATTTTATTTTCTTACAAACAGAANACAGTATCTGGCCACTGTGCAGCCTTTCCTTTCACGTATAAATCACTGCCAACATGGGTCTACTGAAAGGTACACGGCAACTATTTCAACCACCAATAATTTTTAACCTAATACTTTTAATTAAGACATCAATATCTAAAACCACTTTCAAAGTTTGCTGGCAACATCATCAAGTAAGACATTTACTTTTAACATTGTATTTTATTTTCTTACAAACAGAANTTTCAAAGTTTGCTGGCAACATCATCAAGTAAGACATTTACTTTTAACATTGTATTTTATTTTCTTACAAACAGAAATTTTGAAAGATTTACACAGAAAGTACTAAAGTATACACAAGCTTTAACAAACAATGTGTTTATCCTAATATAAAACAGTATTTTACTCCAATCTATACTTTAATATGCAAAGGTCTTATTGGTGTGAACTAAGAAATTTGAGGTCAACTTAATATTTTTGTTGAGTAGTACAAGTGATAGAAGTGATGGTAAAATTTTACTGAACATGTTTGTCTCATTATGGTTCATATTATAAGAAATTCAGCAATTAGGAAAACATATTGGAGTAAACCAAAATGTCTGTTATTCACAAATACACAAAACTTTGCCACAAGTTTTTGGTTTAAATATTTTATGAGGTTTTCACTTCAACTGCACGGAAGTTTCAACTCCTCGAAAACCATATCTAATTTAATGTTTGTTTTTGGCATTAATGGTATTTATGTGCCAAAATAAAAATTTTCTAAAGTAAATTAAGTGAAACTATTTTATGAAGTTCCCTTTTAAAAATGTTTCCTGTTCAATATGTTTACATAATATTTCACCTAATCAATAAACAACAAAGTAATTTGACCCCCTTAAGGCTTGGCCTCAAACCCCATGTTGAATTATTGGTTTACAGCTTATTTAATTTGTTTCAGGATGCTAAATTTGACATTACAAACAACTATACCTCTTTGGCAATACATATTACGCTGTGGAAGAAACATAAATTCTGAACTTTTGTAACATAATCATGATATTAGAACAGCATCATTTACCAATAGATTCTTGCCATTTCACAATTACTAGATAACATGTGAACAAAATCTGGCGACTACATTTGAAGGAATTTGTGAAATGTCAGCATGCCACAGTAAAAACGTTATGGCACATAAATGGAGGATGAGACTGAGCNATTTGAAGGAATTTGTGAAATGTCAGCATGCCACAGTAAAAACGTTATGGCACATAAATGGAGGATGAGACTGAGCCTTAAGAACTTTTCCTGGTTTATAAGCCTAAATCTTTCAGTCCCTTCAGAAACTTCTTAAAGAAAGTTTTACTGCAACTAACATTTTTGCAAGCAAATAGTATTTTATTCAGGCAACAGANTTCAGAAACTTCTTAAAGAAAGTTTTACTGCAACTAACATTTTTGCAAGCAAATAGTATTTTATTCAGGCAACAGATAAAATGTCAAGCTTGTCTTATTTGTGAGGTCGTCAGAGAACATACTGCACATGCAACGAGATGCTACCTGTGAGGGTGCGCAGGCACTTGCCGGTGTGCTTCCACACCTTGATGGTTTTGTCGGCAGAGCCCGTGACTAGGGTCTTGGACTCTCGCAGCTGTATGACAGTCCACACGGCTGCCTGGTGCTCCGCGAGGCACGCCAGCGGGTCCTGCTCCCCGTCGCACTTCCACAGCCGCGCAGTCATGTCCCACGACGCGCTGGCAAACGTGCCATCCACCGCCCCGTACGACAAGCAGCACACTGCACCCACAACAATCACAGTCATCTCCTGCATCTTCATGCACAGTGTGTATCCTTTTGAAGATCACTTAGAGCAACAAAACAGTCACATACATAAAAGTTAATATTCAAACATACATAAATCATCACAAATAATTACCTAAATATCAGTCATTGTGACAGACAATGATCAAATGGAAAGGAGCGTATAAATAAGTTAAATGCAGTGCTTAAAGAAGAAATGGCTGCGTGCCATGGAAATAATTTATGTACACAAACCACAAGAAGACATCAATTTTGCTATGGCAGTATAACTGTCCATCATAAGTTGCAGACTAGCCTAAGTAATTTATAAAACAATTTCCACTTAAAAATAAAAATAACTCCAAGAAAATCCTTTTGAGCTTACAAAACAGCATCTGCTCAGACAAATGCACCAACCACTATAAAGTTCAGATTAATGTAAAAAGCACAAATGGCAGTGATGTGGTCCACATTAATACAACAATGGCAGTGTGCAAATAGGTCAGAACAGAGAAAACCCATTTTTTNATGGCAGTGATGTGGTCCACATTAATACAACAATGGCAGTGTGCAAATAGGTCAGAACAGAGAAAACCCATTTTTTAAACTTTTACACTGAGCAGAAAAACTGTTAGAGAATGTGGGAAAAGGTAGCGCAGGAAATTTAGCCTTAAAAGCAATAAGTTGACTAAAAAATTAAAAATCTGTCAACTACTAGTGGTGTACTGTAGCAACAACAGGAAGTAATCTACTATATTTTTTTTTGTTACATACAGAAATAAAAGCAAAATTATTAACACCAACTTAAAAGTCTATTAAATACTCCTGAATACAAGGGTTAATTTTAAAGTATTACATCTCAAGAATCAATTTGGAAGAGATACAAGATTAAGGGGGATGTATTTACCTAACGACTTTCTTAGAAACTTGAAATGAAAATCCCAAACTTGAATAGCTTGATCTCACTCGCCATATTGAATCTCTGACTCCTTGACTACTTAAAATTTAAAGAAAACAATTTTTATAAAATGCCTTTGTTGTCCTTTAGTTCAACCGTAAAAAAAAACACAACATTGGGACAATTAATGTGTGATTATTTTACAATTATCATATATGTTATTTTATTGTACATTTCATTTGGCAACACTGCATTACGTACGTCACTACTCCGTGGCGGACTCGAGACCACGGAGCGATGTCGGTTACTTGTCTGTTGGTTGTTCATTAAACTACATCAGTGTTAAACGAAGTGTCGTCTGCTTTACTTCTATTATTCTAACATGGAAGCAGAGGTGCGTGGTTTGGAAACGTGGTTCGGAAGTGAACGAGTGAAATAGTTTAGTGAATATTCCAAAGAAAGAACAGTTTTGTTAACCAAAATGGCGGCTAGAAGTAGCGACATAAACATTCCAATTTTCGATGGCGCGGACTATTGTAATTGGAAATTACGCATCCTAAAGTTTTTACAGTTTAAGAAGTGTAAGGATGTGGCAGTACGTCCGAAAATGCAGACTGATGATGACAAGTGGGACGACAGGGATGTCCAGGCAACGAATTACATTTATAGTGCCATATCGAATAAACAGCTGGAATACATAGGAGACCTCGATACAGCTTATGATATTTTCAAAAAATTTGACGAGATGTATCTGAAAAAATCAACGGCGTTGCAGATAGTGTGCCGACATAACCTGGAAACTATCAAATTAAAAAATTATTCCAAGTTTAGCTTATTCTTTGACGACTTTGAGAAAGCTACAAACGAACTAAAACAAGCAGGCGCAATAGTATCGGAGCAGGAAAAGCTAAATTATATGTTGAAGGCGCTACCAGTTAATTACAGCCATATTGGTGATTTAATAGATGTTCTACCGGAGGGTGAGAGAACTGTGGACTATTTAAAAAGTAAAATAAAGTTAAAAACGGCAGAGAATGCGAGTGATACATCAAATGATACATCAAATGTTTTTCGAGCGGAAGCCAGGTCATCAAATCAGATTAATTTAAATTGTTTTGGCTGTGGAAAGCCAGGACACTTTAGAAGAGATTGTCGTTCCAGAAATGTAAACCGTGGACGTGGTTTTTCTAGTTACCATGGACATGGATTATCCAGTTACCAAGGACGTGGATCATCCAGTTACCAAGGACGTGGATCAAAGAATAATAGAAATTTGCATAGAGGACGAGGAAATTATCATCAAAGTAGTCATGAGAATCAAGGTAATAGTTTTCACACTACCATTGCAAACAATACGTACACAACAAGTGAAAATGATAAGCCAAAGAAAGGGCAAATAGAATGGATACTCGATAGTGGTTGTACAGACCATATTATAAACACTGATGAGTACTTTGATACTTGCGAGACATTGAAGAAACCTGTCCAAGTAAAAATTGGTGATGGAACAATATTAGAAGCTACAAAAGTTGGTAATATTAATACTTGTTTCCTGGTGTATGGACAAAAATCGGAAGTGATGTTGACAAATGTTTTTTATGTAAAAGAAATGAAGGCAAACCTGTTAAGTTATTCAAGAATTACAGACAAACATTCAATTGTTTCAAGAAGGAGATTGTCAAAAATTTATAACACAAATGGAAAGGTTCTAGCAGTGGCAATTAAAAATGAGAGACTGTATAAGATGAAAAGCTACATGATTGAAGAAAGAATGCAAGCGAATGTGGGTAAAAGACATATGACTATAAAAGAAAAACTACACCGTACATTGGGACATATAAATTTTAGAAATTTGGAAGTAATGTGCAAAATTGAGTCATTGGATGGATTACCTAAAGAGATTGAATCTGAATACCTAAGGTGTGCAACATGTATTGAAAACAAAATGCATAACCTACCATTTCACCATAATCGAAGAAGAGCAGAGGAGCTATTAGAGATTGTACACACAGATTTAAATGGACCACATCAGACTTCAGGAAATCAGGGAGAAAAATATTTTTTGAGTTTCATAGATGATTACAGCAAATTAGTTAAAGTTTATTGTATCAGGACAAAAGATGAGGTATATGATTATTTAGTGCAATATGTAAATGAGGTACAAAACTTGACAGGAAAGATGATAAAGGAACTGCGATGTGACAATGGCAAGGAATATATGAATGCAAGAGTTTTTCAGTTTGCAAAAGAAAAGGGAATAGTAATAAAACCTTGTCCAGCATATGTTCATGAACTAAATGGAACAGCAGAGAGATACAATAGAACATTAATGGATATGGGCAGATGTCTTTTATCAGAAGCAAAAGTAGAAAGAAAATTTTGGCCTGAAGTAATTAAAGCAGCTGCATATCTTAAAAACAGGACATTGACTAATACTATTGAAAGGAAAACGCCATATGAAATATTTTTTAAAAGAAAGCCATCAGTTAAAAATTTGAAAATGTATGGAAGTAAAGTGTTTATGAGAATTCCAGAAGAAAGGCGAAGATCAAAATGGGACAAGAAAGCAGAAGCTGGAATTTTACTTGGATATACTGACACTGGATACAGAGTGTTGGTTAACAACAGAGTGATTATTGCTAGACATTGTGATGTCATAGAAGAAGATGAAACTTTGTGTGGATTTGAAGATGAGAAACAGGATAAGATTGAAGATTCACCTAATACAAATCAAGAGAAGATGGATATGGCAAAACAGTTGGAAAAGGATAATACACAAGAAATAAATAATGATGAGATAAAAGAAGATGAAGATAGGATAACAAAAAAGGACTCAACAAGACAAGTTAAACCTCCACTTCGTTTTGATGAGGAATTTGGTTATTACTGCATTAATGTCAATTTTTGTGATGCTTTGGTTCCGGAAAATTTTCAGGAGGCGATTACATGTGAAGAGTCAATGAAATGGAAAGAAGCAATGAATTGTGAGATGGACAGTCTTGTGAAAAATAATACATGGACACTAGTAAGCAAACCTCCTAAGGACAAGAAGGTAATTGATGTGAAGTGGATATACAAAAAGAAGAGTGAAAGGGAGTATAAAGCCAGGCTAGTGGTGAGAGGCTTCCAACAAACTGAGTGTATTGATGATACTTATTCTCCTGTAGCTAAAATGCCGACTCTTAAACTGTTATTGTCTTATTGTTGTCAATATTCTTTAGTTATTCATCAAATGGATGTAGAGACAGCCTTTTTGAATGGTAGAGTTGTATCTGAAGTTTATGTAAAGCAGCCAGTTGGTTATGAAGATGGTACTAACAGAGTTTATAAATTAAATAAAGCATTATACGGCTTAAAAGAAAGTCCCCGAGCATGGTATGAATGTTTCAATGATTTCTTGATAACTCTTGGTTTTCGCAGAAGTAAATATGACTATTGTTTGTATGTTAAAGAAGAGAATGACTTAACTGTTTACATTCTACTGTTTGTTGATGATTTGTTAATTTGCTGTAAAACTGAACAAGCTATTGTTGACATAAAAAGTAAATTATCTGACAAGTTTAAAATGAAAGACAAAGGTAAAGTAAAAAACTATATTGGTATCGATATTAAATATTGTTATGATCAAGATAATATCTTGACTTTGAGTCAGAAATCTTATATTGAATCTTTAGCTAAACGTTATAATGTTGAAAATGCAAAATTGTATAAGACCCCTATGGAAGTCAATTTAAAACTGGCACAAGCTGATAAAAATGAGGATATAAAGTATAGAAATTTAATAGGTGCTCTTTTGTATATAAGCTCTGGTACCAGACCAGATATATCTTTTTGTGTAAATTATTTAAGCAGGTTCCAAAATTGTTATGATGAGACACATTTTAAATATGCTCTGCGAGTTCTAAAGTATTTGTACTTGACAAGAGATCTTAAATTAAAATATTATAAGAATGATAATGCTGATATTTTGGATTGTTTTGTGGACGCTGACTGGGCAGGAGACATTCTAGACAGGAAGTCTACCTCAGGATTTATAATTAGGTTGTTTGGAAATGTTATTGGTTGGAAATCAAAGAAACAGAACTGTGTAACAAAGTCTTCTACATTTGCAGAGTACATTGCCTTATCAGAAGCTGTAACAGAAATAAATTTTCTTATTTGTTTAACAAATGATGTTTTCACCAAAATTTGTAAACCAGTTAGAATATACGAGGATAACTCAGGGGAAATAGCCATTTCCAAATATGGAAACTTTACTAAGAATTCTAAACATATTGAGGTTCATTATCATTTTATACATGAGAGTGTCAAGCAAGGAAATATTAAAGTTGTAAAGATAGATTCAGAAAATAATATTGCAGATATATGTACAAAAGCATTAGGAAATGTAAAATTCATTAAATTCAGAGAAATGTTAAATGTAAAAGAATAAAATAAGGTATAGTAAGTTAAGATATAGTTAAGGTATAGTTTTAATAACATAGTGAAGTTGTTTTGTTTTTGTGTGTTTTGGTGTTGCCATATAAATGTAAGGAGGCGTGTTATTTTATTGTACATTTCATTTGGCAACACTGCATTACGTCATTACTCCGTGGCGGACTCGAGACCACGGAGCGATGTCGCTTACTTGTCTGTTGGTTGTTCATTAAACTACATCAGTGTTAAACGAAGTGTCGTCTGCTTTACTTCTATTATTCTAACAATATAGTTTTTTTATAATTATAATAACAGAAACACAATTAGTAGATGGATTTTATAGGTCCGAGCACAAGGGCTGGGAGCTGAGGATCAAAGGATCAGCCGCGATCTTAGATTCTGCCATTTTGTCTCTTTGGCCATGGTCTGCCATCTTGTTTCTAGACTTTTCCACTTCATGCTCTGTCATTCCATCTTGCTACCTCATGCTCTGCCAATCCTTCATGTTCTGTCATTTCATCTTGCTACTTCATGCTCTATCATTCCTTCTTTCCTCTCTCCCACCTCTTTCTCAGACCTGTTCACTCTCTTGCCTCTCTGTCGCCTTCGTCTGCCATCTTGGGTGTCATCTGCTGTAGTTCCCTCATCGCCTGCCAGGAGTGCTAGTGTCCGCCATGTTGTTTATGACTACCAGAGTGCGCGTCAGTCATTTGCCATGTTAGACGTCGTTTACTGTAGTTTTCCCCACAATCTTCGTTCAACTACCGCTTGCTAGGGGCACTGGTGTTGTCCATCTTTGATTCTGGAGTTTAAGTCATCGAGTGCCACCCAGGAGTGCTGCTGTTTTTTTATTTTCGCAGTACTCAAAATATTGGCTAGAGTAGCATGGGATAGAACTCTGCCTAACTTTTGGGGTTGCCAGCAAGGTGGACATGTTTATTTGTTTACATCTGAACTGAGTCAGTGTATTTTAATATAATCATATTTGTTTTGTTTAGTTACGTTTCATTTAGTTTGGATAGAATTGTATCTTTGAGACAAACTCTCTTAAATTTCTTATTTTCTTAAGTATTGTAATTTGNAAACTCTCTTAAATTTCTTATTTTCTTAAGTATTGTAATTTGACTACAGTATGCAGTCTATTTAAAGAGTACGTATGTAAGTTTATTTTTGCACCTCAGAGAAATGAAATTTTTCTATTTTTAATGTAAGTTTGTGATAACAGGATGTGACTTTATCTTAGATACTTTTCCGGGTCATTGTCTTCATGTGTGAACCCCGAAACTCTCAAATCAGACATGATGGAAGGCAGCCCACCATAATTTTTGTTCAGCAATTTTTCAGTAAATTTTGCCAAGACTGTCCAATGTAAGCTTAGGAGAGGTGTTGAGAGGCACCTATAAACGTGTATGGACAAGCAAGAGTCCTGAAACACCAGATTTAAGATTTTGGTTGGGTTTTTATTCAACCAATGCTGCCAACTCCATTTTGGAAGGATGAGTACGTTACCATCTAGTCATCATACATCCATATATTTTTCCTGTCTCCATCAAGAGTTAAATTATTTCTGGAATTTATTACCAATATTTATTTAGAAGCTTTACAGTTTTATCTACTAGGACTTTCCAGAGGTCTGAGATTTTAATTATATTATGCACACTAGCCGAGGTGTGATAATTTCCAGCATCTTAATTTGAGACACCGATAATTTTGATCTATTGAAGACAGAAACTCCAGTATCATTTATGTGGTCACGTAATTTGAAATTTAATATGGCTCACAAAAGAGAGGTGATAGTCAAATTGAAATTAAAATTTTAATTTGCCTGACTTAGTTACAGTACAACATTTTTCTAATTCCAGAATGATTTTAATGTTAGTTTCCACAGTAATATCAATATTTTTCATTTGCAACTAAGTAAGATTTAATTTAATAAACCTGATATTTCCAGTTAATATGAGTTATGTTAATGTAGTGTCATCGGTAGTAGGCATAGTTTATTAGTTGCATTCATACAAAGTGCATGAATTCTCATGTGCCTTGTGTTATTTTTGAATGCTTTCTGTTTAGAATTATTAAGGGTTTAAGGTTTTCAAGTGTCTCGTTTCCTATATGTTCTGGTGTTTAAAAGGTAGAAATTGGGAATTTGGTAAGTTTTCTTTCCATGTACGTATTCTCTAAGGCATCGCACACACGAGTTGGTTGTCAGATTGCAAGGGAAAGGTGACGGCGTCTGGCAAATACTGTTAAACACACAGCAATAGTTCATTCAATTTTCAGGTAGAGAAAATATTAAAGGATTTTAATGAGGAATAGGCCAGAGTGCAAGCTGTATTTTCTTTGCAGTCCGCTACACAATCTACGCGACATGGAGAATGAAGTTGCGTTTGATGTGGAAAATCAGCCTATTAATGCATCACCCGTACCTGAAGCTAACGTAATGGCCAACATAGATCACCCTCTGACAAATTTNAAAATCAGCCTATTAATGCATCACCCGTACCTGAAGCTAACGTAATGGCCAACATAGATCACCCTCTGACAAATTTTTAACATCATAATAACTGTTGAATTAATCAAACAGAAGCTACCTGCCATAATGTTAAAGTTTGGAAAAGCAGAGTACTAACCTACAAGCAAAGTTAGCTGAAATTAATGTTAAGTTGAGTGAGTTGCAAGTCTCCACGCACACCAACACATTTCAGCAATGCTACCCATCAAACTACATTTCCGGCAGATCATGAAAATTCAGTTCCACACACAACCGCTATTTTAAATCCAACAGCCGCACTGTTATATCACCCGGCTAAACAATGGTTGGAAGGGATTCCAACTTTTTCCGGTTGCAGTGTTGAAAACCCAGTTCTTTACCTTAAGAAAATTGAGGAATATGCTAAACTGTTTGGTTTGGCAGATAACTAACTACTTTTATGTCTCTAAGTTAGCCTAAAATCAACAATTTATTTTTGGTGGTAACTCATCAAAGAACAGGTTCACTCCTTCAAGCCCGTATTTCTAGATCAGTATTGGAATGCTAGAATACATACAGGGAAACCTGAGGGTGCGACTACACCTGGACAAGTACGAACCTAAGCGGGGTAAAACTCTCGAACAACATTTCAGTGAGGTGTTTGAGAGAGCAAGACACTTAAATGCCCCTATGAAAGATGAGGAACTAGCAGAAGTTATTATATCACAGCTGCCACCTAGATATCAGGACAAGTGGGCAGAAAGGCAGTTCACTAACTTATCTGATTTCCGACAACAAATACTTAAGATGGATCGATCAGTCTGAAAAGCAGACAAGTGCAGTATCATGATCCTGAGAGACCAGTTTAAGTTCGCACACCACCATCGTACCAGCAGACACACACTAGGTCTCAACCATACCCAGGCCACTCTAACAATACTCTTAGGGTACACATTATTCAGTACAACACTGACGACGAAAAAGCGGTGAAATTTGATCATCGCGGTGTACACATACAAGGTCAGTTGTACAATGGTAAGGCAGGAAATAAGTGTGGCAAACGTTATTCACCAGGCTACCGTAAGAATAAACGTAAGGGTTCTAAAGTTGAGGAAACCTTGCCTAAACCAACTGCGTACGTACATACGGACGGCACTGCATTACTACTTTCCCGGTAGCAATCAACAAGTCAGAGTAGGCCAGCTTGTCCCACTGATAAGGTTTCCACCAGAAGTAATCAAAAACACTTTAGTGTTTTAGCATGATTAGGTTTTTCCAAAATATGAAAAAGAAAGATTGCGAGCACTGACTGTGAGAGTTGCAATCACAACTAGCGTGTACTCTTCAAACATTCAACTTGGGTTCTCACTGACTGGAAACTGACTTAAACTTGGTCACCCGACTAGAAACTGACTAGCACTGAGTTAACTGAAACTGGACTAGCACAAAGGCAGTGCCTACTATAAGAATCTTCTCCAAGCTTTGTTGCACCACTGAAAACTGCCTAATCAAGGTGTCGCATGATGCTGTCATATCTAAAAATAGCACACACACCCCTTGCAACATGGGAGTGTATCTCATGACGGAGTGTATCTCATGACGTCGCCACAGCACGACCCTTGTCATCCTGCCTATATTGCACCAGCCAACTGTGTGTCCTTAGCTTCCTAGTAAAATAAAAAGTTGTTGCATCATCTTACAATGATTAATGCTAATGTCAAACGACTTGAAATGAAATTATAAACTTTGGAAATCAAAAACATATAAAATAAATACAAATTGCTATTATCACAAAGCTTCAGCCACTGAATAAATTATGTTATTCCTCAAAAATATAGAAAAAGAAAATATTTCCCGCACATATTGTAATGATGCAATATTCTTAATTTTTCAAGACACGGGTGTAAAATTCTTTCGTGTGTATGAAGCTTTGGAAAGCTTCGTAATATTTTTATCGGGTTTAAAGTTTAAAGCCACGGTGGCTCGTTTCCCATGATAGTTTGTTTATCGAGCAGACGTGTGCTATTGTAGGTTATCGGGCGGACATCTGCTGTTTACGTTTTATCAGTAGTCCATTTACCGTTTCGTTTCCAAAGTTTTCAGTTTTGGTAAGCGTCAGCATTATTTAGATATTTTCAGGCGACGTCAGCAAGTTTTAGTTCCCCCGGCGCACGAGAGGTTCGTTTATGTTGACGGCGTCGACAGTTTTAGTAGAGATGGGTCAACTCGACTTACTAACTCGAGTTAACTCGAGTTGTGTTAGCTCGAGTTAACCTCGAGTTGGATTCTCCCTAACTCGAGTTTGGACTGGCGGTAAATGAACAAATCAAGCGAGCAAGCGAAAGAGTGAGAGCGCGCGTGATTCGTTTGTTCCGTTCGTTGTGTGCGTGCGCGCTTTATGTATACTCCCGCCATACAGCAGATTTGAGGTTATGTTATCATTCGATTAGCGGTTATCAGTTGTTATTGTTCGTTAAACGAAGGAAAAACTACTTCGTTTTTCTTGTTGTTAGGAACTATATTTTAATAAATGCCGGGACCTAAAAGGAAATCTCTTGTTTGGGACGTATTTGAATCGCCAGTGAGTGGACGTGTTTAGTGTAAACAGTATTCAGGTACATTCAAATATGTGGGAAATACGACCACGTTATTGAATCACATTAAAAAGAAGCATCCAACGGTTGATACGTCGCAGCCATCTACATTGGAGGTTGAGCTGCCTCCTCAAAAAAAATTGAGGCAAATTCAAACCCACCTGGCCGTGCCGAAGAAAATTACGCAAACATCTGGTGACAATGCCTTGATTAATATGATAGTTAAAGATTATCAACCTTTCCAAATAGTGGAGAACGATGGTTTCCAGCAGTATA